>OX421931.1:27078642-27678642 GCA_949128155.2 Xanthia icteritia
GTCCTCACGCACATTTGGGAGTGGCGCGAGGAGGCGAAAGGCTGGGGCTTAACTCCGCTGCCGCGAGAAATCGCGGCATAGCGGACAGAGCTCCGACGGGATCTCATGGCGTCATGGAGACTGCGATTGTCGCAACCCAGTACTGGGCACGCCACTATTGCGGTGATAAGTCCCCTATTTGAGGAGTGGCGCCGCGGCGTCCTCTGGCGGTGTTTTTTATGCGGAGAATATAAGGATTCGCATTACTAGATAAAATTATTATATTTAAAAACAAGATTTATCAACATTATAAACTTAAGTCACCACCGAAAAAATTGCGATAGTCAATTGCCAAGTCTGGTCAATGTCCTTTAGTTGAAATTAAATTAAACAAAATTAGATAAAAGAAGACAAAATTATATAGAATTGGAATATAATTGTTAATAAGCTGCAGTGTTCAGGAATCTCAACCTATAGGTACTATGAACATGGATTTAGGTTTCTCTTGTGATATGGTTTCGAGTAGCCTACATTCTTATAAAAAAATCGTAAATAATTATATCCAAGCATTTATTTACGATTTGGTTTGACTGCCTCGTTGGTCTAGTGGTCGCAAGCACTATTGCTGAGCATGAGTTCGATTCCCAGGTCGGACAAAGTGTTATAGGGATTTTCCATCTGAAATTTCTCAGTAGCAGCGTGGACCCTGGATTTGGCCCGGTTTCCCCCCTATTACATGGGACCTAAACGTAACTGGCGAAATGTGGGTGTACTATAGGGAGACTTCTGCCTTACCCGGCGGGGAACACAGGCGTGATTCTGATTACCATAATTATATATTTTTTTCATTTCGATAAATATAGCCACCGTACACGATTTTATCACGTTTCGAGTCATAGTTTTTTTAATGATGAATATATCACAATCTCTGAAGATACCTCTGAACATAACTAAATAAATGGGTATTCAAAATCAGTTTATTATTTTTTTATTCTTAGCTCGGGACGCTGTTATTTATCTGAATTTACGGACATAGAGTAAATATAAATTATTGGAATATTTGTCTTTTACTAACACCACAACTAATAATTTGTATGACACTTGACTCTTTTTTAGTAATAACAATATTTAAAGTTTAGTAAAAGGAATACTGAAGTTTACACAGAAGAAACTTTTGTTTTTTACTCGACTACGGCAAAGCAAAAAGTAGAGTTATTAAAGTTGAGAGTTGAGACCACCCTAAAGGATATAAATAAACATAAACAGGCATAAATAAAGACAATAATAATAATTATCCCAATAATTTATACTCACGTGACGTGCGTGCGACTCCAGCACAGTATAAATAAGTAACAGTATCATGTCTTCATAGAAAAAGGGCGAAACGACGCGTTTCAAAATCTCAGTGTATTTATCAACGTTGCCAGAATGTTACTTTTGGCCCCCTCCATGTTACACTACATGTTCAAAATGTTACTTTTACGTTACTTTTAGGACTTAAAACATATTTATATATTTTCTAGCAAACAAAAAAATAATCTTGAAACGGAACGCATCTAAGAAAGTTTTCGTTCGTCGCGTTGACGCACTTGATTTTGTGACCGCGTCGGATGACCGCGCGACATCTGTCACTTCGCCGTATCGCTTATTCACTCACTCGCGTGTTTTTCTAAATCAGTGTCAGTTCTGTTTGTCTTTGTTTTTAACCGACTTCAAAAAGGAGGAGGTTCTTAATTCGACTGTATGATTTTTTTATTTTTTTGTATGTTACGCTGTTACTCCGCCAATTTTTGTATGTTACGTTGTTACTCCGCCAATTACGAAATTATTTTGATGATTCTTTTTTTGTTGGGTAGGTCATACTTTAGAGATGGTCCCATATACATTTTATTAACTTTGCTTGTGTTGTTCTTGAGTTAGCTTCAATAATACGTATTTTTTCAATACATTAAAAAGTTTTTATTTATTGTACTTTTGTATTTTGTTTGTATATAGCTATAATCTCTGTTATTCAACTTTGGTTGGATCAACTACCAAAGTTGAAACGAAATAATCCCACATTCAACGAAGATCTATCAAGGGGTACCATTTTACGCTATAGGTAAGTAATTAATTTGTTTGTTTGGCTCCGCCTCAAAATTTGTTACATAAATTAGTTCAGGAGCTTCGTTACTTTTGTGCTTTTCAGTATTATTTCATCAGTTAGATTTTTTTGTAAAAACGTTTTTTATTTTTCGCTTTTGAGTTACCATTTAGTTTGATTGTTTTCCTCAAGTAAGGAATTCCCTCAACAGCCTTCCGTCTCCATCGTCAGACCCTCGATGACAGCCATACCCCAGCTAGATCTAAAGTTCAAGGTGAATGAAATAAGCCCAAACACGATGTAGCTGCTGTAAACTGCTGAAGAGCTCTCGCGACTGTGTTCCGTCTTCATCATCAGATCAACTCCAGTTCTTTATTATGTCAATGTGTCATCAGAACTACATTATGTGCGTGAAATTACAACAGAATCGGTTCGGAATTGAAAATTCAGTAGGTGAAAAATCAATCAACCCCATTTTTTTCTACCCTTAAGGGTGGATTTTAGTTTTCAATTTTACATGGGACCAACTTCGAAGTATACCCTCCCCGATAAAACAAGAATCGTCCGTTACAAGAGATAACCTAATATGTTGAAATATCGGCATAGTAAAGATATTTCCAAAAAACGCATTACCCGAAGACATAAAACAACAAAATAAAACCAGTTTATTTTCAAATAAACTAAAGCAATACTTAATTTAAAAAAGAATTTCTAATGGATAAATTCAATAATAATAATACATAACTATGAATAACAGATATATTTTAATAAGTAAAATAACAAAAATAAATTATAACTTAATAATTATACTACATTAATAACAATGAATAATTTTTAAGCGAGTAAAGAAATAAGCAATACTAAATAATTATAATTAAATAAATAATATATTAATAGATAGACCTGCATATAAAATATTAATAGAATAAGTGAATGAATGGAAATATAAGTACATAGGGTAATAGGATATAAAATAATTCTCACTTAATAATAAGGAAAATTTATAAAGCGCTCTTCCTCTCTCTACCTATTTAAAAATTTGCTGTGCCCGACAGGGTCCATAATTGTTTCTATTATTATTTCTTTTATTTACCACCTGTAATTGTACATTATGGATTGCAATAAACGATTTGAGATTTGATTTGAGATTTAACGATTACCCAAAGTAGTCAACAAAAATAAAGCAAATATTGAACATACCTAATTACTAATCCATATAAATGCCGTCGAGTCGTTATGAATGAATGGCAAATAGGTACAGCTAATAATAAATATCTACCCACTCATACAGACACACACGCCTGCGCACCGCGTCCCCCGCTCATCATCTTTTGTCAAACAGAGATAGCAATATTTCGCACGCGTCTCGACTGGCAGTTGCGAGCATGATTCGTCTCCCCCTTATGTAAAAATCTTTAAAATTGTATATACCTACTTGAAACACGCTCAGTGCACTTTTGTCGTGCGAAGCCATTAATTAAAAAAATATATATCTACATCATGTTGGAGTCCGCACCATCACTGAAGTCCTTTTGACGCGGCACTAGTTTCTATGTCATTGCATCACATTGCATTTAAAAAAAGTATTTTTCCCAATTTTCTGCCGGCTTCCTTTTGTGGCGCGCACTCTATTGATATTGTCAACGTATTGTGTCAAGCTCTAGGGCTACAAATGTGAGGTTAGAAAAAGCAGGTATTCACGTATTTGTTATTATTTTAAATATAATTACTATGCATTCAGAGCATTAATATAATAGAATGCGATCATTTTCCGCGTCCATTTGTGTAATAAATTTTCATAGCTGTTCTAAAACATTGCATTTAGGCAGTTAAACATTACAGTTGTACTTACGTGTAAAATGATAAATTCGCTGCGTTTGCCTTTTTATATGAGTCTCATCCGGGTACTGAATACATAACCATTATTAATTAAGCCTATTTATTAAACACAAATTTTCTCTTATAACCTCAGATTTTTTTAAATACCTAAGCGGGAGATATTTCGTTCACGACTGACGTTGGCCTAAACCACAGACTACATAGAGATACTTACGTATGCCTAAACTGGCCGATAGCGTGTACCTATGTGAATGGTCTCGTCTATCTATCTCGCTCTAACCTACAATTAGACGAAATCTTTCTCTAACAAATGCAAAATACTACTACACTACCCTACTCTATGCCTACCTAAATCACGTTCTTTCTTCTTTTTAAAATACCAAAAACTAAAAAAGCATGACGTATTCTTCTATGCTTCTTATACTTTGGTTTTTACCTCAGTTTCTTTGGTTTTCATCCCGTAATCATGCATGCAAGCTCAAACCTGCAATGACCTCGGGTGAAACGTTTTGAGATACGTTTTTGTTACACTAAATAATTTTGAAGATAATTTAGATACGTTATTGTTTTACCCAATGATATTATAAGTAAAAAGGTGGAGATAAGTTTACCTAAACTACATACGATATTCAAAAACGGCATACTAACACTTAAATAACGTATTATTATAAAATGGCAGTGACGCGCAAAACAACAAATAGGTACGCATACACATACGCTTTGTTTATGTGTGCATTTATCGTTTAAATCTAAGTAACACACAGACGTATCTTTAGATAAGTTTCTGTTTTACGCATAATTGTTAGTAATACACATGAGCCATTCCGAGAAAAATTTACCCGTTACTAGCTGGGCAAAATAGACAATTTTAAAATTCTACTAAACGGACGCAACGAAATCTCGCTTTACTAACAACAATGACGAAAAAACCGATATTCTTTGTTCTTTTAGAGTGAATCATTATTTCATTACATACGCAGATATATAAAGTATAATTCGCAAATGAAAGAATGTTTTAAGAACTTTCCAGTATTATGTTATAACTGTGGCTATAGTGGACTTCTTATTTGACAACCTGTAGTTCGTATGCCTTTCGTCACCAATCACCGCGTCACGGTTGCCTGATAAAAAGACATGGCTGATCTACCATAACAACGTTACCATGAAATAAAATAACTTGTTGAGTTGTGTACTATTGAAAGCAAACAGTAGTGACTAAAGTGGAATGTCCACTTTAGTGCTAATTTGATTATCATTATTTTAAGAATTTTATTGTAATACAATAATATTTGTTTATATTTTTTTATAAATCAGTATTCTTTAAAACCTCACAAAAAACGATGAGGTTTGTCTTAAATAACCATGAACATCGGTTAGTTAAAGCTAGCGACAGGAGGTGTGACACGCTAAAATTGCCTGATTTGCTTCTTATTTTCAACTTTTCATCAAATAAAGCAACAATTGACTCCGTTATACATTTTTTTTAATGCATAATAGCTGAACAGAACATTAAAAAAAACCGCATTCAATAGAGAATAAGACTGTCTTGTAAATGTTTGTGACAGTACTTTTTCCTTAGGGTCAATTTTTCTCGGCTTTACGTATCTTCAGATAAGTTTGTCAATTGTAAGTGTAGAAATAAAGTGTCATCAAGATACGAACCTGTTATTTTGAGATAGATAGTATACCTAACTCAAAATTAATCAAAATCGAGAGACGATTTTGTGTTACTAAGGGGACGCATTTATATGGAAGCTCGTAATTTTTGCCGAAATCCCATATCCCATGGGAAATCCCATACGCACTTAAATAAATGTTTTTTAAGCTTAGCTTAAACATAAACCGTTTTAAGTTTTTCTGTACATCTTTGAACGGTTGAAATAAATCGATACGAATTTGTTTGCTCAGTCAACTCAACGTCTCATATTGTAAACTGAGATAATAATCAGAGAACTAATAAAACAGAACGCTCACACGAACTCGACAGAATAACTAACCACAAAGCGATTTGTTGAACCTAATCATATCATAACAATACTCCTTAGTGGTCAGCCATGTTGTGTCGATTGTCATAGAGAATACAGACGAATCATTTGAATGTGACACAACGGGAAGATATGTTACCGCAAAAAAGATCGAAGATTTCTAATAAAAATTGTGATTAGAGATTAAAAAACATTTTGATTCGTTTTCGTCGTTGGCAGGAACAGTTCTTAGATAGTGTGAAACAAGTTTATAGTTGTTTGCAATGTGCATAAGCATATTACATTCTGTGTGTATGTGTATTTGTTCGTATCACGTGTGCGATGTGATGTTGGGGTTCCCGTGGGCTGGTCGCTGCTTGTCGTTGTTGTGCTGTACCCTGGTGGCTATGAGCCTGCTGTCCAACCCACTGCCCGTCACCACATGCTACCGGTTCCTGCAAGCGGTGAGCCGGGCCAATCGGACGCTTTGATTATTTATCAACACGAAGGTAAATGCAGAGATATACATCGAGTAACAATGTTTTTAGATGATAGCACGACGAAAACACTGGAATCGTTTCATTTATACATAATGCAACATACTAAGTAAATTATAAGAGGTTTATATTTAATGTATCAAGTTATTAATTCGAGATCCAAAGATCGTAAAGGCGGAGACTGACTTGTAACATTTGTTTGTAATGTATCGAGTTTTTGTAACTCTTTACAATAGTTAGTGCAGCGAGCCGAGCTGCTCGATGCGAACATTGCGAGCATACTATACGATAATACCGATACGTACGTACGGTACTATCGTATTTTTCTTCTTCTTCCGATAACAATAACTAAATAAAAATAATTAAACATACCCAACCTCTACGTCCGTCATTCTGAATAAAAATAGAGCATGCTTGTGTCGAGTGCCCGAAGCGAGCGTTCGCTACGTTCAGTGTATCGCCGTTTTGTAACAAGATATGGAGCGCGCTTGAGCCATGTGTTCGAAGCGAGCGTTCGCCGCATCTTGTGTAACCATTTTGTAACCATTACAAACAAACGTTGCAAGCCAGTCTCCGCCTTTACACTTGTCACATTGATGTTTCCTGTTTGGAGAGTTAATAAACAATTTATAAAACATTTTATATTCCTGGAAAAATAAAGGTCCCTTTGACTACAATGAAATCAGAAAGGTCAAGTGCTAATTTAGCATCCACGTGTAAGATAATTGATTCCTTTGAGTACTACCTAATTTTTCTAAGAAATACTTCTTACTTGAAATATATTTCGTCGCCCATACTTTCCACCAACGCAAAGAAATGGTTGCAATAAATAAAGCAGCGCGTGTTATTTTGAGTTTGATTTTCATTGTCCTTTTTTTAATTTGAAAGATAGTACTTTAAATTAGTCTCATAAAAATTTGGTGAGATCTGATGAGGATCTTCGGCGTGATGAGCAAAATAGTTCCTCAAAATGAAATTGCTCTATTTTAGATTTCTACCAAAGTCAAAGTCAAATAATTTATTTCAATTAGGGACAAAAACGGCAAAAAAACATGATTCTCGTCGCCCCTTCCAAAAGGTAGTTTTCGTATGGAGAAGAATGGGCAAGAAAGTCCACCGTTACTCTTTTAAAATGTTTTCACAATATCTTGTATACATCAATTATATATTTATATGTGAAGACGATCCACCTAGAATAAGATTACTATACCACGATAGGTAAAAATAATGAAAGATTAATTATGTGATAGATGCACGGTGCTCACATATTTAGAAACATTGTAAAATTATACGATATTCCTAACATTTTAACAAGTAATGGGAACTAATAAGTTAGTGTGTGAATTCAAGTAATCACAGAATCAATATTATAAAAAATAATATTATACAATTAAATTAGCAACCAGTTAGATTTTGTCTAGATTCTAAATTGTCCTATGGAGCAGGACCAGCATGTTTCCAAGAATTTTTATCTTGGATATAATCCTCTAATTTGTAATATACTTGTTTACAAAGTGTACTTTTTATATGAGTTTTAAATTTTCTTTAATTTAATTCTAATATATCACAAGGTATTCTGTTGTAACATTTAGCACAGTACCCATAAAAGATGTATGTACTTTAGAAAGTCTGAAAAAGCAAAACAAGTTGAATCGGCCTGTGGAATCTATCGGCCAATACCAGTGGAATCGGCGTTATAACTACTAAGTAGGGATTGATGGTACAGTCACGAGCTTTAATTTGGGACCCACCTAAGGTTGAATATCGTGTAGCAAACTTTCGCCATTTAGAGCTATTATGTTAACGCTGTCACTGCACAAACAATAAACGTCATAATGTTTACCATCGACAACTTTACGTTTCTAGGGGCTAACGTCAACTGGAGCGAGGGCAAACGATCATTACCGATTTCCGAGTAATTTACTTTTTGGTCCTGTGGTCCCATAAGAAAAAAGAAACAAATAAAAAAGAACAAAATTATATTGTCAATATATGATAGCTAGTCAACTAACCCGCTTATTCTTCAAACCTATATTAGTTAAAAAGTTTTGTCTCTTTCTCAAACATAAATATCAAAGTGACGGACCAAAACAACATATTTAAAATAAAATAGGTTTAAAGGCCGTTTATGATTATGGGGGCTTAGAAGATTTCAGCTAAAATATTGATTAATAAAATCTTTAGAAAAACAAAGTTTTTTATTCTTTATATTTATTAAGACATTTATGACACAAACCTCAATCTTAACACAATTATATAGAAAGCATGGTTAGCGGTGCACAAAACAAACACTTATCACCGAAGGCTACGACTAAATTAATTTAAATCTCTCCAGTAATTTTTTTATCATAAATATTCAAAACCGCGTATATCCACCTTCATTGTCAATCACAGCCTGGAGCCGGTTACGCATGGATCCAATCAATTTGTCACATAAATGTCAGTACCCCTTAAACTTTCCCAGACTGTGAGGCAGTGATCCATAAGTGCTTCTCTAGTTCTTTCGTTTCTATTTGACCATTTTTGAACCATTAAGCCCCATAAATTTTCTATAGGATTTAAATCGGCACACTTTGCAGGCCACGGAATACGATTTAAATTTGCTCTATTATTGTCGAACCAAGTTCTAACGATTCTTGCCGTATGAATTGTTGCGTTATCTTGAACAAAGTTTATTGGAGCAACATCTTCTTGTGGATAATATAGTTGCAATGTTGGAAGGACACTCTCGTCTAATAAATCGACATAATCTTGAGCAGTGGCCCTGGGTGGTAAATTTATTAGTTCTCCAATGCCGGCTGAACTAATCCAGCCAGACATGTTAACTGTAATGCGACCAGACGCGTTGTTAGCTATGACGTGGTCTTCCGTGTATCGCGTCCTGTCAATTCACCACAAATGTAGTCTGCCCGTTTGGGAAGATTGAAAAGTCTTTTCATCGATGAAAGCCGTCGTCGTCCAATCAAAATTTAGATACTGACGTGCGAAAATAAGTCGAGCAGCTTTATGGGCATCCGTCAACGCAATTTTTTTTGCAGGCCGCCTGTGATGCAGTCCCATAGCTTTAAGATGCCTTCTAACTGTTGAAGGGTGGACTTCAAACGCTTCCGCAAAATGCCTCGTTGGCGTAAATCCATTCATCAGGTATTGCCTTTGCATCAAGCGGCTCTGCTCTTGTGTTATAACTTGCGGGTGATGGTTGTTTCGTCGTAAGTCAATAATATTTTCCTCGTTCCCGTGGCGTCGAACCCAGCGGCGAACTGTGTTTCTTGTCACATTTATTCGTCGCGATATCTCGTGAATGCCTACTCCTTGTTCGTGCAAATCAATAATTTGGAGCCTTATTTGGTCACGATTAGCCGCAAGCATTTTATTAATTGGTAAATTATATTTTGTGAAAATATCACATTAAACTATTTTCTTAAATGACACTGACACGACACATGTTCGTAATTAGAAAATCGTAATGATAGCTTTTTGCAACGAGGTTATCATTTCATAGGTCGATTAGATAAGACATTTTATGTCTTAACTTGACATTCAACATTTCAACCTTAAAGCAAAGTTTCAAAGTTTCGACCTTATTGCATTATGATTGTTCTAACAACATTTAACGGAAATGGGTCCCAAAATAAAGCTCCTGACTGTACACCTGGAAACGCCTTCTCATCACAAAATTAGAGAATTCTGATAAATATTTTCAGAATTCTCTAAAACGAGGAAATTATTTTCAGAATTCTCTAAAACGAGGAAATTATTTTCAGAATTCCCTAAATTGAGGCTTTAAAATAATTTTAGTTTTACAATAAGGTTACTAAATGACGCTACTGTGCACCGCTAGATTACGCTGTCGTCACCCGCCAAATGGTTAGATCCCGTCGAACATTTTGTGTGACTGAGTTTTGTTTGCTATAAAGTAGCTTCAAAAGTAAAGTCTCGTGCTTATCAGATAGTATGACATGGTTAAAAATTAGATAGAAAAATTGACGCATATTATTTTATCATATCACAATCATATTGGTTTATTAGTATGATAGATCGATCCCAGTACAATGTGCGCCAGGCACTTATCTGTAGTATGGTACTTCGGACTCCACAAGGTTGTACTGCACTGCAAGGCAGGTTGCGGGTGGATATCCTAGCCACCAGATTGTCTGTCATTATCATGTTTTATTCATTTTGATACTTATTAATTTACATTTTTAAATACACACATCAACACGGTCTAGGGATATATTTAAAAAAGCGAATTACTATCAATGTGTTAATTATTTATATGACATGTATATGTTTAAAAGATACATTATTTAATATTCTACCATTTTTTAATAATGGTTAAGGTACTTCGATTAAAATTTCAGGATTGTATGGAAAAAAAATGAAGCATAGACGGAAACCGTATATGAATTAACTTTTAATTTATGAGTAAGAACTGAAAAAAATAGAAAAATCATTTAATTTGTGTTTATAAACTTTAAGTTAGTAGTCTGAGAAAGCGCCCATGATGTTCATAACACATCGGCAACGATTCGGCATGCTCAGAACAAGGTTGTCAATGTCTTGCTGCGGAATATTGTCCCATGTCCTTCTGAGGTGCGCAAAAAGTTGATCTTCTGTAGCCAGATTTTCAGGAACTTCCTTCAGAGCTCTTCTTTGCAGCATATCCCACGCATGCTCAATGGGACTTAGATTTGGCGATTGAGCAGGCCAGTCTAAGGCCCTAACATTGTGTGTATGTAACCAAGCTGCTACCGTTCTCGCCGTGTGTGCCCGGGCATTGTCGTGCATGAGCAGGAAATCTTGCCCCATTTGTGTTCTGTGGGGCAAGATTACGGGCCCCAGCACCTGTTGGACGTATCGTTCTGCCGTCATATTGCCCCGCACCCAAACGAGATCCGTCCGTCCTCCAAGACGTATTCCTGCCCAAACTATAATTGTTCCTCCTTGGTATGGGTGGACTTCCTGAGGGTTCTGAAGACGGCTCCATCGTCCAGGAACTCGCCAAACACGCGTCCTTCGTGAATCTGGATGGAAGCCGAACCTGGATTCATCCGTGAACAGCACATTGGACCATTGGTCACGGCCCCAGTCCACGTGGTTCCGAACCCATTCTAATCGTCGTCCACGATTGCCTCTCCGTAAAGGTGGGACCCGGAGTGGTCTACGAGAGCGTAGATTGCTTTCATGCAGTGGCCTTCTTACAGTTTGGTCACTCACAAGCACTTGGTGTTCCACTCGCAGCCTTTGGACCAATTGAGTCGCCGTTGCATTTGGTTGAGCTCGCGCAGTAATTTGCAAAAATCGATCTTGTCTGGGGGTAGTGATGCGACTTGGCCCCCGGTGCCTCTCCGCTACTTTACCTGTGGCACGATAGCGTGTCCACAATCTTGAAATTACATTTTGGTGGGTCCCTATGGCCTCAGCAACATTACGCTGAACAGACCCAGCTTCCAGCATTCCCACAGCTCGTAACATCTCCGCCCTCGTCAAATGTTGGCGTTGCATGGCTACAATACTTCAATTTTAACTTTATCTTTCGTTTAAAAATGAAAAAAAACTGTAACTAAACGTAATTCGTATTGTTTTCTAAATTTCGCACAAATGAAAATTCCCTCTCCTACACATCAAGACATTTTTATGCCACCGAAACAAAAGAATTTAAAAAAAATTGAATTTGGAATTAGTCTGAGATAAATTACAAACAAATCGGTGTATGAAAGATTACAATGCGGCCAGTACTTTTCGAGTTATTTAATTGAGTATGAAATATCCCTAGACCGTGTTGATGTGTGTATTTCTTAAAATAAAAAGAATTAAAAAAACATAACGAGGAATACTGCCTTCTAAATCAGGCTCTTGATCCAACCGCCGTAATACGGTACCTTAGAATCCACCAGTTTATATTTCAAAGCAAGTTGCTGGTGAATAATCTTGGCCTTTGTTATGCCTGTGCAAGTACTCGCCGTTAGCCAGACGCGAACAACCAGATATGTCTGATGAATTCACCCGGACGGTGGCATGCCCAACACATGTCAACCGTACCGTCATTCATTAGTTATTCGTCAAGATAACTTTGTCCATAATTGCACAGACGAAACCTTCAGCTTCTCCGAAAAGGTCACCAAAACGTAGCCAAGATACGGACGCTAGGAAATCTACACCGGGCTCATGAAGAGCCCGATAGGTGCGCCAGTGGAGTTCCTTGCTTTGCCATACCTCCTTGCGGTCATCTGTAGTAAGTACCTCAGGTTTGTGACCGTTCTCTTTAACCATAGAGAGCGGGTTAAGCCTCTTGTCTACTGCAACCACATCAGGTTGCATACCCACTTTGGCCATACAAAAATATTCTCTGAGATTATATTATTCATTATCATTTCCTTTTTTTTTTTATTAGAATAAACAAATATAAAAAATAGTAGCCCACCGGTATCGGGAACAGGGTCCAAGATAGCCGCGGTCAGGGCTCCAGAGAGAGGAACTTTCTAACAATGCAAGCCGTGTTCAGTAGGAACGCTTTCTGAAGCCCTTAATCCAGCTGCCCAATGAGTGCCACCTTAGGTGTTGGTCGAGGCTCTTGGCAATTAAGCCATTGGCTGATACGACTATCGGTACAATGATCGCTGAATCCACATCCCACATGTCGACAACGTCGCGAGCCAAGTCAAGATACTTGATTTGTTTATCTTTCTGGGCTTTCACGAAGTTCTCTTCATGCGGGACCGTTGTCAATAATCATTGCGCGCCGCTCTCCTCGATCCACCACCACTATATAATTTAATGTAAAAATAGCTTACGAGGAAGCTCGCTTAGCTTTTCAAGGTTGGCAGTTATGTGGTAAACCAGATACAGGTATTGAATATAATAAAATGCGTGATATGCGGAGAAATTTCAAAAGTAAATTAAAATGGTGTCGTAATAATGAAAAGCAAATTAAACTAAATTTAATAGCTGAAAATCATAAATCTAAGGACTTTGTAAATTTTTGGAAAAACTCGAATAAACTGTATCCTAGGTCGAGCCTCCCCGTAAGTGTTGGTGGTAAACATGATCCCACTCAAATTGCTAATATGTTTGTAGACCAATTTAAAGTGAAGCCATTGGCAAATTCCTCTGCTGGTTCTGTGACGCAGGAGGTGACTGGTGTTAATGTGAGCATGGCGCGGGGATTGAATTTATCTACTAAAGATGTCAAGAAAGTGATAAAAAATATGGTTAGAGGCAAGTCCCCGGGACATGATCACCTTAGCGTCAAGCACCTTAAGTATGCAGGTATACACTTACCAAGAGTATTGTCGATGTTTTTTAGACTGTGTGTGAGTCATTCTTATCTGCCCAGTGCACTTATGCGAACTATAGTTGTACCTGTCATAAAAAATAAAACTGGTGATGCTGCTGATCCCAGTCATTACAGGCCAATATCCCTAGCAACGGTCATAGCGAAGGTGCTGGATAGTCTGCTGGATTCATACATGGCCCCCAGGATTGTCTTGCATGATGCACAGTTTGGCTTCAGGCCTGGGCTGTCCACAGAAAGTGCTATAATGTGTTTAAAGCGGACTGTCCGGTATTATACGGATAGGAAAACACCTGTTAATGCGTGCTTCTTAGATCTGACCAAGGCATTCGACCTTGTGCCTTAAGACCAGCTGTGGGACAAGCTAAGAAGTGAGAAAAAAGTAGTTTGTGAGGTAACGTCATTGCTAAGATTCTGGTATGAGAACCAAATAAACAATGTTAGGTGGGCTGGGACTATGTCTGAAGAATATAGATTGGATTGTGGGCAGGGGGGAATCACCTCCCCTCGCCTTTTTAATCTATATATAAACCAACTGATTGTTGAGCTCAGCAATACTGGTGTCGGCTGTCATGTTGATGGAGTTACTATGAACAACATCAGCTATGCGGACGACATGGTTTTGCTGAGCCCATCAATCAGTGCATTAAGACGTTTGCTGAAGGTCTGTGAGATCTATGCGGTGACTCAGGGGCTTAGGTATAATGTCACTAAGAGTGAGTTACTTGTTTTCAATGGTGGTGCTAGAAGATACTTAAATGTTCCTTGCATCTCATTAGCAGGTACACCCTTGAACCAAGTCTCAAAATTTAAATATCTTGGTCACTGGGTCACTGAGGACCTGTGCGACGATTTAGATATCGAGAGAGAGCCGTAGGGCGCTGTCTGTTCGAAGTAATATGCTGGCCCGTAGGTTTGCACGGTGTTCATACGACGTTAAAATGACGCTTTTTCGAGCTTACTGTCAGACTTTTTACACCTGCAGCCTTTGGGTCAAGTATACGCAAAAGGCATAGAGCGCCCTGCATGTACAGTATAACAATGCTTTCAGGATGCTTGTGGGGCTGCCGCGGTATTGTAGCGCTTCGGGTATGTTTGCCGATGCGAGAGTGGATGATTTTTATGCCATTATTCGTAAACGATGCGCTTCTCTCCGGCACAGAACAGATACCAGCACCCACGGCATGTTGAGAGCATTGAGTGACCGGCGGGACTGCCCGATGCTTGGTCGATGGGTGAGACTGCACGCACAGGTCGTTTCTTGATAGCTGTACGTGCATTTATTTTATTTTATTTTAATTTAATTTTATGTTGTTATTATGTGATTGCTTATTTTGTGATTTTTAAGCGTGTGTATTGTGTTATTTTTATGTAATTTATTTCAATGTATAATTTATTTCTATGGACTTCAGTGTCTGCAAATAAATGTTTATTTATTTATTATTATTTATTTATATAAGGCTTATTGGCAACAGTAGTCCTTTCAGTGATGATGGATCGATCCCAGTACAATGTGATATTTCCGTTTTCGAGAACTGGGTCGGACACATACCTTAATTACGGCACTACACGAAGCCCACACGGCGCCTCTGCTTGTTACGGCAATACGACAGTCGAAGCGGAATTGCACCATAAATTGAATCAATACCCATCGTCGTGAGCAATGCCTACACCACACTGATTATGGGGACTTTGGTGATGCTATAAAGGGTAGGATATGGTGATGTCGACAACCTTTCTTCTAATAATGATCCTGCTCCACAACCGCAAGGGCGCATGAACTAATTTACTTTTTTGTTCTGGACGTTTTTACCTTGCACGACTTTCTACATCCTTCTCACATACCTATATGTACTCATGTAATTTCAACATGGATGATGCAACAAATATTTTGAATTAAAAGAGTGTCCTTATGAATTTTCTTGCTTGTTCTTCTCCTTAGGAACTTATGTACTACGCTTTGGAATGGGCAACTACTAATGGGAAACTAGCTTCATCTTTCTGACTGACCGACTCCTTGATAATTCAAAAGAATTCAATTTTGTAATAGGTATTATAAGATGTAAATATGCAAGAAATACGTATTCAGTTACATAAAATGTAAGATAAATTTATTTAATCCTGAAAACTGACAACTGTATATGATATATTCAATAAAATTATCACATTGTGACTGTACTTAAATTACCCTAGGCTGATAAAACTTTCGTTTATCCCAATTATGTTAATATTAGTGTTTGAGTCGGTTCCCCCTTAGGGGGAAGGGCCGCACTCCACCCCGTACGGCCCTGTAGAGCTCGTCTCTGGACTGGACACTCTCCCAACGATATAAGAAATGAATTCCCAAATAATAAGTCCGATACCTTGTCCCTTTAATAAAGCAAGAGAAGCATTGAATGAGATTGTAAATAAGACAGGAATTCATAGTTATGAAAATACATTGGATGTGGTTTTAGAAAGCTAATAGATAATAGAGGGATGTACAGTATATTATTATATAAACCTGTGAGTAACCCTTACGTTAGCGTAACAGGTATTTGGTCAGTCATTACTCACACGATAACTCACATCTGCAGTTGGAGTACTCAGAGCAACACTTCTATAAAGTGACGCAAGCGGCTTCTCAGCGGCATTGCGTCGGTATCACGCTCTTTTGGAGACTTCGTCCCTAGCAGTTCTTTCGAACTGCGAAGCGGCTTTCCCTGCGGCAACTGTGTGTCAGTCCTCGTACAAGCAACAGAGCGGCTAGTTCCAGCAGCATTGCATCGGCATCATGCTCTTTAGGAGGCATGGTCCCTATCAGTTCTTGGACTGGCAAGGAGAGATGTGATCACCCAAACCCCGTTCACCCTTCGCCCAACAAACACATCTGCAAAACACGTGTTCATGACAGTCTGACCGAATTATTGGTCTGAGATAAAGAATACAACATTCAAGAATTACTAGCTAATAGGGTTGAGAATCGAAACTTAAGAATCATAATTTATTTAGAGCTTTGGATAATCTCTTTTAAAGCCCTATTATTGGCCTGAGGCAAAGAATACAAAATTCAAGATTTAGGTACTAGATAATAGAGTAGAGAATCATAATTCGAGAATCTTCATTAAATAGAGTTGTAGATCAACTCTCTTGAAGGCCTATAGACAGCCCTTAAGCACCCTCCCTTCACCACTTCCTAGTGATTGAGCTGGGGAGAAGAAGTGGCGCAACAAACTCCCCAGCAGCACGTCTCTGTCTGTTTAGTTACAAGAACTTTAATTATATCACCAGCCTAGGATAATTATTATAATGAAAGACTCACCCAGTCGCACCAACAAACACACACACATACTACGTTATACTACATTAGTCTAATCCGGGCTTCAACCCAACTATATTTAACTTAATAAATAATACTAGCTATCTTATGACAGCCACTGGACATGGCCTTTTTGGTATTCACCAAGTCTCCTAATATAACTCGCCTAGGATATTACGTCCGCACCCTACCGTGGTCTAAAACCAAGACCCCTCTCGTCTTCAAATACCAGTCTCCTGCGTTCCTAAAAACATCACCTATTCGGCGAAAATGTGGGAAGTTGGGTTAGCCCAACTTCCCACATTTTCGCCGAATAGGTTTATGGCAATTTTTTTGTGTAAAACTTCTCAATTGTTTTAAAAGGGTCCGTTTAAATTGCCTGAGCATTTATGACAACCAGATGTGGCTGTAATAATGTCCTTTGCATTGGGTCCAGGGAATATCAACCTTTTGAGACGGAAGATTCAAAAGTTACAATTTATATATATTTTACGAGTATTATAAAACCATACTATTATATGTTTAGCACAAAACCTAATTAAAGTATTTTAGCTAGCTGCTAGAATAATAAAATAACCAATCCAATAATACAACTGCAGTTATTGGATGATAGATAATAGACAATAGACATCAAAGCATTGGCTTTGCTTTGTAAGATTAGTTGAATCTGATCAATAACTTCTTGTTTTAAATTTCAAGCATGACTCTAGATTTCTATTTGTTAGTTATCTTACTTTCATTATATTCATGTAAGAGCACGCTTGTTGACGATGTCCGCTTTGGTTTAAGTCCTTAGAATTTTCAGGGCCCGTGTTTCCCATAAAGTATAAATGTAATGGGATTCTAAGAGGTTCAATATTGTTTCACAATTTTAAAGAAATAGGATTCTTTTATTTATTAGGGTAACGTGTCAAGCTGTCAGACATAAAATTGAGATTTAATGTGTTTCTGAGTGACCCAAATCATGTGCCGATTTTAAAATAAATATAATATTTCGTTATTAATTTAGAGTAAATAACACACAGTCACAACATGCAGAAACAATACATTTAAAAGCCTAATTTAAAATTGAAGTGAAATTCTTAGTTCAACAGTCAATTAATTTAAAATTATGTCAACAAATAAATACAATGTGAAATGAATAACATGTATAATATCAAATTCAATGTCAAAATATTAAGAATACAACTTTCTCAAGGTCCTAGTGATGAGCATAGTGTTTAAGTCAAAAGATACTTTAAGCTTGTTCACTGCCTTATTATATGTGACTATTTTTATCATTTGACATAAATACTGATACCGAGTATAAACATTTTCCTAACAAGAAGGCTTTTATTTTAGTTTTAAATGAGTGATAAATTAATAATTCTTCGGACGCGAGGACAGTCCTTTTCGATTTTCTTTAGGGAAAAGTGTTGCACTAAATATAAGAATAAAACTGTCAACAGATAGCCAAACGAATACTGAATTCAAATAAAATTAGTCATTTCTATTAAACTAGTGAAGTTCCTTTTAAACGGGGCTAATTCCTAGGAAAACAGATTGTGGACGCGCCACCAAACTTAAAATATTGCTAAATAACATATATTTTTTCTAACTACTTCAAAGTTTTTAACAAAAATATTGACGGCCTGATCAAGATACGTATGTCTGTCTACTTACTTAAAAAAAAACTTAAAAAAATATGATATTAAGCCGCGCCGCCTAAAAATTACGCTTGAGAAAATCACATTAAATTAGAAATGACATTTAAATGGAATAAATGGTTTAAGTTAGATATATCCTTTTATATTTCATATTACACATCTAGGTATGTCTATTAATATCTCATATTACACATCTAGGTACCTATGTGTATTTCACCAAAATGAAGGCATAATTTTGTTGCAAAACAATGATCTATGATGAATTTGAGAAATTTTCAAAACGGTACATTTTTTACATCAACCTTTTATAATGTTTTATCATCACAATTCCCTAAGGTTATGCAACTATCCCGGTAGCTAATAACATGTTCTTGTTGTCTCAGGTCGAGTCCGAGGGTGGCGCGGCGCAGGGGTCGCCGGCGGCACTGCCGCTGTGCCCCGCCGGCAGGCCGGACGCCGACGTGCAGCCGCTGCTTACTGACGGTAAGTGCATCGAACTACTAACTGAACAGCTCCCTTTTGCTACAAACATCAGGTCTGTGATACATTGAGAACAAGGTGTAACTCTCCACAATCTCCGGTACTATTTACCCCGTTTGTCATGAATTCGCCTATTATATTACGATTGCGTACATCATGACACACTCATCAGGAAACTGTACCACTATGGTATGAGGGACAAGGCTCTTGACCTTCTGACTTCTTATCTGAACAACAGAATTCAGAGGGTCAATGTTAATGGCCAGAGATCTGCAGGATCTGCGGTCACCATGGGCGTGCCGCAGGGTTCAATTCTAGGTCCTTTTTTATTTCTAATTTATATAAATGACTTACCTTACCACATAAGGGATAATCACAAGATCGTCTTATTCGCAGATGACACTTCCCTCATTTTAAAAATCAAATGTCAGTTAGTCAACTTTGAACAAGTTAACGATGCACTCTCTAAAGTTGTGCATTGGTTTAATGTAAATAATCTTCTCCTTAACGAAAAAAAAACTAAACTCCTTAAATGAAAGACTATAAATTTAATAACATTATTATTAACACAAACATAAACATTACCTTAACAACTATTACTGCTGATACGTAATATATAAGCTTACATAAATATATAAGAATTGATATTTTCTAAAAAAAATCCTCTTTGTATTTTGTATTTTTGAATTTTGATTGTAAGTTAATACTACATGTTGCTCTGCCCTAACAGGGTCCATAAATGTACTTTAGCTTTAAGCATTATGTAACATCTTTTATAAACATGTATGCAAATAAATGAATTTGAATATGAATAGATTTTCAACTCCAAATATTAGGCAGCTAACTACCAATGTTCAAGTTAATGGAATAGAGTTGGACGGACTTGCTTGAGTTGGTTGGATTGACGGTAAATTACAATGGGGCCCAAATATAGAAAAATTGTCAGGAAGGCTTAGTTCAGCCGCCTTGCTGTTAAAAAAATTAGACAGATAACTGATGTAGATACAGCCAGAATTGTTTATTTTAGTTATTTTCATAGACTTACGGAATTCTTCTCTGGGGAACCTGTGCGGACATTAATACTATCTTTGTTCTACAGAAAAGGGCTGTTCGAGCCATTTACAACCTAGGTCCAAGAGATTCCCTTCGAGAAAAATTCAGACAAATAAACATCCTGACTGTAGCCTCTCAATATATTTTTGAAAACCCGTTGTATGTACACAAAAATATATCAAATTTTAAGAAAATGACCGATAATCATAGTTTAAATACCAGGAATAAACACAACCTTGCTGTAAATCGCACACGTCTCCACAGAATAGGCAACTCGTTCATGAATCAATGAACGAGTTGCCTACTCTTTTACAACAAAATTCCCATTGACATTCGAAACTTACCCATTAAACGATTTAAAAGCTGTATTAAAACCAAACTTACCAAAAAAAGGGTACTATACAATTTCAGAATATTTAGAAGATAAAAAAGCGTGGGATCGAGCTGCTCGCTCTGCTAAGCCTTGTGATAAAACCATAAAATGTGACATTTTAATTATTATGTAAAATCATTAAAATAACCCAGTTTTATGTACCTACATATTGACATTGTTGAAAATTATATACAAAATGACATGATTACTTTGTAAAGTATTATATTGTTTTAATTATTGTGAATGTGAGGGGAAAAAAGGACTACGCATTTTTTTTCTCTTTCTTTAATTTTTTCTTTCTCAGTTAGTTTTAATGATGGTCTGGTAGTTTGAGTACTTTATGCGGCCTACCCAAATGTCCTTTCTTTGGTATTGTTCGTCGAGTTGAGCTCCTTAAGTTCTGAGTTGAGCTCCACGATTACTGACAAATAAATAAATATAAATCTTTATTCATACAAAAACTTTTGACATTGCTTAAGACTAGGATACATAACTTATTCAAGTAAAGGCCATACGGATAAGATAAACCCTGACTCCTAAACTAGGTAATCCTATGACTTAGGAGTCAGTGTTCTGCTGTCACTGATACAAAAACTTTATAGGCTTGTACTGACTGGACAGGTCCACTCAAATCTGTGTGGTTCTTTCCTCAAAAGACCATTTCAGACACTAATATACATGGTCGTCATATGGCCTGACCAAGATTATGTCTGGACTTTAAAAGAGAATGTGACCTCTGAGTTTGTTTCGGTCTTTCTTCTCAGAGTAGTCAGATAGGAAACGCCGAACTCATCTAGCAATTTTTTTTTTTTGTATGTGACGCGTTAAAGTGATTTTGATATCCTATTTACAGAATAAACAATTTCACTAACCAGGGTTGAATGTGGCGATATCTAGAACGCCATTTACGAACTAAGCATTGTACCTACCTCGTCAGGCAAATCCTACATCGCACAAGCAGAGTTATTCACGCTATATATAGTATTTGTTTGAACGCGCTAATCTCAAGAACTACTACTACTACTGCTACTACTACTGCTGGATTTGAAACAACAACCGTTGAGCCACCAGATACAGTATAGTAGAGTAGTATATTTAAGTATATAAGTAGTATAGTTTGTAATAGGTATATGTGTATCTTTATAGTTACTTTAAAAAATATTCCTCAATTTCTCGTAATTGCACCTACCACTGTTTGTCTTTGCATCACCCAAAGGTTGACTGGTAGAAAATGCCTATGGCATTAAGTCCGCCTCAGTACATTTCTGTGCTTGAAGTATTAAATAAATAAATAAATACAGCATTAATTTGATCTGAGGATCCTCCCTTTTCAATGGAGGATGAGCAACTTTTCCTTTTTTTAACCCTGATCCTCATTCCCTCTATATGACTATCCGAAAAAAGGTCTTGGTTTTTATACTTATAAACACAAAAAAACATATCACAGCCTTGAAATGATAGGTCAGGAAAGTATTGCATCAAACTTAAAGATACCACTACCTACACCAATAACATATATCAAAAATACCGTTCGATAAATTCAATATCATTGATTTATTGATATAAATTAATACACAAAAACGTTGTTGCGAACCTAAACATTTTGTAAATAATTCAAGTTTAAGTAAATAGATAGCGACGGTATTCATGAAAACTATTCGTTTATTTTATTTCGTACTTCATACTTAAAAAAAATATATTTATTTAAGGACCGGGCTTTACAGAAAGGAAAGGTAAGTAGTCCTGCGCAATTCTTTGGAAACACTGGATGAAGAAAATAATCTAAGAAGTAATGAAAAAATAAAACAATAACATTATACTTATCACGAGAAACATTGTGATGAGAGAAAAATCGATTGTTAAAATAAACACTGAAAAATATTAAACTGGAATCATGAATCTTCAGCAGTTTTGTCAAATATTAAAACCGTAAAGCAGTACTTTGTTTCAATTTTCCGCGTCGGGGCTTTTTCTGGGAGCACTTTGTTTAATGGCGACTAAAACTTTCAAGGTTCAGATTTTAGCCCTAATTTACCTGACGGACCAGTAACGTCTAATTCATTTAGATTTATTAGGCTTCAGTGTTTGGGACATATAAAAATATCCAATAATATTCTTCCTTATTTTACAAAGCCTTGACTTATTATTCCAAAGACGAATTAAGTTCATATAAATTTAAAGTTTTTATTTGAAAACTCTAAAACATACGTTTCCTAATAGGACCATAATTTTTTTCTCTTATGTAAATATTTGGCATCGTTTTAATATTCGCGCAAGTCCTCAAAGAATAACAGGTCATTAATCAGCTCAAGCTGTGAGGATCACGGAGACAAATGACTTGTCCGGCGGACGGCAAGGCGGTTCTCCGGTTGAGTATACCAACGGGTAGCGACGCTATTGTACGGTTCCATGTTTTTAGGTGAGCTTTCGGTTTTTGTAGAATGATGGACCCGCCAATCCCGAATTCAGCCATCCGATTACTGCGAAAAATGGATCGAGCAAATCAAAATGAAGTGATGACCTGTGGCATTGAAACGTGGTTGCTCATAATAGGCCTTATTAGAAGGCTAAAAGTCACCCAAAGCGCAATGGACAGGTCTACGCTTGGAGTTTCCCTACGTAATCGAATCAGAAATGAAGAGATTCACAGGAGAACCAAGGTAGCCCAAAGAATTGCCAAACTTAAGTGTCAGTGCGCAGGGCACATTTATCACACAACAGATGGCCGATGGGGCTGAAAGGTTCTGGAGTGGCGACCGCGTACCGAAAGACGTAGCTTTGGAAGCCTCCCACAAGGTAGACCGATGATTTTGTGGGAGCCGCAGGAATTTGCTGGATGCGGGAAGCACAGAACCGGTCGAAGTGGAGGTGCTTGGAGGAGGCCTATGACCAGCAGTGGACGTCTTTCGGCTGAAATGATGATGATGATGAATAATATTATATGTTCGAAATGAAATGCGTTAATTTTATAGATAAAATCCTTTTATTTTCTTATTTTAACAGGGCACAACGTGCGCCATGACCCAGACAAATTTTCTCAGTACTTAAGATACAGGAAGTCTCAAATAATGTTGCCAGTTTATGAAACTAGAGATGTAACATAATAAAACGAATATTAGCTATGGGTACCTACCAACTTGAACCAAGTATAAAACTTTAAAGTGAGTGTATGTCTATATGGATTTGAACATTATGCATGGATAAAATAATTCCAGTTTATAAAACTTAGGTGTTAAAAGGCATAGTTTTGAATCCTGTTGGAGCGGATTGTATGAAGTGAGTGAGGTGCGGATCTGTTCCGACAGTCGATGGAATGCAATTATACAAACAGCTGCAGCTCCACCTATCTTTAATTTTTAACAATTGAACTTCCATGAAAACGTACAGTTAATGGCTCCTACACACAGTGCTAGTGCTGCACGCGGTGCGCCCGGCTTGCCGCACAAAGGAGTGCCGCTTGGCAAAAGCCGGCGGTCCGTGCCATCGGCATTGTGTGTAGTAAGTAGCCTTAAAACTCAATTTTACACCGGGTTCAAACCGGAGTGAGTATGACATGAACGACACCCGACATTTTGTCACAAAAGGTTTTTCATGTTTCAAAAAACTTTTCTGAGCCATTTTTTTGCTTGTCTGTTGTTTTCCTGGATCCTGCTATCGTTCCTAAATGAGAGTTGCAGAAAGCTGAATACAGAGAGACTTTTCACCCCGTAAAGTTGTGTGCTAAATTAGAAGTTTTGTTTTTTACTTTTTTTAGCCGCCCGCGCATAACACGCGGTAGCTACAGCGTACTGTGGCGATGCTTTGTTGTGATATGTGTCACGATACGTGGCTGATAAGGAGGAATGACCGCAAATTGTAAACCGAGACTGAGTCACATCCAGCCACTGCTTCTCTTAAATTACATGAACACAGTCGTGCGGTGTTAAGTAACACAGGCGGCGATATTATTGAGACTTGTCATAAAAAGCCTTTAGCAATTTAAAGAGCTGATCCTCGTTTCTTTTATAACTCGTAGTTCTGCGAACAGACAGGCCTCGCAAGTACAAACTTTTTTTTAACAATTAGTATAGCACTAAAGTTATTTAAAACGGGATATTTACCATGACTTTGTTTTTAAAAACATGGTAAATATCTCTTTTTACTTAAAAACTAAACAACACAACAACTTAAAAAAAAGGAATTTATGACAAGGTGGCAAGACTATGATTAAACAGAAACAACAGGAAATTAAGTTTGTGTCTCGAGAGGCCTTAGAAAGTTCGTTTAGCTTTTAAAAGTTATACAACGGGTAACGTTAAATCCGCAAAACCTGAAAATAGTTTGATCAGAATAACGAGCAGAATCAATTGAACCACTTTTAATAGGTCACATTTTTCAAAAAATCTTCATTAAAAACAGTGTCAATTTTTATGTTGCCCCACACTAGGAATTTCTACTGTATTGTGGGTGCATTTAAAAACATTTAAACTCACAATCACAAACAGCCAGACCCGGAACAACTACTGAGTGGAAGCCTTCTTGTCACAGTCATGACGTGCAGCTGCCAAATATTTATGTTCTTTATATTTTTGTTATTTGTATGCACGTGTTTCTGTGACAAATAAACCTTTTTTTTCTTTCTTTTTTTCTTTTTACTTGTAGGTCATACAAATATTTGTTCCGAGCGGGAATCGAACCCGCGACACGCAGCGCAGCAGTCAATCGCTTAACCACTACACCAATCGTGCCGTCAAACATGGCTCAACTGACAGTCTCATCTTCATAGAATTGATCCACGTAGGTAGCACTACTCGCGAAATACTATTGTTATCCAAACCATAGTATAATGGAAAACTACTTTTTTCTATATGGTCTGAAGACACAAATCTCACACATACAAAAGCTCATAGGTAACTATTGATAAAACTATAGGCATGTGGAACAACTAATATCAAAACCACGATTATTTTGTTTTAATATCGCTAGATCAACAATAATATTATGCTCTACTTGGCTTTACTGAATCGCACATTTTTCAATGCCAACAAGATATAGGTCTAGTTGGGCACTGGAGTGACCGCAAAACAAAAATAGCTCTGTCGAGATATAGCACGAACTGGCAGCAATGAACCTATCAAATATCTGCAACATGCACTGAATCACTCTTGTACTCACTCCTCACTACTCACTCGTGTTCTTCTCCTATTAATAGTCATAACTCCACTTACCCCATAATGAATCCACGTACTAGCCCAAATATTAAAAAAAATTCTGTTATTTAATCACAACTCTCATTGCGATTGGTTGATTCACTATCAACCAATCGCAATGAGAGTTTTAGAGAAAGAGGAACGGTAGTGATTCAGTCAGTTTTAGTTAAACAGCTACACCATTTGTTAAACCTTCTAGCACACAAAACTTTGCTTGAAATAAAATATAAAAATCCAATTCAGTCCTAATATTTTATCCATGCATAATATTCATCATCATCATCAATTCAGCCGAAAGACGTCCACTGCTGGTCATAGGCCTCCCCCAAGTGCCGCCACTTCGACCGGTTCTGTGCTTCCCGCATCCAGCGGATTCCTGCGGCCTTCACTAGGTCATCGTTCCACCTTGAAGGGGGGGCCTTCCAACGCTACGTCTTCCGGTACGCGGTCGCCACTCTAGAACCCATCAGCCATCTGTTCTGCGAGTAATGTGCCCTACCCACTGCCACTTAACTTTGGCACCTTAGTTCTCCTACGGATCTCTTCATTTCTGATTCGCTCACGTAGGGAAACTCCAATCATAGCCCTCTCCATTGCCCTTTGGGTAACTTTCAGCCTTTTAATAAGGCCCATTGTGAGAGACCATGTTTCAGTGCCAAAGGTTATCACTAGCAACACGCACTAGTTACAAACTTTTGCCTTGAGACACCATATAGTATTTAAAGCGCCTCTGAGGACCAGCTACTGATCAAGTTCGCTTGCTGTTTTCACTTTCTCCATTTATGTTCGTATGAATCATACATGACGTTGAGTCCAAAACGAATTGTGTTGAGTTCAATTTAGAACATATTATAAAGCAATCAATTCATTATTCAGGACTGTCAGTAGTTGTGTGAGATTAACTCCGCTATTGTTTATGTAAGCGTAGCATAGCTACCTAATACATTATTTAAGCACACAATACTTGTATTAGGACATTAGCTGTTGTGTAACTTAATCAACTGTGAAGCTAGTGTAATAAGGTGGAAAAGTGGTGAGTTAAAAAGTCTTCTGAAAGAAGTGAAGAAAAAAATGAATTCTGAAAATAAGGAGTACCTAACATAGCTTCATAACCTATGATAGTATCACGCCTGCATTCCTCGAAGGGGCAGTCAGGGGTCTACCTACCTATCCCACACTCACATTTTGCCAGTTATCTTTAAGTCTCATGTAAACAGGGGTGAGCCTATAGCCACTAACCGGGCAAAAATGCAGACTGCTACTGAGAAAATATGGAATATTCTAAACATAAATAAAAAGTTGAAGTTAATACCCCATAATAATACCGGTCAAATAACCTAACAATGGTGATTCACCATAAACAAGAGCAGAAGTGCTCAGTATTCTATTACAATAGTGACACCCTGCTGACAATTTTTTGATATTCAGTTTCGATTTTATATCGCAAGCGCACTTTTCAGAAAATAAATACTTGTCTATGGAACTACATGGCAGCCATTGGAGATCTACCTACTTATCGGGTATCTACTCGCTTCCGAGAGATTTGAGGGGGTACCTATAAGCTTCTTAGACTGGCTTGTGTATCGTGGTAGAGGTTCCATCTTGTCACTGGATAAATTATATTTTGATGTTTCCAGCTGAAAGCAGTTTACCTTTGTCAGAGACGTTGAAGATCCTTTCTGGTCCTTTGAGGCGGCTTTAAAATGTGAGGAAGTTTGTTTGCGTGGTCCTTCTTATATGAGGTACTGCTACTACTTATTGAATGTTTTGGGGTATTAAGTTCACCTAATGGTCCACTGTACATAAGGCGTATCAGTTAGGTATATCTTTCTAATATATTTATTCTAATTGCCCCTGTCTATTCATCTACTACCGACAGATTGCATCCTTAAAAATATATGAAGAGCTAGTTCGGTTCGGATGAGCAATTTTATGGACGAATAAACTTATGCATCTTACTGCCGGATATTAGCCTCGCTTCAATGCATCCAATAAATGTGCTCATAAAATGCAATCACTAATGCAGACTGTGCATGCCTGATTTACATATGTACCCACACTTTATGTGGATATAAAGTATCATTTAGATTCGATTAAGAACAATTAGCACGTATACCAAGCGATACATTGTTGGAAACTAACCTAATCACCGATAGCTGTTAGTATTCCAGACACGATCTATGTAGCACATAACTCGGGGCTGATGAGAATATTAAACTATGCCTAATGATTCAATATATTTGCCTTGCCAATTCCATTAGATTCATTTAGGTAACGTATTCAAAGATTTTTCCTCAGAATGATCTGTCTTATTATAGAAACGTCATTTCTCGGATTTCTATCGGATGTAGTGCATAAACTTTCTAAAACTCGTTTTCGTTTGTTTAGGAAATTCGGGTTAAATATGTAACACTAACTAATTCACGGTGGGACCTGCAACTTCTCACTCTGTAGGGAAAGCCAACAATCTGACTACTAAAGTACACAAAACCTCGGGAACACTTAGTTTGTAAGCAAAAACAATAGCCTATAATAACGTTAGACAAGCTTGTTTCTTGCTTGAGCTGCTTCGGCTTGACATAACCGGGTCTAGACGAGTTTACGTTGAACCGACAGACAATAACACTCCCGGTTTAGTAAAATGGAAGTCAACTGTTTTATTGGATGCCCGAGGATCGGCAACAGCAACCCCGATCCGCAGCGCTTGTAAAAATATACAGAGTATTCATAGGAGTGACACTAATGGACTCCTCGCAAAAAATGCTTCAATGCTTTTAAGTCGACTTTAAAACCGAACATACTAATGAAATCTTGCAGCGTCACGCACTCGCTTCTCGCAAAACCTCTTCTAAAAATACCGTTGCTTCAATCGGGAGGGAAATAATCGTGACAGAGGAAAAATTAGTGAACTTTGAACACATTAAGGCACTCAGGCGGAGGAAGGAGAAAGTATTTGAATTGCTAATTGAAGTAGCATTGCGAACGGCTGATGCAAAGATTCGGGGATCGAAGAGCATATCATAGGACATTACTGTAGATTGAAAGTGATTTAAATTAGGGTCCCTGTTATATAATAACAACCCTGTTATATAGGCCCTATTGAGAGAAAAACTAAGGCAATTATAGATTTCTTTCAATGTCAGAACCTAGCACGCAAAGCACGAAACGATTGCTATGAAACGATTCATTATACATACAAGACTTGAAACGTTTGATTGACAAAACAAATATAAACAAAAAGCCGTTGATAACAAAAAGCGAGTATGACTTAGGCTTCTTGTACACGACGCCGGAGCCTCACCGGAGCCGCACCGGCGACGGACCGCATGTTTGTGTATACGACTTAATAAAGCCAGTGCGGCGGCACCGCTGCCCTCGTAAATTTAACATTTTCATTCTGAGATGTTCTATAAAAAAAATATCTTGCGGTCCAGCGCCGGTGCGGCTCCTGTGCGGCTCCAGAGTTATGTACAGGAAGCCTTAATAAACAAGCAGGATCAGCAGAGACTCATGCATATTTATAACACGCAACTGATCAATTCACTTCCCACTGTACCACACGCAATGGCGGTGACATCAGCTGAGGTGATGAGGGCAGCGGCTTCAGGTAATTAGATTAAGATAACATCGTTGGGTATTATCTTGTGCATGTTGTAGATGTTAGTATTTATGATTTAAAAGTCGTTTCAAGTAATCAGGCAGCAACATCTTCCTATGTGCTAGAACAACAAAGTCTAAAGCAAACTTCGAGGCACCACATGAAACAAGCTTAGAGTATAGACAACAACCTTGATTACTAAAATATGACACTTTTATAGCAATCCCAATAAATTATTTAAAAATATGTAAATGAATAATTCTAGAAAAGATTAACTACGAGACTCAAGTAATTCATTGTCCGAAAATACTACCAAATAACTCTCGACGAGATTTATAAGTAAGTATCTGTAAGCTCTGGAGTGATAATAAAGATTTAAAAGAGGATAAATGGTGCCGGGCCAAGAGTCAATTTGTGATGAGGACCCGGAATGATGAGTGAGGACCCTCGTGATGCTTCATACAAATTTTAATTTCAACTAATTGAATTGCGTCGAGAGTTGGCACTTCATAATTTAGAGATAGATAGGCTTTTGAAATTAAGAGATTCTTAGATGTTTTGAAGATTAGGTCATTGACTTTTTGAACATAATATGTCACACCATCACCTTCAAAAATAATTAATCCAAAGAATTCCATCCATTCATTTAATCTCGCAGATTATTATTGCAGCTCATCAGTATTAGCCTGTGTTTCTGTTATAGTTGATACCTATCGCAATATCGCTTATACAATTTCATACCTGTACAATTAAAATCTAAAAGCGGTCGTTACTACTAAACATACGCCTATTACAATGGTAATTATCATCGTCACGCAAGTGCTTTGCTTCCAGCATGCAGTTATTATAATTCCTATTAGTTTCGTTTTAAAACTGTTTTAATTTCGTTCACGCGTATCGATGGATTGTTCGTATAAATATGGGTGTTTGTTTTTGAAGTCATCGTCACCGAACGATTTCCATGAGCTATATGTATACTGCGTATATATGTGTACTTTTTGGGTGAACAAAAAGCGTGAAACTCGCGTCATCATCACCGCACGCTAGTTTTCACTTCTATCGGCAGTCCCCAAAGACTGCTCCGCATGTTTTTTTTTTAACAATTATGCAACTAGCGTCGCCTGTTGAACCCTTTACTGAAAATATTTGTGATATTTACATCGATAATATGCAAATACACATTTTCTATTCTTACTATTGCACAGTGGTGCTTGATATTTATCCGACTTCATCTAGTTTTATAGTACATTACTGTCGCGGCCTGAAACAGGGGCATTGATGGATGATCGTGAAAATGTGGGCCGAAGCGAAGCCGACGCATACATAACATACGGGAGTCCATCAATCCCTGGTTGCGGCCAAGGCTTGTATAGTACTTTTCTAAAAAAATGCGTGGAAATTTAAACTAAGTAAATCTATATTATAAATTAAAAATTAATCCCTATTTCCCTTGGTCACGCCATAACTTGAGAACGGCTGCACCAAATTGGATAATTCTCTTTTTGTTGTGTTCGTTATTCTCAGCACAAGGTTAGGTGGGTATAGGTAGGGTAGGTAGGTATGTAAGTAGGTAGTTATGTAGGTAGGTAGGTATGTAAGTAGGTAGGTATGTACGTAGGTAGGTAATCTGGCTTTGGTTGCGACTCGCCAAAAGCAATAAACATTGTACTGGCAATTGAACGCGATATCTGCGTGTTACTGATTAAATACGCACTAAATATGATACACGTATTATCAGACCCACCTTTTACATCCTGTGCGTGTTTCCAAAATTTACATATACGAGTACAACAATAAAAGCGAACATTGGGATGGTTTTTGAATTTTTACAAACGTCGAACGATCGACATCCTTTTTTAACTGGTTTAAATGTATTATGTCATTGAAATGCCAGTGATTGACATAATAAATATCGACTTTTTGTTCGAGGAGTATTTTTGAGTCTTATTGAAAAAAAACAATTTAATGTATGTATAATTATTATACTGATAAGAATCGTGTTTTTCAGCTAGGATTTTCAAGATGCTGTTGGAGTTAGTCCACGGTTAAAGATGCGGTCTTTTTTTCCTTATTAAATAATGTCGGAATTGAAACTCCAATCATAACAGCTTCAAGTGATCTTAAATCCTCAGAGCTAACTAGACGAATTCAATATAATATATAAAATGTTTTTGTCTTTGATATTCAACATGTCCAAGGGAAGAAGTACGAGCAAAGAATATGAGCTATACCAGGGATCGCCAATTAGTTTCATTGGGGGTCCATTAAAAAATTAATATGACTGTCGCGGTCCGTTTGGAAGACGATTACCATATTTCAATTAAATTGCTTTTGAATTGAAATCGCCCGCACTACCGCATCACTAAACCATAGACAATTTCGAGTGGCCATTGTTGTTTACATCTTCGGCAAATTTTGAAACGCTGGACCTTAGGTAGGTAGGTAAGTAGGTATGTAGGTAGATAGGTGGATGAGGTAGGTAGGTATGTAGGTAGGTAGGTGGATTAGGTAGGTAGGTAAGTAAGTAGGTAGGTAGGTAGGTATGTAAATAAGGTAGGTATGTAGGTAGGGTAGGTAGGTATGTAGGTAGTTATGTAGGTATGTAGGTAGGGTAGGTAGGTGGGGTAGGTAGATAGGTAGGTGCGCCGTAGATAAATAGTTAATGCTACCTGTGCGAAGCCAGAGCGGGCAGCTAGTTAATTATACTTCTGGTATTCTGGAATTTATAATTAACTAGCTGCCCACTAGCCTACCGACAATATTAAAAAGACTATATGGCTATGTGGACAAGTATAATTTGCTGAGGCGGGAACAATTTACATTCAGGAAAAATAGCACCACCTGCACCTCTTTAGCTTGTTTTTATTAAAAATAATAACTGAATGACCCGGACACGGTTGTATAGGGAGGTTCCTGTTCCGGATAAGACGGGAGGAAACGCCCGGGTCTCATCATTGCGTGGATCGCCCGGAGGACACAGTGGAGCATACGGTGGAGGACTGCCCGGCTTGGGCAGAGCATCGCCATGTCCTCGTGGAGGCGATCGGTGGCGGTGATCCCTCGCGTCCGGCTCTGGTCCAGGCTATGGTACGGAGCGAGAGGGCATGGGAAGCCGTTACCTCCTTCTGCGAAGCAGTAATGCTCGCGAAGAAGGAGGTGGAACGCGTGAGGGAGTGACCAATTTCGCGCCCTCACGCCCCTTGCCGCCGCAGGAGACGCCCTGGGCATCGAGAATCGCAGGGCGATTCCCGGCCACCGTAAGCCTGGGCTTGCGGACGGTGAGCAATGGATAGCTCGCCGTCCGACAAGGACCAGGCCCGGGTCAATGGCGCGTTGTGTTCCACGCGCGCCTCTATGAGATGTCAACACAACTGGCGGGGTCCGCTTTGGGGTTCACTGGCAAATTATATTTTGTAACATAGCTATAGGTAATATTTTAAGCTACTCATGTCGTATCAATTTGGTGTTTACTTGTAAACCTGCTTACTGTATTACCTGGACAATAAACTATTTTCTATTTTTTCTATTTTCTAATGTTTAGCAGTCAGACAAAGGCGCAACTAGCGTCATTGAATGTTGTCTCGTATTTTAATCTTATTATTTATGGAGAAAAGACATAATTACAAAAAAAATATAGTTTTAAATAGTCTACTTCCTGTATCTTGAATCTTTAACTTACTAAGACAGTAATTTCCCCCCTAGCTTACACGGCGGCTTTCAAGCTTACAGTCTAATTGCTATAAGCAACCACTTGTCGATGCCTTCCTTTCACACGAGGCACAAAACTTGCCACCAAAAGCAACAGGTTACAGCATGCATAACACAACAGCTAAGCTTCCTTCTACATCTATCCTTTACTTACAACAGTCTTAAGTGTATCTTCGTCTCGCTCGAGTGACGTCACGACGGGCTCATCAGTTCCGGTTGGAACTTGGGAAGTATCTTTACTTTACGAGTTTAGATGGTATTTCTCGAAAAACAAAAAGTCCCTTCCAAGTCCCGTTGCATTGATTAAAGTTTGGTATGAAAGAAAGTTGTGGTTTTATTAGATTCAAGTTGAGTTCTGAAACGTGATTTTTAGTTAGAAATTTAGCACTCTCAGGTTGATATGTCTACTTGGGAATTCCTTGCCAAATCTGCTTGATGCATAAATATTGTTGGACAATATTTAGTAACCTTATACACACACTTAAATACCTCTAAGTGTTCTTTGAAACTTGAAAAAGACTTAAAACTTCTTATAAAAAATAAACCATTTATTTCAGGTTCTCCCACATTACAATCACAAGTTACGAAACACGAGATAAATACAAATCATAATATAAAAATAAATACAATGTCATCAAATCATAAATACAGTGTCATAACTGCGTGTAGCGTATAGCTTTACTATCTATCAAATCTAATATCTATAGAAAAGGTTCCAGATAACACAGCAAAGATAAATAACTACGTACACTTAGTAGTAAGTACTGAGAACAAGAGGAACAACGCCGAACGGAGAAGAACAAGTGAAATTAAAGTTATGGAGCCGAGGAAGTTGCGTGGGAGTTTTATCGGTCGGATGGTCACGGGCGTCACGGCTCAGTCAGCGGGATCAGTTAACGTGGCTGGTGGCTTTGTTAGGAACTTAGTTCACTTTTTGTACGTATTCCTGCAGTCAGGGTAGTATTTTTTTCAAATTTTGTTCAACTCTACTAAATTTTGCAATGGACGTATAGATTTGTTTATTCAATAAAATACAGTATTATCATAATATATTTTAGTGTTTGCATATCCCCATTCCCACAAGGCTTATCTTCTTAGAGCTACTTAGAAACTACATCTACAAAGCAAAATTTCGAATACGAAATCACTCAAGCAAATTTTAGTCTAGTAACAAACTTATTAAGTCGAAGTAAATGGGTACTGATACAGTCTATGCCCCTAGAGCGTAACAAAACTTACACTCTCGAGACACGGGAGACCACGCGGCCATCATTAATTAAGACCTGCCACTAAGAACATAGTCGGGACCTCCTGAAGTTTCAAAGGCGAACTCGAGAGCAAACGAAATCACATAATTGAATTCGCTAAACTCTTATCGAAGCAGGAATAGAGAGTGTGCTCCAAGGTACAGGCGACGCTGTGAACTCAGCCCAGACTCCAGCATCATGCAACGCTTAAATAGAGAGTGTGCTCCAAGGTACACGCGACGCTGTGAACTCAGCCCGGACTCCAGCATCATGCAACGGCTTAAATAGAGAGTGTGCTCCAAGGTACAGGCGATGCTGTGAACTCAGCCCGGACTCCAACATCATGCAACGGCTTAAAAACATAGTAGGCGCTCTTATCGAAACTAGCTAAATGCGATAACCGCAATTCGATTAATATTTTATACTATGAAAAAGACTACTGATTTCATGCATCGTCAATATTTCGGTCATCAAAGTAAGTATTTGTGGAAAGAAATAAAATCACAACGCAAACGCAAAATCACACATCCTGTACTCAATATGTTTGTCGCGTGTGTTTTGTACCATCCTGAATAATGTTGTGTGAAACGTAGCGGTTGTAGTTAGAATCTAAAGATATCTCAAGCTTCACCACACACGACCCGACCTGGCCGGCGACCGCACACCATGGCACATCAAATATCTCGCAAGCCAGCAACTTTGATTATAGAAATTGCTCACGTGTATATTCGCACAAAGGCGCTTAAACATTGATCTAGAGATGGAATTGATTTCTCGGTTTGAAAATTAATATTTGATTTGTAGGTACCTACAGTCCAGTATACTTGCTCAGTCATTGAAATTGAGGATTCAGATCTATTTGCAATATTCGTAATGCTCTATGAATGTTTCGAATTATATATGTAACGAAATAAACATCCACATTTTACAGTCCATCCAAAAACAGCTAATTATTACTAGCGTGGTTTAGATTGTGGGTGTTCGTGGGCGCTTCCTCCAAAATATTACACTCGAGAAAGTACTCGGGTACCACCACCCGTCAACAATAATGATTTAAGAGGGAACAGGCGCTGCGAGGAATTTGAAAAATAGGTATTTGAAGAAACTGCAGGACAACTGCAGCCTAGATCGATCAAATCACAAATAAATTGACGAGATCGACGTTTTGTATTCCCCTTTTTTCTCCTCGAAAACTGAGCTGATTCAATCATATTTTACATTAAAATTTTCAAAAGAGTATATCTAGGTTCCTATCATTTTCTTTTATGTTAAAAACTTTTCAAATTTGTCTGCTAGTCCTATAATCACGGCGGTAAAAACGGGGCATTTTTGTTATTTTTGTAAGGTCATATTTTCTTTACCAATAAGTTGCTGAACAAAAAGAAATAACAGGAACGTGTCTAAAGCAGACTTTGATTTTATGAAAAAATATGATTGCTCTAGAGGCATTATTCCGGAAGAAAAAAGGGGAATACATTTGTATGGAGAATAGCAGGTCCTGTTCCCTCGTAAGAAACTGAATTTCCCAGTTTTGTGTCGCTCCAGCAACTTCGCTTGGAGTTATTGGCCAACCCACAGTTGCGTATCTCTGTGCCTTAACTCAAACAAAGCAGGAAGTTAACCACACCATACCACACCACACTACACTACACCATACCACGCTACACTACACCACACCTCACCATACCATACCACACTACACTACACTACACCATACCACGCTACACTACACCACACCTCACCATACCATACCACACCACGCTACACTACACCACACCTCACCATACCATACCATACCACGCTACACTACACCATACCACGCTACACTACACCACACCTCACCATACCATACCACACTACACTACACTACACCATACCACGCTACACTACACCACACCTCACCATACCATACCACACTACACTACACTACACCATACCACGCTACACTACACCACACCTCACCATACCATACCACACTACACTACACTACACCATACCACGCTACACTACACCACACCTCACCATACCATACCACACCACGCTACACTACACCACACCTCACCATACCATACCACACCACACTACACTACACCATACCACGCTACACTACACCACACCTCACCATACCATACCACACCACACTACACTACACCATACCACGCTACACTACACCATACCACGCTACACTACACCACACCTCACCATACCATACCACACTACACTACACCATACCACGCTACACTACACCACACCTCACCATACCATACCACACCACACTACACTACACCATACCACGCTACACTACACCACACCTCACCATACCATACCACACTACACTACACCATACCACGCTACACTACACCACACCTCACCATACCATACCACACCACACTACACTACACCATACCACGCTACACTACACCACACCTCACCATACCATACCACACCACACTACACTACACCATACCACGCTACACTACACCACACCTCACCATACCATACCACACCACACTACACTACACCATACCACGCTACACTACACCATACCACGCTACACTACACCACACCTCACCATACCATACCACACTACACTACACCATACCACGCTACACTACACCACACCTCACCATACCATACCACACCACACTACACTACACCATACCACGCTACACTACACCACACCTCACCATACCATACCACACTACACTACACCATACCACGCTACACTACACCACACCTCACCATACCATACCACACCACACTACACTACACCATACCACGCTACACTACACCACACCTCACCATACCATACCACACTACACTACACCATACCACGCTACACTACACCACACCTCACCATACCATACCACACTACACTACACCATACCACGCTACACTACACCACACCTCACCATACCATACCATACCACACTACACTACACCATACCACGCTACACTACACCACACCTCACCATACCATACCACACCACACTACACTACACCATACCACGCTACACTACACCACACCTCACCATACCATACCACACCACACTACACTACACCATACCACGCTACACTACACCACACCTCACCATACCATACCACACTACACTACACTACACTATACCACGCTACACTACACCACACCTCACCATACCATACCACACCACACTACACTACACCATACCACGCTACACTACACCACACCTCACCATACCATACCACACCACACTACACTACACCATACCACGCTACACTACACCACACCTCACCATACCATACCACACTACACTACACTACACCATACCACGCTACACTACACCACACCTCACCATACCATACCACACTACACTACACTACACCATACCACGCTACACTACACCACACCTCACCATACCATACCACACCACACTACACTACACCATACCACGCTACACTACACCACACCTCACCATACCATACCACACTACACTACACCATACCACGCTACACTACACCACACCTCACCATACCATACCATACCACACTACACTACACCATACCACGCTACACTACACCACACCTCACCATACCATACCACACCACACTACACTACACCATACCACGCTACACTACACCACACCTCACCATACCATACCACACTACACTACACCATACCACGCTACACTACACCACACCTCACCATACCATACCATACCACACTACACTACACCATACCACGCTACACTACACCACACCTCACCATACCATACCACACCACACTACACTACACCATACCACGCTACACTACACCACACCTCACCATACCATACCACACTACACTACACCATACCACGCTACACTACACCACACCTCACCATACCATACCACACCACACTACACTACACCATACCACGCTACACTACACCACACCTCACCATACCATACCACACTACACTACACTACACCATACCACGCTACACTACACCACACCTCACCATACCATACCACACTACACTACACCATACCACGCTACACTACACCACACCTCACCATACCATACCACACTACACTACACTACACCATACCACGCTACACTACACCACACCTCACCATACCATACCACACTACACTACACTACACCATACCACGCTACACTACACCACACCTCACCATACCATACCACACTACACTACACTACACCATACCACGCTACACTACACCACACCTCACCATACCATACCACACTACACTACACCATACCACGCTACACTACACCACACCTCACCATACCATACCATACCACACTACACTACACCACACCTCACCATACCATACCACACCACACTACACTACACCATACCACGCTACACTACACCACACCTCACCATACCATACCACACCACACTACACTACACCATACCACGCTACACTACACCACACCTCACCATACCATACCATACCACACTACACTACACCATACCACGCTACACTACACCACACCTCACCATACCATACCACACCTCACCATACCATACCACACCATACCACACTTCACCACTTCGTACCACACCACACTTCACTGGCACCCACAATTTTCAATTTTAACTTAAAATTTTGTATCTTTTCATTCCTTTATCGTTGTTTACTTTGTTCCACAGGTTAAAATAACTTGTTGATAATATCTTTAAGATTTAAATTGAATACACAAACACTGTTTTTGTAGGCCTAGTAATCTGTGACAGGTTTTCCTAGGGCAGAACCAGTCTCCCACAATGGATTTATCAAATGTTATAATCTTTATATTCTTAAGAAGAGAAATAAATGTTTATTTATTGATTATTATTTCCTTTATTTGAATATATATATATTTAATATTAGATATATTATTAGAATTTATTTTTAAATATTAGAATGTAAAAGCAATAATATTTAAAATATATTGTTTAATATTAATATTCCGTTTATTAAATTTTTAAGGTTCCGTACCACCTCAAAAGGAAAAAAACTTAACCCTGATAGGATCACTCGTATGTCTGTCTGTCTGGCTGGCTGGCTGGGTGTCTGTCACAGCCAATTTGCTCCGAATCTACTGGACCAATGTAGTTGAAATTTGATACACATATGAATTTCTGTAACCCCAACACGGACGTGTAACGTAAATAAACGGATCTTGAATATAGGGTCACTTTTCGATGGCAAACAGGTAAGTTTAAAAAAAAAATGCTGCCTGTACCGTGTGACATGTTAAATTAAATGGCTTGTGAGGATCAATTTTCGCTTTTATATGTTTTTAATAAATGCTTTTGAACAAATAAAGTAGGTCAAGCTAATTTATTCCACGTGTATGTCGCGCGATATTTTGATATCGTTTCGTACCCAGTGTGCGTTTAAACACAGGGGTTTATAAAATAAATAAATATCAATCTATTGAGGTTTAGTTCCGTTGCCATTGTGGTTTCAGTGTTGCTTTGTTTGTATTGCAATTATAGTCGCAATACATAAAAAGTAAATTAAATGATTAAACATGAAACTCTTGAATCCATTAAAATACACAAAAAAATCGTTAATAAGTCGTAATCGTGGTATTCAAGAGTTTCATGTTTAATCATTTAATTTACTTTTTATGTATTAACACACAGGTCTATTCGCTCCACGTGCCTGCTATTTTTTTATGAGACCGCAGCCTATCAATCCACCGACTAGACAAAGACCCTTCTCAAAATGTGTCCCAACAAACGACATAGCCTGTAGGTGAATCTCATTTGATCTTAATTTCCAATATAGTGTAGTAATTTAATCCAAAATGTCCACGTGAGGGAATGCTGACGTTTCGATTAACACTAGTAATTATTGCAAATATTGGCTTTAGAGGTTATTTATGGTCACCCCTCCCGTTCCCACCCCAACGTCAGGGCGGTATCGTCATGGTCAAAGCGGTAATTGGAACGGGAATAGAATCTTACCGAGAACTAACACATAACATCGCAGATACAAGCCTATTGCACAGTGATAGTTTCAGGAAATTGGATAGTAATCGGAACTTGTGGGTCTATGTCCATCAATAACCGACTGATTATTGATAGTTAATCTGTATTGCAACATAAACATAATATGAAGCCAGTATTCTCTTCTGTATAAGTAAATTGTGCAATCATTTAGGTGTCAAACCCAGAATTGACCACTTAACAGTAGCGCAACTAAACACTAGAGAAAAACCGAAAAGACGCCATCCGTGATAATCCCAACACTATAATTATAAAAGGCTTACCGTTCTTCGCCGGCTCATCCCTACGGTTTAACAAAGTGTTAAATAAGGTGCAAAGTCCTGATTCCATTAAGCCGATGTTGGTTCCGGCGGTCCAAGGTTCGAGTCCCGGTGGGCCGGCGATTGTGCCGGTATCAATTAGACCTTGATCGCGATGTGCTCCTCGACACCCCCATTCCGAGGGTCGGCTGTTGCTAATGAAAGATTACTGGAAAGGAGTTACTGTGTCTTAGAACAGTTCGACTCGTTGTGTCCTTGAAGAAATCGAACTATAGTATAAAACACATCCTACGTAAGAGTGGCAACTGCTACAGCCAAGAGAATACCTAAGCGTTACCAAGTTCATAGCTAAAATTTGTAAAAAATATCTTATGTGCCTGCAATTTTACAAGTTTTCCTTATTCAAAACAGAACATAATTCCTCACCATTTCAATGTTGGCATGCATGAGGCAGGGATAGTTATCAAAACAGCAGTCATCCGTCTGCATCAAAGGATAAAAATATCGAAATCCTTCCATCGAAATCGTAATACAAACAAACCGTGCAGTACCAATTACCGATATGAATTTTTAAATGTTCACAACGTATTGCGTTTCGTTTCAGTAAGTACGAGTACTATGCATGATTTAATGCCGAAGTCTGTGTAAAGTTTTAATATTTACCATGAAAATATTATTCTTCTTTTGCCTTTTATATCGCAGTTTTTAATTGTTAAAACTGTTTTGTCGTTTGTTGAGCTGTAAGTGCTGTAATTGTAAACTCTTCATTAATTGCTTCAACATTCTCTTGAATATGAAACTTGTGGAGAATGTTCAGGTATGCTGTAGGTCTTTTGTTTCATTATCTATATCCAGCTGCTAAGAAAATATTGTTGTGTCATTGCAGTACCTACTTATTTAAATATTGAAACTTTATACAATTGATCTGGTACCTACACATGCATGTAGCCCACCTGTGTGCCTTTGAATTTCTCTCCCTGTTAACCTTATGGTTCCGAAGAGATATTATAACATGGCAGGTGCAATAAATTAAAAAGTACCCCATATATCCTTTATGTACCGAATTACCGACCCTATTAGCGATTTTCAGCATAGCTCGTAGGTAAATCTTTGCTATGGGGATACTTATCACCATAGCAAAGGTAAGAGTAGATCATGATCATGATCTCTTAGCTATGTCATGTGTGTGTAATGTCTATGTGTGTTAGTTAGCTATGCCGTGATGAGATGGATAAATCAAGGTTTGTGTGACCACAAACCTTGATTACCACTACATAAATAATAATTATTTAGAACGTGAAAGCACTTACTTCTACTAACGTGACACGTTACTAAGGCTAGAAACTGAATAGCATATCTCTGTAATTTAGGCGGGGTTACACCGGCTTCCCGAGTGCCACGCTAATCCCGCTTTAATTATCAGATTGTCCGCACAGGCCTTACAACAACTCACCGTAGAATATGTACGACAGAGAATTTTGTAACAAGTTTAATACAGAGCTCCTTCGAGGAGTTGCTGAAGTAATTTAAATTAATTACAAGTTGGTTTTGAATGACTTGGTATTTTGGGTCGGTGTGTGTGTTTTGTTCTTGCAAGTAAGTAAATGAACGTTCCACTAAATCATTCATAATGTGCCTAAAGGGGCTAATTGTATCACAGTTATATCTTTAGCTCAAAACAATTGCACTTAAGTAAACCAAAAAAAAAATGATAGGTTTCCCATAAAAACTTAGTAAAAAAAAAAATGTTAACCCTACCGATTTTTTTCACTGTTATGTATCCTGTAGGTAATCTGTGATCAGCGTTGTTGTCTGCAATCTACACAAATATTTTCAAACTCTGTCTGTCGGTTTGTATGTTATCTTTTTACTCCAAAACTACTTAACAGATTTCGATAAAATTTGACAAGGAGGTAGAAGGAGATAGATTGCATCCCGGGGAGGGACATAGGCTGCTAATACTACTACACAAGGATATAGGGGACGAAAGTTTGTATGGGAAACCTATCATTTCTTAAGTTAGGGCTATGAAAATACAAATTTATTCTGTTGGTAACAAATAAATAATAACGTGTTTCAGCGTTATTCTATAAAAATCATCCCTCACAACAACACAGGGTAACATAGGGGATAATTTTATAATAAAAGATATGTTTTTTTATAACGACCGATTTTGTTCTGACTATATTTATTCATCTACGTTCCTTTTTTGCATGTTCTATCTTCTGTCAGATAACGTAGCTTCAATGTGTTGTCAAAGTGAGTAAAAATATACTTAACTAAAAATATAAGTTTTATCTCAGCTTTTATTTTTAACAACCATTTTGAATCATCTTCTACATTCCACATAGGTACAAGCACACTGCACGCTAGTAGGACGTAATAAGCCCTACTAACCACGCTCTACTAACAGGTTATGTGCCCAGGAAACAAAAGAACGTTGGCCTTGGTAGTGGTCTAATGGTAACTAGAGTAGTCTCATAGAGAGAAGAACTCAGCAATGGCACAAAATACGGAGTCTTCAGGCAGTAGTGGGTGGCCCTCTATAGAGAAATCGGATGGTAATAGCAATTATGCCACATGGAAGTTTTTGATGAAGTTACATCTTGTTCACGATAACTTGAACGGTTGTTTCGGTGTACTCCCAGTATACAAGAGTTACACCTGAAAAAACCGATGTGCAAGGTATGAGAAAAGACCAGAAAGCTAGAGCAAAGATTTGCTTGATGATTAGACCTCATTGCTTGGTGCATGTACGCAAAGCCAAAACAGCGAAAGATGCATTAATGAGTGCGTTCGAGGACAAAGGTCTGAATAACCGCTGCCGGCTACTTGCAAAACTGGTGAGCATGAAGCTGGGGCAATTTCCATCGGTTAGGGAATATTTCACATCTGTGATGATGGTAACTCAGGAACTTCAAGACCTAGGAAAGGATGTTGACGATGAACTGTTGGCTGCTTTACTTCTCCAAGGCCTTACCATAGAGTTCCAACCAATGAGACTAGCCATAGAGAATAGTAACGTTGTTCTTACTACCGACTATGTAAAGATGTAACTTCTTCAAATGGAGGATACCTATTCGGCAAGCAAGAGTGCAAGTCAACCGACTTCAGCACTATTGTCAAATAAGCATAATGGTAAGAAGAGTACACCAAAGAAGATCAAACAAAAGATCAAGTGCTTTATTTGTGATGAACCACACAAGGCACATGAGTGTCCTGATAATCCAAAACGGAAGAGGGAAGCTCTTCAAGCTTTTGCGTTCGGCACGTCGCCGTCGATTCCACAGGTCATTGGTTCAGGATCCGGATCTTAATCTTGGTTCAAAAACCTTAAGGATACCCCTAAGTCTTTGCCGAGTGACTTGTGCAGATGGTAATGAACTGTTTGCTGCAGGTGAGGGTACGGTAGTATGTGAGTCAGGATTGACAGTCAGCAACGTTACGTATGTACTTAAGTTAACTTCTAACTTTTTGAGTGTGAATGCAATTGCGAAAAAGGGTAACGTGGTAGTATTTACAGATAAATGTTGTTACATCTACAAGTGAAATGAGTGTGAGGTGCGAGGTAAGCCAGTTGTGAAAGATGTGGAAGAACGAGGCATTTATAAAATTAAGTGCTACAGGGTTCTGCGCCAGCAACAACAAAGCATGACCAGCAGATGTTATGGCATCCGAGGATGGGACATCTTGGTGTGCACAACTTCAAACTACTGAGAGATAAGATGGCAACAGGAGTAAGTTTTCCTGATATTTCTTCTAAACTGGAGTGTATATCTTGCATTATGGGAAAACAAACGAAACGGCCGTTTCGTAAAACTGATGCAACAAGAGCTACAGAAGCATTAGGTTTGGTGCACTGAAACGTGTGTGGATTTGGTTTTAATATTTTTTGACGTTTATTGACAATTCAACTCGAAAAACATTTTTTTTTTTAAACTAATAAGTGACGTTGAGTTTTTGAAAAAAATCTAGATTTTAAATAGTTTGCTGAAAATCAATGCGCAAGAAAATTAAGATTCTGCGCACTGATAACTGGATCGAGTACGTCAATAGGAAGATGGTTGACTTGCTGAAGAATTGCCGAATCCAGCATCAATTGACGGTGGAGTATACGCCAGAGCAGAATGGCTTAGCTGAACGGGCCAATCGCACCATCTGTGATAAAGCATGAACCATGCTACATGAGTCCGGATTAGAAGAACGCTGAAGCGGTCCATCACACCGTGTTCGTAAAGAACAAGTCACCAACGATTGCGGTGAAGAATATGTCTCCGGATGAGAAACGGTCAGGGAAGAAGTGTGACCTCTAAGCATGCTCAAAACTTTTGGGTGCAAAGCATTTATGCACATTCCTGATCAAAAAAAGGACGAAGTGGGATGTAAAAAGCAGAGAGCTTATCCACACAGGCTCCAATGACAACGCGAAAGGCCAAAATGTTATGTTTTTGGAGAATCAAAAATACAAAAAGCTACAAGAAGAATTGAGAGGAACCTAAAATAATACTTCCACAAGTTGAAGCAATTGTCAGGAAGATAGTAGAATCAGATGTTTTGCAACCTCTACAAGAGGATGATGATGTTAGCAATGTTCCTAGAGTGGAACAAGAACAAGAGAGTTTTGCTGAAAATCCTGTCCAACATGAATAAGTTATTCATGAACCAGAGGATGTGGAGTTTCAAGATTGTGAGTCGACTGAGGATCGACCACAAGAGGTGGAACGAGGGTACCCACTAAGAGACAGGAAACCCAAAGAGTTCCCAGATCATGGAGTACCATGCAGTGGAAACAGAACTTGACCCTACTACGGTTCAAGATGCACTGTCAAGGCCTGACAGTAAAGAATGGAAAGCTACGATTCAGGAGGAGCTCTATACTTTAAAGAAAAATAGAACTTGGACTTTAGTAAAACCTGGCCTAGCGAGCAACGTTGTAGATTCGAGTTTTAGCCAAAGATGGGGCATCGATTTTAACGAGACATTCTCACCAGTGGTGAGACATAGCTCTCTACTAAGAGTCCTCCTGGCGATGGCAGCTAAGAGTGGCCTAAACATTGACCAAATGGACGTAAACACAGCGTTCCTGAATAGAGACTTGTCTGAGACGGTCTACATGAAACAGCCGGTTTGTTATGAAGAAAAAGGAAAAGAAGACTACGTGTGTCTCCTTAAACGTTCGCTTTACGGCTTAAAGCAATCCTCCAGAGCTTGGAACAATAAACTGAATAATGAGTTATTGCAGTTGTCGTACAAACGATTCAAAAATAAGCCATGCCGGTAAGAAGGTCATCATTTTAGCAGTGTACGTGGATGATGTGCAATTTTTTTGGAACGACACGGAGAAGCTGCTTAAAGTAAAGCGAGATCTTATGTCAAAATTTGATATGAAGGATCTTGGGAAGGCAGAGTATTTTTTGGGAATGCAGTTAACGCAGAACGATATTGGAATTAAAGTCGACCAAGAGAAGTATGTCGAAAAACTTTTTAAAGGTTTTTGGGATGGCTGATTGCAAAGTAGCTTCAACTCCATCAGTTCCTGGGCAAAAGCTTGTGAAACCTGGACTAGAACATAAACCTGATCCGAGGATTCCATATCATAATCTAATTGGTTCGCTGATGTACGTATCTGTTTGCACGAGGCCAGCAGTTAATTATCTGAAACCAGTTCAACGCTTGCTATGCTGAAGAGCATTGGATAGCCACGAAAAGTGTACTCAGATATTTAAAGGGTACTAAATGCCTTGGGCTAAAGTATAAGAGGACAGGAATGCATAAGGTACAGGGCTATGCAGATGCTAGTCATGCCACTTGTAGTGATTGGAGATCATACGCGGGTATGGTATTTCTGCATAAGGGAGCTGCAATATGTTGGGAAAGCAGAAAACAGAGGACAATATTGCTCTTTCCACAGCGGAGGCTGAGTAGCTATGTCAGAAGCTACTAGAGAGGCAATTTTCTTAAAGAGATTGACTTTGGAGGTCTCTGGTCAAGTTGAGATGCCAATGAAAATCTTCAGTGACAGTCAATCTGCTGTTGCTATTGCGCAGAACCCTATACACCATCAACGCACAAACCACATAGATGTGCAACACCACTTTGTAAGAGAGGCAGTTGAGCATGGCCATATTGAATTAGAGTATATAGAGACAGTTAGAGACTGTTGAAAGGGAAGTTCAACTGGTGTACGCTGAGTATGGGTGTTGTGTGATTGTGTGATGGATGAAAGTAGAGAAATGAATTTAAGGCGGAGTGTTAGAATAAAAGAGTATTTTTTTTTATAACGACCTATTTGTTCTGACTAAATTTATTTTCCTACCTTCCGTTTTTGCATGTTCTTTCTTCTGTCAGATAACTTACCTTCAATCCAATCGATGTTAGTAAACAATTACTTGCAACTTATTTGCTATGTTAGTACTTAAATTCTACTACAGACAGGGTAGTTTTAATAAGATGCCTGATTATGGGGCTTTCGTCAGGCCCATCAGCAATAGCCATTCAGGAGGCTGTTGCTACTGTCCCGCAACCTTGTGAGAAGAGAAGCATTCTTTTTCCGCACTACAGCTGAGAAGCTATCTACTCTGGCTTGAGCAAACAGCAGTCGCAATAGCGCCCTGAAAGCGTTGTTATATTGAATACGCAACGCATTGGCGGCACGTTTAGTACAGCTGGTCCATAGAGCGCTCGAGTAAAGGGATGTGCAGTACGCTTTAAAAAGCGTGATGTTGACCGCATCAGTACATCGCGCGAACCTACGAGCCAGTATATTCGCCCACACCGCTAACGCCCGGCATTCCCGTTCAACATCGGCATCGTCCTTAAGGTCATCAGCAACGAAAAAAAGTATATAAGTCAATTTGAATACAAATAAAACTAAAAATATAAGTTTTATTTCAGCTTTTATTTTTAACAAGCAGTTTGTACACTGCACGCTAGTAGGACATACTCGTATGTAGCCCTACTAACAGATAATTTTGAAATTCACATGTAATTTTGTCATTTTTAAGGGATTGAGAATATAGTTATAGTCCGTATTCTTGAGGTTACATATATTTATTTATTTATTTATTAAAACTTTATGCACAAGTAAAAAAAAAATACTGTACAAAGGCGGACTTAATGCCTGAGGCATTTTCTACCAGTCAACCTTAGGGTGGAGCAGAGACAAAACATGGCAGGTGCAACATGAGTAATAGATAACTTAAAAATGAATATTTACTAATACATACATACATAGATACATACATATATTATAAACCGAATAAACTTTGTCAGGAGAAATAACGATAGCTAGAGAAGAAAATAAATCCACCAAATCAGCGCTGCAAAGATTCTGCCAACTTTTCACGAATATATTCACGTGCCTTCAGTTTGAAAGATAACCGACTGGTTGCCATCCTGATGTTCAGAGGAAGCGCATTCCAAAGAAATACCGCCTGGACAAAGAAAGAAGAGTGTATAAAACCAGAGCGGTGAGAAGGACATCGTAGAAGACGATTGTTGGTAGAACGAAGATTTTTACTATGGGCGGAGCATAGGTATTGAACATGGGAAGTCAGGTAAGAAGGAGAAGTGGGTTTGTCGAGTATAGAATACAACATAGACAGAGCCCTCAACTCTCTACGCTACATTTAGTCTGCATTTCATTAAAATCAGTCCACTCGGTCAAAAGTTATTACTATTTGACTTTGAACGGAGAGTTTAAGTTTACCAGTGTATTCGATAGTTGGCGTTGTGCAAATGACACAATTACTGAATCACGTCGTTAAGATTTTCCGCAGGATAGTGACGCTCATCCATACAATGTGTCATAGTTTTTTCATTAAATAATCTTTTCCACAGTTTCATACTTCCGTCCATAATATATACAGTATCACTAATATTATACATAGTTACGAAACTTACTGGCTGTCTCTTTTATGTTATCTTTACCCCCGCGCCGTAGCGCCTAGATAGACCATGACATGGGTTATGGGACTTAGGATACTTTTTATCACGGTAGTACTTTTCTGTGGGATAATTTCCGACCTCCACGCGGATGGAACCGCGGGAAAAGCTAGTATTGTCTATAATTTTTTATGTAGGTACTTCTTGTTTCTATGGTTTATATTGTTGCTGCTTTTAGTTCCTTTTAAATAAAATAAAAAAATATTTTGATAACATTGGCTTTTTCAAAACTTCTTTTCTTAAGTGATAAATCCTAGCTTAATATTATAAATGCGAAAGTGAATTTGTTTTTTTGTTTGTTTGTTACGCTTTCACGGTAAAACGGCCCAACGGATTTGGATGAAATTTAGCACATAGGTAGACCACGACCTGGGTTACGATATAGGATTATCTATTATATATATATATATATATATATACTTTTATCCCAATATTCCCAAGGGATCGAGACCTATGCGGGTTAAACCACGGGGCGCAGCTAGTTCGTCATAATCCTCAAATTCCCAAAAATAATTAAAAGACACTTTATAAAGCACCTACCTCTCAAAACTTAGCAGACGCATTAGTAGCTCGGCGGAGAGGTCACAGATATGTGAAGTTGTTTGCTTCATGGTCACTGCCTCCTCTACTCCTGCTTGTGGCCGCTGCAATTTGTTGTTTCTACGTGCAATTAAGGTAAACTGGCACTCAGAGATTCACTTATATTATTACTTGGTACAATATCCGTAACTGGGACGGTTCTTATGAATAACACGCATGATTCTGTAAAAAAAATCTAAAAGTAAGAGGCTATTATGGTGAACAGCCCTTACCCAAAACGATATTTTGGAGTATAAACACTTGCGGGTAGTATGTGCGCTATAAGAGGCAATATCTTGGCAGAGTACACACGGCGGAGGCAATATGATGCGCCATAACACCGCGGAACGTGTGCGACTGTGCGAGCCAGGCCGGTGTTTGTGCCACGGGCGTGAGCGCGCATAACTTGATGCGCCCCCGACGCTTAAGGGCCTTATCACACTGGCGATTAGCGAGCGTGTTTCCAGCGGAGAGTATGTTTGAAAAGCGCTTTCTGCGTCTGCGTAGCGAGCACGCCACGTGAGTGCATCGTGTTCGCCGCGTTTGCGAAACGGGAGCGATAGACGTGAGTGTATGTACAAGAGAGTGTGGGTCAAGCGACTGTATTTTTTAAACGTGTTAAAACACGTCGCGTAGTCGCAGGGATTCGCACCCGCGAACAGCACGTTCACAAATCGCCTCGCTGGAAACACGCTGGCAAATCGTTCTTATGATAACGCTCTAAGCCCGGGGTAGACGACACAAACGAAGCGCGACTTGTCACACGTAGCATTTGTCAATCATTCTCACGACAAAAGTTAATTCTCAGTTCAGTCTTGCTCATTTCGGGTTGGCAATTTCAGTACATTAGAACTACGCGATGCTTTCGTTCATGGTATAGTATTGATGATATATAGTAATCTTATTCTAGGTGCATCGTTTTCACATATAATTATATAATTAATGGATCAGCACCATCCAGCTCAACCATTTTGTAGGGAACCGAATGATTCCACACTCGCCACCATCATCAGCGGGGCATATAAGTGATCATGACATACTCTCAACTGCCATGCTGTTTCAAGTCAACATACAACATAATAACATAGTAAACGGCTCCATGGTACTCACATTAACAAAAATTATACAAAACTATAGTTTGCAATGTATTTGTGAGATTAAAAGAATTTTACTAACAAAAATAAAGAAAATCATTAATATCTATTGGAGTATTCAACAATTAAAAGTTTGTTAAATAAAAATAAACATTTAGTTCGTAAAGTCAGACAAAATAAAAAAAGGGGAAGCACCTCTTCCAAAAATTGTTTTTTTTACTAGTTTGGCTTCGATTTTTACAAGAAACCATTGCTCATACAACACGACATACTTAATGTGTCACGATCGCGGTTGAAAGTGCACTAGTTAGCGGGGACGGCCATTTGCCTATGACATGAGTATCGTGATCACGACGCGCGGACACAGACACGCCCCCATGCCACTTCCCCTGTTATTTATATTTCTATGCCTGTTACCTATTTTCACAGACTGTAGGCAAATACTTGTAGACAGTTGTGGACTCGTTGAGAGCTGCACGCAGACTGGGCGATCAACTCGTAAACGCCCCTCCTCCAAACGCTCTTTTACTGAGCTGCCAGCCGCGTGCGCCGTCAGATGGCGGACGCGACGTCACGAAGCCGTTTCCATTCACATCGATAACACTCATACTAAACACATTCCCCTCATTTAGTCGCGCAGTCGAATAAAAAGGGTGCCATAGAGGGCTGTTTTACTCAGTTTTTAGTCGTGAAAGCCCTGGCGTTGTGAAATTGTTACGTGTGTTACCGCGTCACCTGAACGCGGTCTTGGCGCAGATAGCGAGGTTACGTAGATGTTTTTTTAGACTATCCTGTGTTTGGCTTAGAGGCATGTTTTCCTAATAACATGTCGCTTAAAAAGTGTATTGCTATATGCTTTAATCATAATTATTAACGTCGCGAAAAGGGAGGGTTGTTGGTTTGTTTCAGGGATTAATAGAAATCCACCAAATTATATAAGTATATTATTTATATGGTAAAATATGAATTTCATTAGTACATACTAATTAGTTCACGCCAAAACAACTATTGTTCCTATTTTAATAAACCCATAATAATAGATATTTGAAGCACGTGCCAATAATACCAGCGGTGATCAAACAAAAATAAATAGTTTAATTAATTATTAATTGCTATTGCAACGCACATTGTGTCTCAGTTCTGCCTATGTCCAGCAGTGGACTACGGTAGTCTGGTTGATATCAGATACAATGATAATAAGCAGGACTTTTCTCGAAATACACACACGTAGGTAACCAATAAACACATTTACTACAATGTCAAGTAACATCACGCATAACACGCCAAAGACTCTCGACCGCCGCCTTCTACTATTTAAATAAAATCAAACTGACTCGCCTCTATCAACACATCCAAAACTCTTTGGCACTCTACAAACATCCCTAACTCGTTCAGGGCACTTGAGAGTTTCAATTTCGCCCCCTTTCACTCGAGCACCAGCTATTTAGGTACAAAGGACACTTAGTACTAATATTAACTGAAAACGCAAGCAGTCGCAAAAAATAAGTTGACAAGATAGGGCAATTTCTAGTAGCAAGATTGCATCTAAAACTAACACGCTATTGACATCTAATGCAGCTTTGATAAAGTCAAAGAACGAAACGTGAAATTGAACGCTACCCCAAATTTTCCCAGGTGACGCATTCGCGAAATCGTCGGTCGCCGATGCGAAAAGCTTCGCGAGTGCTTTGAGCCTTAACCATCCCATCTCAGAGGCACGGAGCGTGTTTGTGCTTGACAATAGACTATTTACTTGCCCGTCGATCACATACGATAAAGAGTGAAAGAACTTAAAATATAAAAACGTAACGTGACACTTTGGTAAAGACTGAAATGGTTATCAGACGCTGGAAACTTTGATTCAATTTCGATTTTGTTGGCTGTTTTCAAAGTGAAACATATCAAGTTTATGGAAAAAGTCTTTGTTCGAATAATTTATACGGATTAAAACGTCAAGTAAGTACTCAGCACGAGGTTCAGTTGACTTCACATAATGTTTATTTTACGAAAGCGTTATTCAGATCGTTTCACTGTTTGGTTCCACTCTAAACTTCTATTTTTAATTTGGCAGATTCATTTTATTGCTTGATAACACAATCGAAACTCCTTTGAAGATAAATGGCCAATTAAATCGCGTGCAGGAACAGTACTGAATGCTTCTGTCAATCATATGCGTCAATGGCCTTATTTCCTGAATTTGTATTTATTAATGTTGCACACCAAACTTGCGGCTGGCCTGGACGAGACAATGCATATATCAAGCAGTCTCCAATGTAAAAATATAAGTCAAAGTTGTCACGTCAGTGTCACAATCAAACAGTAATTAAGTTGTAAAGTGTCACGTCAGTGGCTACAGCTGATGCATTTCTATTACGTGATAACCTGTCACTTCTGTGGGTATACTCAGTGGCAAGGCCGAAGCTGTCCCCACCTGTCCCGCTCATTGACATGCCGGAAATTGTGTTCACTACGTGTGAAGGGTTAGTGGTTAGCTTATGTCGCGAGCGTGTTTGGGAAACTTGTCGAATTAATATCTTGTTTATGCTTGTACATTGATAAAGGTTGTTAAGTTGTTTGGGATAACCATTTGACCGTATTTTGGGGTCGTCTCTGTAGCTATGAAAACACTAGAGCTTCCATTATGCTGAAGAGATTATTAATTACGATAATTTTCTTACTTATTTTAGTCATACTTGATTTTGGGGTTGTTAGTTACATTAATTGGCCACGGTTCCTTCAGTATTATCTATATTGTTTTTTATTTCCTTTCTCCTTGTAGTTGACTTTTATTTAGTTAGGTACCGGTAGACAAAATTATGGTAGTAGGAAGGCATTTAAAGTTCTTCTAACTTATTATTCTCAGTTCTTGCAAGCTTGAACTCTTTTAGAAAAGTCTTCTCAAAGTTATGAAGTCTTAGTGTACGAGTATTTAACGAAACCAAGAACTTGAAGGGTGCAAGAGAGGGAGGGTCTCGCGGGCGAGGTGGCGTGTTCCTAAGCCGCCTAACAGCAATTTGCGCCCTTTTTTTTTTTTTTTTTAGTTGGGAAATTATCAAATAACTTCTCCCGCTCTGGGTGGAGCGGGAGGGCGTGTCAGACTCTTACTGACTAAAACCCACCCGTGTTCCTTCCGTTGCCTTTACGTTGCCAGGGGCCACGGTATCCCTTTCGGACTTTCCCGCAACCCCGGCAGAAATTGCGCCCTTCACGTCGGTATGTCTCCGTGACAATGGTACTTTACTGTAAATCGTACAAACGACGGTCAATTTGTTTGTCTGTTAAAAAGGAATTATTGTAGACAACTAGAGATCGATCTTATGACGGTGAAAGCCAATGTTTTTTTTTTGTTATTGCAGTTATTTCTTTATTGAACTGCACCGTGATTTCACGCCGCTTTCTCAGCGAAGACGGCATTAAGTTTATTGCATTTTCAAAATTTACCGTGTCGACACCTTTATTGAAAGTTATTTCAAGCCACTCACTGATAAAACTGAGGCGATAATACAGCGTAGCATATACTAAAAATATTCAAAATAAAGATTTTAGCTTATTTCTCAACATATTTATTTTATTTTTTATAATATATTGTCACGCTAAATGACATCGTTTACATATTTACTTCATTCAGTTCAACTCATTATTATGGCGTTCAAGTTTGTGTCGTACTTTTCGTATCGAACTATAACGCCTTGTCAGGTCACACGTGGCTAAACCGTGGCGGGACTGGAGCGCGCATTATCCGGGACTTTTCGGCCTCACCTCTGCTACGTAATGTGCTGCAGGTGCAAATAAAAAAATATGTAAATGTAATGGATCGATCAACCATTTTTCAGATTATCTAAGGTACATACATCTTTTTGTGATATATTGCAATTAAATGAAAGAAAATTTAAAACTCATATTAAAAATACACTTTGTAAACAAGCATATTACAAATTAGAGGATTATATCCAAGATAAGAATGCTTGGAAACATGCTGGTCCTGCTCCATAACATAATCTAGAATCTAGACAAAATCAAACTGGTTGCTAATTCAATTGTATAATAATTATATATATTTTTTTTTAAATATATACATTGATTTTACATTATGTGATTACTTCCTCACACACTGACTTATTAATTGTAAAATTTTAGTAATATCGTCTACTTTTACAATGTTAAAATATGTGAGCACCATGTATCTATCACATAATTAATTTATCTTTTTTTGCTTCATTTTTAATTCTTAATTCTTTTTACCTATTGTGGTATAGTAATTTTATTCTAGGTGCATCGTCCTCACATATAATTTATATAACTAATGTACTTATACAAAATATTGTAGAACATTTTAAAAGAGTAGGTGGAGTTTCTTACCCATTCTTCTCCATGCGAAAACTACCTTTTGGAAGGAGCGACTATTCAATTAAATTTTTTGTAAATTTTGACGTTCAAAAGTGCCTTATAAGGGTCTATTTGAAATAAATGATTTGACTTTGACTTTGATGGTTGTCTGAATAAATATATAATATTATTAAACTTACATGGTATGCTGGCAATAGCACAGCTGTCATGTCATAACTGATAGTTCAGGTATCGTCTAGCGTCAAAAAATAACGGATGGCATAATTATATAAATAATAAAGCGTACTCTTTCTAAAACACAGGATGCTTTGCATAACAAAAAAAAAAAATATTGCGTTGCATTGTTTCTTTGAATGCTAGTTATAGGTCTGTGCAAAACATAAATGACAGATGACAAATGCTCGACAATGACGGGCAGCCACAATAATTATGAAAGATAAAGAAGGTGCTGCCATTACATACTTTTAAGGCTGGACTATTGTTTATCTATTGATTTAAAAATGAAATTGTTATATTAATCAAGTATTAAATATCATAAACATTATAGTCTAGTTATTATACAATATGCTTTAAATACAGTTTTAATATTGTATATTCAAAAAATACTGTGAAATCATATCAGTTCTTAAAATAAGCATGTCCCATTTACCATCATATTTCCAATACTGGCAACATACGAGTAAATATCTCCCCGAATATTTGAAATAAAATCTTTTAAATTGAAATATTCCTCCAATGTTTTGCCAAGTTTTGTTATTTGGCAAAGCTGCTGTGGTGCGATTTCAAATATTATCAGTTATTTCTTTAAATATTTTTTCTCTTTATCTGTGCTAGCCCAGACTTTATCCATGTCCTATCATAGAAAAACTACACATATCAAAAAAAGTTTGCGATCCGTTTGAAAAAGGAAATCTTTTTTATTACGGTAGACCATATTATAATTTATTTTTCTTTTTAGAGTCTTTACTTAAAAATATAGTACCTATTAGAATATAAAACAAAAAACAAATTCAATTGTTTTTCCATACAAAAATAAATTCAATCCAAGCTTACGCTCATTCAGAAATCTGACTTTAACGGATTTATAATATATTTTCAAGGAAAGTTATTATTGATAAAATGCCAAAAGGATTATCAGAAGAAAGGTACCACGTTATGGATAATTTAGCTGAACGACCCCGCAGTGGTCGCCCAACTGTTCTGACTGCTTCTCAGAAGCGCTATATCAGATTGCTGGCTGCCCGTGACCCAACAATCAACGCTACTACAACAAAAGCAGAACTGCGAGCCGCCTCTGGACTTGAAGTTAGCATTCAGACCATTCAGAATTGCTTACACCAGGCTGGACTACGAGCACGCAGGTCTTGGCAATCACCTCTAAATTCACGGCGACGGAGATTGCAGTGGGCTAGGCTCCGGAAAAATGAAGAAGATGAGGAGGAAAACATTAGGCAAAACTGTCTCTTCGTTGACGAATCGCGAATCAGTACTCATCCAGATGACCGGCGTGTCCGTGTCTTGAGAAGATCTGTAGACTCTGAAAGGCAAAGAACTGTCACTGGAACCGTTCAGCAAGGCGGGAAATCGGTGTCCTTTTGGGGTGGAATTATGATTAGAGCTAGAACGCCTTTGATCCCGTACCGAGGCTCCATGACGGCAGATAGGTACAAAACAGTCGCCATCGATAGAATTGTCAGACCATTCCGAGTAAACCATGGGCACCAATTCGTACTGGTCGATGGTAATGCGCTCGCACATCGAGCTCAACGAGTCAATGCTGTTTTCTGAGACTGCGATTAGACCTGCCGGCTCGCCTGACTTAAACCCAATAGAGCACGCGTGGGATGCTCTTAAGTAAGCTGTTTGGAACCGTCAGCCACCTCGCCAGACAGTGCCAGAGATCAAGGAAGCCGCTATTCACGAATGGGACAGGCTACCGCAAGAAATGCTGGATAACTTGATCCTGAGCATGCCCCAGGGGATCTCTGCATGTGTGCGAGCCAGGGGAGGAGTTATATTGTATTCAATAAAAACCCTTATATTAATAAATTGTTGTATAAGTTTGGTTAAACGATATTTTTCTTTACATCAAATTTCGGTAACATTAGAATTGAATTACTCAATTTTTGTTATTTAAAAATAGTTTTTTTTTATTTTTAAAAAGATATAACGTAAACACTTTTTCTTGACAAAGTTAAATTTTAAAAATATTTCAGCTTTTGCTAGTGATCACAAACTTTTTGATGTGTGTATGATCCCATGTCTCAGTGATGCCATCTAGCCTATAAAGCAAAACAGCCACGTTAACAATAACATATTAGCCAAGTTTGATTACCAACCATCAAATATTTTGACGTATCCAACAAAAGACTTGATTTATCTAAATTCTCAGTAAATTTTTAAATAGTAACGAAAATAATCCATAATAAAACCTTTAATAAATTAAATTAATTAATTTAAAATTCAGCACATTTTCTTCGATAATAAATTTTATTTGCAAACAATGCGACCTGTCACGTGGGCGTATGACAGGAGACAACATTAAAATAAAGTGAGGTGTTACCTAGAGAGTTTGATGTTGTTCACTTTGTCCCGTCTATAAGTACGTCTTTACACAATACACTTTCAAAGATGAAAATAAACAAGTTGTCAGTTTTAAGAAGAAACACCAACTAGTAACTCGTCCAACGTGGCATAGAGTGATTTCGTTGAACATAAAGCGCGGCAAGTCGCGGGGCGCGACTGTCGCGCGAGTGTGTTATCGCAGATTTACGACATCGCGCTTTCACGAGCGGCAAATGTGTTTAACGAGGTCGCGTGTCAGATCGTGTGAGCCGGGCTTTATCGCCAAACTTGGATTATGAGTCGTAAGTGAATTTAACTAGTGTATTAGAGCGATAAGTGTCGTGAACAGGAGTGTCATGGCTTCTTACGATGGGTAACATGATGTAGGTAAGCAGCCGTGAGCATAGATATTTTGGGATAATACGTTGTACCACTGCTTTTGTGATCGATTTGCCATTTAGATATTGCTGGATGAAACTCATTGCCTACTTGAAGTTGAACGCCACCTTTTTTACTCTATTCGTCGTATCGATGATTCATTTTCCATTTTTACCTTGAAAAGCAAATAGGTATCTAAGGCACAACAAAAAATAAAAACTGTACCTACTAAGAAGCCCCAACCGCCAAAGCATGCACAACAGTTCCTTGATACCCTCTTCTCCTGACTCTCACATAATCCCAAGTACACTTGACTGATCACACGCTTATTTTCACCCCTTCGTTTTGCATATTATTCAGCCTCTTAGCAAGATCTCTGCATTTCTCAGCTGTGCTAAGAAAGTGCTAAGATAAATAATCATTGTGGTTGCACGCCCCGCCATCGTCCATCAACTGACAGTCGCTAGTGTGCGCCCGGCTTTATGTCGTAAATGAAGCAAGTTTATAAGCTCTTATTGTTATAGCTGTAGGAAAGAGTAACAGGTAGGAAGAATCTGAGATGCCGCTGTGGGATAGCTACCGAACAGAATTTTCTTGACAGCTAGAATGTTTGAGAGAATCGATTCATACAAGCAATACCTGTATTTTATATTTTACCAGGTTCTAAAAGATTGTTTAGCGTATAGATAACTAGATACTTACTTATCTAATTATCTTTTGTATTCATATATTTAAGAACAAAAATCTATAAAATTAGATCCTTTCTGAGAGACTGGCGTCCATACTAGGATAGCCTGTGTGACGGATCACCAGGAATTTAATCTAATTAACATTACAATGGTTAACTTCAAACTCTAGACAAATTATTTATCGATGAAGGGAAAAAAACAGATCATATGTTTAAATTAATTAATGTTAAAAAATATGTAATGCGTGTTTAGAGTGCAGGTGAAGTGTGAGACAGGTAGAATGATTAGTTGCTTGCAAGCGAGCCCGACCCCGACTACTGACGCACAACATTATCAAATAACCTTTGACGCGTTTCTTGTGCGAGTCATTAGAGTAAGACAAAGTCAACTCTTTTTATAGTCAAGTAAAGCTCGGAGGTGCTCGTTTACCTAATTTTATTTCGAGGCTCGCAGTAAAAGTGGTGAGTTGATTGACACGTTACGACCTGTCCCCTGTCTCTTGTCTCCTGCCCCCTGTCCCCTGGAACCCTGTTGCCACCTCCTCATTGGAGGGTTGAGGAAATCGTTGCTCTTTTATTTTATAACAGAAGTAATGGGGTCTTTATGGGAAGATGGTAGCAGGGAGAAACAGCATGACCAAATTATTTTCTGTCCAGGCTTATGTTTATACCTATACTGGAGCTATTTTATAAATACCATGTGAAAGTTAGTTAGTCCTTAATTGGCTAGTGTAGACTGGCTGGGATTGATTGCACATGTAGCTGTAGCGGTTTTACCAAGCTATTTTTATATTTTTTGGGGTTCTGTACTTCAAAAGGAAAAAATAGAACACTTATAAAAAAATTGGAGAAAAAATGTGAAAATGGATGCCATCGCTGAAAAACACAAGTCCGGAGACTTTCATAGTTTCTGGCAATGCACCAACAGTGTCAATCCGAGAACTGGTCGTCTAGTGAGCATCGGCGTGGTGAGTGACTCTAACAGTCAAAGTCATATCATTTATTTCAAATAGGCCCTTTTAAGGCACTTTTGAACGTAAAAATTGGTGCATTAGTTATATTATTATATGTAAGGACGATGCACCTAGAATAAAATTACTATACCACTATGGGTAAAAAGAATTAAGAATGAAGCAACAACAGATAAATTAATTATGTGATAGATACATGGTGCTCACATATTAACAAACATTGTAAAACTAGACGATTTTCATAAAAAAAATACAATTAATAAGTCAGTGTGTGAGGAAGTAATCACAGAATGTAAAATCAATTTAATGTATAAAGAAAAATATATTATATATTTATAAATTATACAATTGAATTAGCAACCAGTTTGATTTTGTCTAGATTCTAAATTATCCTATGGAGCAGGACCAGCATGTTTCCATGCATTCTTATCTTGGATATAATCCTCTAATTTGTAATATGCTTGTTTAAAAAGTGTACTTTTAATGTGAGTTTTAAATTTTCATTCATTTAATTGCAATATGCAAGGTATTTTGTTGTAACATTTAACTCAGTACTCTATAAAAGATGTATGTACTTTAGATAATCTGAAAAATGGTTGATCTATTTTATCTTTATTTCTAGTATTACAAATATGTCTAGAACTTATTTTATGAAAAAGATGTAGGTAGATTATTTCTTACATACATAATATTTTCATAAATGAATTGGCAAGGTACCGTCATAATATTAATCCTTTTAAATAGTTCCCTGAGAGATTCGCGGTGACGTAGACGTAAATGGCTCTGAAAGCTCTCTTTTGCAAAATAAATATGGATTCAATGTCACCCGCCCGACCCGACAATAAAATGCCCTACGACATAATGCTGTGGAAGTAGCTAAAATAGACCAAACGCGCGGTTAACTGTCTTATTTTTTCTAACAGAATAAGCGGCTGGAAGACCGGGGATGTCGCCGACGTAAATAACTACAGGCCTATTGCACTTGCAGCAATTGTAGCAAAAGTGTTTGACGGCTTGCTTAATACTCAGCTAGATAAATATCTATGCTGAAGCTGCGTTTCTGAGTATTAAGTATGTCGTCAGATATTAATACGGATCGCAAAACTCCTGTGTACGCGTGTTTCCTGGATCTTTCCAAGGACTTTGATCTGGTGTCATAACATCCTGTGGGAGAAACTGGAGAGTATCGGATTACCCCCAGAACTCTCGAACATATTCAAATATTGGTACAGACACCAGATCAATAACGTCAGATTCAAAATTCAAAAATCATTTATACAAACTAGGCTGAGAATCAGCACTTTTCGAACGTCAAAATTACATAAGACAGTCCCCCAAAACGCCCACCCTTCACCACTTCCTAGTGCTTTAGCTGGGAAGAAGAAGTAGCGCAGCAAACTCCCCAGCAGCATAGCTGTCTGTTTAGTTAGAAAAAAAATGATTCTATATAATAGTATGCAAAATGATATTTAAATTACGCAACACAAAACATAATTTAAATTATAAAATTAATAGCCATATGACAGCTAGCACACGCCAATATACCAACCAAAAACATCGAGAACTATACTCAAGCAGAAATAAAAATAACTTAACGAAAACAATATCTAAATAAAAGCCTCCAGGCATAAAGGGCGTGCCCGCTTACATATAGCTGTAACAAGAAGTTATAATTGATAAACTAGGACCATCGAGGTAAATTAAAAAATTATCGAAGTCGCTAGCTAACCACATATTGCAATACAACTCATAAAAAAAACATTGTAATGAGTAGATTATGTCAACAATAAATTAAAATAAAATAAATTGACTTATAAAGTAAAATTATAAACAATTATATAAACTCATATAACCTGTCAGTAAGTAAGCTAATTCTGGAGAAAAAACATTTAAACATTGTCTTGAGTTAATCACAGTGACCAACTGTTCTTATCATTTAAGTAGTCGTTGATAGAATAGTATGCCTTTGAACAGAGGTTGGATTTTACTTTAGTTTTGAATGCATTAAAAGGCAAATCTAGCAAAGAAGAAGGTAGCTTGTTATAAAAGGTTATACCAAGCCCAACAAATGAGTTATGAACCTTATGAAGCCGGTGAAAGGGAGTACGTAGTTTGTCCTTATTTCTAGTGTTAACATTGTGAATATCACTGTTTTTAGTATATAAGTGTATATTTTGCCTAATATATAATATGTTGGCGAAAATGAATTGTGATGCCAATGTGAGGATACCGATATCTTTGAAAAAATCTTTCAGAGAAACTCTGGCACCTAGCTGGTAAATTGCTCAAACAGCTCGTATAAAATATATTTTGAATATCAGCAGCTTTGCCCCACAGCAGAATACCGTAGGACATAACGCTATGAAAATAACTAAAATAGACTAACCGAGCTGTATCAACGTCAGTGTATTGTCTTACTTTCTTGACGGCGTAGGCGGCCGAACTAAGCCTTCCCGCTAGGCTCGATATATGTTGGCCCCACTGAAGTTTGGCAGTAGATGCCAAACTTCAGTGGGGCCAACACTCGAAGTCAACTCTCGAGTGGGGTAAACTTGGCAGTTTCAAGCAACTCTTTATCTAAGACGATGTATATATATATATTTTTATAACAAATAAGTATTGTTACATACAGCTGTAGTGGCAATTATGTCATTTGGTTTAAATAGCTTTTTATTTTTATTATTTGATTTTGCTTTTATATAGATTCTTTTCTTTTAGAATTTGTGAATGTGAGAACGTTGTAGGCTTAACAGACTGTAGATCTATCGACCATTTTCTATCTTGCTAAGTACCTGGTACTTGTTGATAGGCCTACACTGTCCTCTCATACCTATTAACTCTGTAATTTGAAAGCATTGTAAATACCATTTATTTTTAAAAGAGTAACCATGGAGTTTCTTGCCGGCTCTTCTCCATAGGAAACGACCAATTGGAACCGTGCATCTAGCTTCTGACGTTTCATAAGTGCCCTTATAGGTTTATGTGAAATAAAATATTTTGAATTTGAATTTGAATTTGATGTTGGGTCCTAGATTTCTAACATTTGGAAGGGCGAACTTTACACATTTTGTTTTCTTGCTATTGAGAACTAGGTTATTTGTCGAAAACCAATTCGTAACCATTGAGAGTGCACTGTTTACATCGTCAAAGTCTTGTCTATTCCTGTCTACTTTAAAAATAAGTGAAGTATCATCTGAAAACAGTACAACTTCACAGATACCCTTTAAATAGAATGGTAAGTCATTGATATAGACTAAGAACAAGAATGGACCCAGTATTGAGCCTTGAGGTACACCTAACTGAAGAAAATTTCACACCATTAACATCTACACATTGGGACCTATTATGTTAATAAGAATTTATAAGGTTGAGAGCTTCATTTTGCACACCGTGATGACGCAGTTCACGCAAAAGCGTGTCATGGTGCACGCAATCAAAGGCTTTCGAGAGATCACAAAAAAACCCAATAGCATTTAGCGAGTTCTCCCATGCGTTAAATATGTATTTCAGCAGAGCATCACCCGCATCTGTAGTCGAACGACCCTTTGTAAAGCCATATTGTTCATTATGAAGGAGGCTATTTAAATTAAAATGTATTAGCAACTGTTTGAGTATTAACTTTTCAAATATTTTGCTAAATGCTGGTAAGATAGAAATAGGCCTGAAATTGCCAACGTCATTTTTATTACCTGATTTAAATAATGGTACGACTTTACTACTCTTCATGAGGTCAGGAAAAGTTCCTAAATTAACACATTTATTACAAGTAATAGCTTAGGGGGCTACGATGTCTATTATTATATATTGCTTAAAAGTTTAATGGAGATGCCCCAGTAATCACCAGTGTTTTTAGACTTGAGTGTGTTAAAAACATACTACATCACATAACTACATCACGCGGCGTTACATGTTCGAAGCTAAATAAGCGACTACTTTTAGACACACTACTAAGCAAAAGGTTTTCAGCTTTAGACGGGGACGAATTTAAGGAGCGAGTCGTAGTTATAGGTATGTTTGCAAAAATCTCATTAAACGCCTCAGCTACATCAGCTGCTTTAGTAACTAATTAATGTCGACCATAATCTCAAGTTGTTTATCTTGCTTAACTGATTTACCCATTTCATTGTTAATAATGTTCCAAGTGGTTTTTACTTTATTATTGGATTTTTTATAGGATCGCTTAAAAAAAAGTTAATAGCAAAAACAATAACCTTTTTAAATAATTTTGAATAATTTTTGACATACTCTACGAAAGGAGTATCAAACCTATATTTTTTCATACCATATAATTCGTATAGTCTCGCTTTACTTTTATAAATACCTGGAGTGGCCCATTGGTTAAAGCCAACGGAGGTGCCATTTATTTTTATAGTTTTAGTCTTGAAAGTAGATGGGCGGGTGTTATGTTGGAACCTTATAGGTTGGAGTGCGGGGTGAGACAGGGGGGTTGACCTCTCTTGCGCCTCAGCAGCCAGCATGTTGGTTGCCATGTGGATGGAGTATGCGTCAATAACTTGAGCTACGCAGACGACATGGTGCTGCAAAGCGCATCGGTCTGCGGTCTTAGGATGTTGATGGGGAACTGTGAAGAGTATGCCTCGAGCCATGGGTTGAAATATAATGCAGGAAAAGTAAGAGTTCATGGTATTTGGGGCTAGTCTAAGAAGGGTAAATAGTATATTATTATACCCCCTGTGTGTATAAATAATGCACCGCTTGAGAAAGTGGAACAGTTCAAATACTTGGGTCACATTGTTACAGCTGACCTAAAATACGTTGCGGACATTGAGCGGGAGCGGGGGGCGTTGTCAGTTAGATGTAATATGATAGCGCGTAGGTTTGTGCGTTGTTTGAGGGAGGTAAAATTACGCTCTTTAGAGCTTATTGTACTCTACACGTGCAGCCTGTGGGAAAAGTATACTCGTGTGGCATACAGCGTGCTCCGCGTCCAGTTCAATAACGCGTTCAAGGCGGTGGTGGAGCTGCCCCGCCACTGCAGCGCCATGGGAATGTTCGCGGAGGCGCGCACCGACTGCTTTCACGCGACGATGCGCAAGCGGTGCGCGTCTCTGGTGTGCAGAGTGCGGGGCAGCGTCAACATCGCCCTGGCGATGATCGCCAATAGACCGGATTGACCTTATATCCGGCAATGCTGCAGCAGACATATTGTTACCTTGTGAGTGTTCGTTGTTGTTGTTATGCTGTCTGTATCTTTATATGAACCTGTTTTTATATGACTTTGGTTACTTGAATTAAACTTATAGGTACTCGTATTTTTTATTTTGTTTTATGTGATCACCTCCTTTTCCATCCGTCTGTCTATACCCATTTTCTCAGGAACGCGTGGAGGTATAAAGTAGAAATGATCAAATACCTACCGTAGGTCTACGGAAACACTTCTAATGCTGGTTTCCCATGGTGCGCTATATTGTGGACGCAACGCGCACAAGTCCGCACGACGCACCGTGGGAAGAGTAACGTGCGTAGTAGTGCAGACGCGTGCGTCGCGATACGTCCGAATTTGGATACTTTTCCTTTGAACTTACCGACTGCTGATCAACCCGCACGGACACGCACCATGGGAAGGGTAACGTGCGAAGTAGCGCAGACGTGTCCGTGGCGGTGCGCCCGATCCGCGGCGAGTCGGTAAACTTCAAAGGTGCGACGTAGGTATGCTTGGTTCCTATAAACTAAAACGAATCGTTTTGTTTATCAATGGTAGCTTTAGCTTTTTTATTGCCCAACTTGGCAATAAATAGATTTGTAAGCAAATTTTTAGACATTGGATATCTACGCAAACGGTTATATTAGGTCTTTACCTATGAAATTGCCGTTCTGCAGTACTGGCCATTTCAAATCAAAATAATTTTTGTGTGGCTAAGAATTCTAATTTCAAATTAATTTTATTTTAAAAACATGTTTTTTTTTCCAAAAGTAGTCATTTGTTTATTGATTAGTGTTACATTTATTTATTACACAAAATTCAATACCCGAGAGGCAGTACAAAATGTCTTTGAAGAATTTGTTGCCTCCCGTCCAGCTGATTTCTTTAAGAATCAGGCATCAATAAACTGCCACTGCGTTGGCAAAGATGCATTGATTGCATGGGTGATTATTTCGATTAATACAAATAAAAAATACATGAAAAAAAATCGTTTAAATTTTTTCATACAAAACGGCAATTTCATAGGTAAAGACCTACTATATTCGATTCCAGATTATGAAATCGTTAACAAAATCTGTTTTTAGAAATCGATTTCTGGAGCGCCTCTGGCGCCTCCGGCTCGCAGTGTCGATCATCTCTAGTAATATTAATTCTGTTGTAAGTGCATCGATCAAAACTATCCAAACATAAACAAATACTTGCTTACGCAAATCTCTTGCCGTGGGTTTGTGAAATCGGTTTGTCTAGTTTGGATTATCGATACGATACGATATGTGACTGAAATTGGATCTTAGACACGTTTCGATATATCTGACGCATGTCTACCAATTTTAATTTTAAAAAGAGTCTTAATTTTAACGGTCCGTAAATTATAGGAATCGGCCATCAGTCGACAGTCGGTCAGACGCCTATTGTTAGCTCATTTGACTCACGCTATACGCGCGGTGAAGGAGACGGCTCGGCTTCCTTAATAGCTCTTATGAAAATACAGTAAATACACTATAGGTACCTACATTGCACGCAGCGGCATGCATGTCATTTCGTCAAACAACCAAAAAAGTACTAAGTAGACTACTGTTTGATGATTTTACGACTGATATGACTTTACGTAATAACAGGCGAAATTAAACAATGCAGTGCCTTTTGATATTGTGCCAAAGTATTTTTATTGTCATCGAGTTGATTGAACTCAATGACAATAAAAAAGTTTGCAATGACGTATTGTGCCCGAAAGCTATTGAAGGACGAGCGAACAATGCGGTTCGAAGTATTCCGAAGTGAGCTGAAAGAACCGTTCGGTCGATGACTTTGGTGTCTCGCTCGGTGAGATGTCTGCCGAAACCTGAATCCGCGTGTGGCCGCAATATCGCGCACCGTGGGAAGGGCCTTGGTGGGCGGTGCATGGCTATCCGTGATCGTCCGCCGTACGGGCTGGTGCGCGTACGTCCGAAATATCACGCACGCGTCAGCCACCTTAAGACAACGCAATAAAAATATACCTACGGCCAAGTATGCGGCATATTTTGATACTCGAAAATAAATCAAAACCTATCATACTTCCCGTTGATGTATAATCATAAAATTTGGCAAGATGCAAGGTCTCAGCACAAGTAAGGGAAAACGTCCGTAAAACGTTAATTTCAAGATTTATTAAAAATAGCGATCACAAACTTACATTTTGTAGTTGACCGTGACATTTGACGTATAGGAGAACATTTTTTCAACTAAAAAGTTATGTTTGTTCCTGGGATAAATTTATCCCAACTACGGAACCCTTTATTGTGCGTGGTCCGACATTCACTTGGCCGGTTTTTATGGTTCTGTACCCGTGTCCAAGGGAACCCTATTAGGTACTAAACCTCCGCTGTCCGTCTGTCTGTCAGTGGGCTGTATTTCATTGAATAATAGATCCACAATTGAAAAACTCACAGACTGTGTATTTTTATTGTCGCTATAACAACAAATAATAAAACTAAAATAAAGTAAAAATTAAAGGGGGTCATACAAAAATCATGTTTTTTTCGGCCTTTTTCGTGTGCGACTCCGACTCGCACTTGGCCGGTTTTTTAATTACACAAGTTGTAGTAAAGCATGTCGGTAATTCGCAATATTAGTTGTAGCCTCGCTACGGCACTACACACACAATGTACCTCGTCCCAACTGATATTACTCGGGGTGAGTGCGCCACTTTTATACCACACGCAATTTTTATTTAAAACTTTTCGCGCTTTGTTTTGGAATGTTTTTATTACATATCGAGCGGACCAGCCTTATATTATTTCGATTTTATATTTATAATCCTACGCTATTGAGTCTCTCTGCCCACAAGGTTATTATGAATCTTGTATGGTAGCCCGCCTAGAGGGTTTTTGAGCAAGCATGCAGCGCGAACAGTTGAGTAGGTGCGGCATTACGAGAGAACTATACAAAATCAACTATTCTATATAAAATATATTTGAAAATTTTCTGATAGGAGCCCCGTGGTCAATAATCCACTTTCAGACTTTGAAAATGGACCAAAAATAAAGTGATCTTCAGAGCCTTTGATTGTGATATGATCGTGTGCAGCCTAACCCATAATGACTCAAATAGGCAAATCTGATGAAGATATTGTGGGCTTTCGCTAAATCTGACGAGTTTGAAAACTCAGATTTGGATATTTTTCAAAAGGAAGATCAGGGCGAATAAAAGTTTTTCGGTGTAATAGTGTAGCCCATCCTGATAGTGAATGTAAAAATATCTGACGGATTGATGGAGCCTTTTGGCAAATGTAAGTAGCAATAAAAAAAATGATTTTTTTTGTATTTCGGTAATAGCTGAAACAAACTAAAAGCGATCAAGAAATAAGTATAATTGAATGAGTCACCCCTGTTCTATCTGCAGCGCTAATAAACTCAACAGAGGCTTACGTTTATGATGTCTGTCTATAAACCCTCTTCCCTGCGACATTCACCGGAGGCGAGTAAGGGAATAAAACGATTTATTATCAACTTTAGTGTGTTACTTATTACTTAATTCTAAAGATATCCGCATATGGTTTTGTACAGTTTCTTACTAAATCATGTTTCCAGAGAATCGTAAAAATGACAGTAACGCAAATACACTGGACAGCTGAATCAAGCTAACCTACATATTATTTTTAAAGGTCTTCTATCTTTTTAAATAATGGCAGTAGTACAAAGAAAAAAAGTGGTTTTGATGCCAGTTGCACACTATCATTTCCGTTTGACATTTCTCCAAAATCGTAATATAAAAAAAACTGTTTAATTGCAATAAGTCGTAGTTGGGTGTACACCTCTGCCTGACCGTTCGGGGAATACAGGCGTGATGTTATGTTAAGTCGTCTTTTTGCGTTTCTCAAGGGCAACATTTGCGTAGAATTTTGAAGAAAACAATGGTTTACATAGAAACAACGTTTATTTAGTAATTCTGTTACCTCCAAGAGCATTTACGACGGCCGTCATGCGGTTCGGCATGAAATGAATAAATGCCACTACGTCGTGTTGTGGAATGTTCTCCCATGCTTTTAAGATGGCAGTTTTTAGCTCCTGCAAAGTTTCTGGAGCTGGTTGGTCAATTCGAACACGCCTCTTCAGCTTCTCACATAATTGCTCTATTGGATTCATAGGGCTTCTCGCTGGCCGTTCCATTACTGTGAAACTAACGTCATGCAGGTATTCTCGAAAAACTTTTGCAGTTTATGCCCTTGCATTATCATGCATAAGAATGAAATCATGGCCCACAAACTCAGCATATGGCATCACATGAGCCTTAAGGCATTGACGAATGCATCGTCATCCTCTACCGGTGGATAATCTAACTAGTTTACGATATGATCACTAATGTTTGGCCACATCATGAAGTAGTCGTGCGTTTAACTGTTCATATCGTTAAACGTTGAGTATTCAATAATCTGGCCAGGCCACATTCAAATCTGGCAGTACAACTGATCCCACAAATTATCGGCCTATTTTGATTTTACCTACATTGAGCAAAATATTTGAAAAATAAATTTTCAATGCACATAATTTATTTCATCTGAAACAGTTTGGTTTTACAAAGGGTCGTTCAACTACAGACGCGGGCGTGGAATTACTGAAGAGCATATTCGAGGCCTGGGAGGAGTCGCAAGATGCTCTTGGTAAATTACAATGGCGCCCACACATAGAAAAATTGTCAGGAAGGCTTAGATCGGCCGCCTATGCTGTTAAAAAAAATGGACAGCTAACTGGCGTAGATACAGCCAGAATTGTGTATTTTAGTTATTTTCATAGTCTTAATTATGTCTTATGGAATTCTTCTCTGGGGAACCTGTGCGGACATTAATACTATCTTTGTTCTACAGAAAAGGGCTGTTCGAGCCATTTACAACCTAGGTCCAAGACAGTCCCTTCGAGAAAAATTCAGAGAAATAAACATTCTGACTGTAGCCTCACAATATATTTTTGAAAACCTATTGTATGTACACAAAAATATATCAAATTTTAAGAAAATGACCACTATTCATAGTTTAAATACCAGGATTAAACACAACCTTGCTGTACATCGCACACGTCTCCACAGAGTGGGCAACTCGTTCATGGGTCAATGTATACGCTTTTACAACAAATGATTTAAACGATTTACCACACTTTGTAAAAAAGGGTACTATAAAATTTCAGATTATTTAGAAGATAAAAAAGCGTGGGATTGAGCTGCTCGCTCTGCTAAGCCTTGTGATAAAACCATAAAATTTGACATTTTAATTATTATGTAAATCATTAAAAATACCTTTTTTATTTACACATTGACATTGTTGAAAATTAAATACAAAATAACATGATTACTTTGTAAAGTATTATATTGTTTTAATTATTGTGAATGTGAGTACTATGTGGATATTTTATTTTTATTTGATTTCCTCTTTCTTTATTGTTTTCTTTCTCAGTTAGTTTTAATGATGGTCTGGCAGTTTGAGTACTTTATGCGGCCTACCCAAATGTCCTTTCTTTGGTATTGTTCGTCGAATTGAGCTCCTTAAGTTCTGAGTTGAGCTCCACGATTACTAAATGCTTGCACTGATTGGACAGGTCCACTCAAATCTGTGTGGTTCTTTCCTCAAAAGACCATTTCAGACACTAATCTACATGGTCCTCATATGGCCTGACCAAGATTATGTCTGGAAAAGAGACTGTGCCCTCTGAGTTTTTTTCGGTCTTTCTTCTCAGAGTAGTCAGATAGGAAACGCTGAAGTCATCTAGCAATTTTTGATTTCTTTTTAATATTTTTTTAATATGACGTGTAAAAGTGATTGCAATATCCTATTTACAGAATACACAATTTAATTTCGATTCATTTCATTTCATTACATCATGATGCGACCAGTGGTCGATGTTCATTTCATGAAATGATCAATTATAAAGATCTGACCACGACACATACCTACAATAATTATATAATGATATGTGAATACGATGCACTTGGAATAAGGTTACTACGAGTATACCACCATAGGTAAAAAGAAGTAAAAATTAACAAAAATGTAATTTTAATATGGGATTTAAATTTTCTTTCATTTAATTGCAATCAATATCACAAGCTATTTTGTTGTAACATTAAACACACTGCATAAAAGATGTATGTACTCGTACTTTAGATAATCTGAAAAATGGTTGATCTATTTTTACTACTACTCTAACTAATCTATTTATCATATCACAGTAAAATGCCATACGACATCATGCTGTGGAAGTAGCTAAAATAGCCCAAATGCGCGGTTTCTACATCTGTTAACTGTCTTATCTTTCTAACAGCATAAACGGCCAAGCTTAGTCGCCCCGCAAGAGATGTTATATGTGGTCCCCATTGTATGTATTTCTCGTCTAGCGAGGTTCCTAGGAAAACCGTTAGATTAATAAATTTCGGTTTTTCTCCATTCAATATGATGTCACATTCGCTAATTCTTACGTATCTAATTTAAATCTAAAACATTTTTTTATTATTATTATTTGGTACCAAATTATTTACCGTAAACCAATCTTGGACCAGAAGAATAGAGCTATTCACGTTTATTATTATTATTTTGAATTAACGCATGCCCATAAGCATTGTCCATGACCCACCGTCATAACTTACCTCCTCTTCAATGCAACGTTGCTGCAAACGTTCTTCCTGTCTTCGGTAGACTTTCCTACGACCATCTCCGTCATTGCCATACATCTTGGTTTCATCTGTAAAAAGAACCTGGCTTAATTGACGTTGAGTCCAATGCAAATGTTTGCGTGCAAACTAATATATATAGTCGCGCCATTCTGTGCGCTCGTGGCAGTTTGGGACCATTGGCTTGACTTCTAACAGTTTGTCAGTCCATGAAAGTCTCGAAGCTATTCTTGGACCTGTATTGAGGTCAGGTGACGATTACGCAGGCTGGTAGTAAAGACAAAACGTGATTTTGTCATGCTGTAGTGACCTGGTTTTGTGGTTCTCCTGGACAGCGCACGAAGCCGCCAGTCTTCAGAGATCGAAGCTAAACTCTTTTAACGGCAGAACAACTTTCACGAACTTGTGCACTTACATTTCGCTAACAAAGCTCTAACTGATGAAGTGCCACGTGCGCGGCTTCTTCAGAAATGGATTAAAAAATAAGGAAAATAATTTTGATACTCTTTTTATGCAAAACAAAACAAGTAGGTAACGAAATAACTATCGACATATAGATGCTTTAATCAAAGCTTGTTGCTTCTTTAAGAGCGAGATATTCCACTCAGAGCCCTGATTTCTACAGAACTTAAACGAACCGCACCTGAGCACTTCCACTAGCCGCACTGAAACAAACAAAATGTTGATAAGTGCGGTTCGGTGGAACAGTTTATTTGCGAGCAAACTCCGATGTTCTTCTCTTTTTCAACTTATGAATTCTTTTCAGAACTGCAAAATAACTTTTTCTCTGACGATTAATTATTTTGACGTTTTAGGCCTATATCATAAAAATACAGGTGGCTCGATTTACGAGTCCGAAGTGTAGTATGATTCTTATATCTTTAAAACCCTAATGTTTTTCATAATAATAATCATAACCCATTTGTACTAAATAACCTACGTAGACAACGTGATGAAACACTTAACATTAGATACCTTTTTCACGAGATCAATGAACACTGAATAGCATCATACCGCGCAGATTCCCCGTTTTTATAATGTCGTGTTGGTGACAAGAGCTGCACATCAAAGCGCCGCGTCGCGCGTCGGCATCCTTACACGCGTCCCATTGTTGTCTAATGTTCGAAAAATTCCCTTTCCCATTCCTTTGACAGATTCACATACTTTATTCTGTAACTGAAGCGCCAATTGGAATAAAAACTCTGTTGACGGCAATGTTAACATGCCACATTTGTGTGAATGAGCGTTTATAATTTAAGTTGACGTCTGCAACAATACTCGTTTTTCACACATGGGCAGTGATGCTAAAACAATGAACTCACAACTAGCGCAACAAAAACCGATTATGTATCTATTAGCCGGTCGCTCCCTCACTAACTGTATTCAACTAACATTATGCAACATACTATATGTTAGACATACTAAGACTTAATTTTTAAACCGATCTTTGCGAATTGTTGTGTTTGTTAATAACACAGGAGTCGCATTAAATCGTATATTCTAGTTACAACAATGTACGCAAAATGAAAGAAAAAAGGGCCTGGTGTGTGATAGTTTAAGAGTTTTAAATAAATAAATAAATAATACAGCACACTCAGTTGACCATGACGTGCATTTAAAACCTTCAGTTGCTGTGACGGTTTTTCCCTGCGAAGAATTAGTTTGAGTCATGTCTATCAATTTAAGGTTGCAACATATTTTTTTATTTGCGACTTGGTTTTCAAACTCCATTATTTGTTGTTCTGTAGGATTCTTAATATTTTTATGAATATGACATTGGTCGCATTAATCTTTTTTTGGTACATACTCGTATAAAGCTTAATTTAAAATTTTGGTTCACAATGTCGCAATACTATCTTTCAGTCTCAGCTTTCTCTTCGTACGTATTAGACTGAAGCCATTCATTGAACAATTCAAATAATCGCCGAAAATTCAAATCTCTATCCAAATACAGCTTTTGTGAATTTTGTCGAGCATAATGTGACTCAACTGGTTGCAAGTTTTTTATGTCGTCACAAACACTGGTTTTAACACATTCAGTCATTTTTCGAGGTTGTTTTGAATGTTTGCCTCTTTGATCGGGGATTAGTGTTGCCGTTGTTGTATCTAATTTATCTAGGGCCGTATTGATAACTTGAACGCTGACAGAGATGGTACTCAAAAAGTGTTTTTTACACACGTCTACTCTACATAATTTAAAGTTTCATCACCGGCAACTGGCAATATGTATTTTAAAGTATACTTACGTGTCAAAACAGTATCAGTATACATTCGACGTTTTATCTTCCGTGTAACTAAATTAGCCACATATATCCACTGCTTGTCCGTGACTCCTAATTTCCAAAAACTTTCAAAAATATTCTTCCTATTTTCCCCGTTTAGTTTATTAAAACATTGCATACGGCAGTGACACGGTGGACCCATTTTTCTACTGGCTTTTAAGTCCTTTTCTAGAAAGATATTCTTTTCCCAAGTTCCTTGTCTTCCTCTTACATTACCTTTGTCTTTGCTTACACGTGGACTATTATTAGAAATAACAGATAGAGGACTATTATCTTGAGGAGTGGAACAGTCTGAGAAATACGCTGGTGGTCCCTGAGCTGGTGGTCTTTGATCTAATATGGAAACATTTTCCAACTCTTTTTTTCAATGTAATACGGACAAAAATGGTTATCACAGTCGTAATCCAAGTGGTTAATACTACAGTCAGGAGATGGGGGAGCAGAGCCAAGATATGAGTAATCTCTAGTATCAGTGTCGTAAAGTAGTTCCCAAAAAGTCATCACCTTTTATTATATGAGTCACTTCATTGATCTCAGGGATGATTCTGAAACAATGAATATTGTCTTTAAATAAGATGTGAATATAATTTCAATAGAGTAGAAAATCTCATAAACATCCTTAAAACACCCCATGAAGTACAATAATTATTATGCATAAGTTTTATTACTTCTGGAAACCGCAAATATTACATACAACATTTTGACGGCACGGTTGGCGCAGTGGTTAAGCGATTGACTGCTGCACTGCGTGTCGCGGGTTCGATTCCCGCACAGAACGAATATTTGTATGACCTGCAAGTAGTTGTTCCGGGTCTGGCTGTTTGTGTATGTGAGTCATGTCATGTTATTTGTATGCTTGTGAACTATGTGTAAGTTTAATAAATGAATTTGAATTTGAATTTGAGTATATATGTTTGTAAACGCACCCACGATACAGGAGAAATTCCTAGTGTGGGCAACGTTTAAAAAAAAATAAAAAAATCACACATTACCAGTGATTAACGACGTTGACTGTTGTTTGTAATCTTACAACAATCTACGTCGCCTCCGCCCCTAAGATGACCCACTGACCACTGACCAACATTTTGTGTGACTGAGTTTTGTTAGGTGTAAATTAGCTTCAAAAGTAAAGTACTTATCGTGTTTTACAGATTGGTTAGTTTATTTATCGTCTTACCACCATATGCTTTTTAGTAACCTACAGCCGCGATTGCGTTTTTTTTTTTGAGTTGGATAGTTATATCAATTACCTATAAGATTTTAAACTGATATGGTTATTTTCACTACTTATGTAAGGTATATTAATTGTTGCAAAAAAGTTTGTGCTCGCGAGGTTTGCTTTTCGCAGAACTACTAGTAATAATATATAATAATACCTAGTGGCCGTAATTCCGAATGTCGTCCGATTAAAGATAACAACAATAAATATAGCTTCATTATTGCCAATTATTGACACCTACTACCATGTTGGAAAACCCGCTAAAGCGATTACTTAGGAAAATATTTTGCCAAAAAATTACCGCCTTTTTTTGGCGAGAGGTGTGTCGAGTTCTCACCAGTTCACTCGCAGTGAATGAGATAATAATAACGAGCGCCACGGAGGTTTGTTTAACTTGTATTAGTTGTAACAAACAAACAATTCAACTAATACAAGAACAACGCTCACTATCATATTAATAACGTATCGTTTCGTTACCGACGCTGTTTTAAGAGGGAACAGGGCCTGCGTTTCTCTATACAATTGTAGTATGATGATTACTCGTCTGTTGGACGGTGTACGTTCAAAACTAAAAATTATGTAAATTTGTCTTGTCATTATCTAGCCTTGTATGGAAGCAGAATTGGAAAACAAATATTGATTTGGAAGTTATGAGCTTCGAAACTTCCATATTTTAACACGTCTTTCTGCGTAAATAAATGACGTATGTAGTAAAAAAATGCCAAAATAGAAACCGTACAGGGATAGATAATTTATTCAAAAGGTCAAATAATTTTATTTTCAGTAAATACATTCAGTATTTTTTCCATAATATCTTTGGAACTACGCCCAAAGGTCTGTTCATTAAATTTTAAGCGCTCGTTTTCGTTATAAATCATAGTCTATTTCACTAAATAAACGAATACTAAATAATTAGACTAAATTAACATGCATATTAGCCACGCCCACCAACGAGTTCGAGCCGTCGACTAGTGCACCCTTAAACATAACTAGCGAAATGTAGGTGTACTTTGTGATACTCGCATACCCGCAGCTTCGCCCGCGTGGATGTCGGAAAATATCCCACGGGTACGGGTACCGGGATTACATACCCAATACCCGAGGAAATGGTCAATGACTCCTACCGCTGCGTCCGCGTTGTCGTCAACCATAATTATTTTGTTACGCGTAATTTTAAATCTGTAATATCTTTTAAAGTATTCATTGATATGATGTCAAGGCCCAATTTAAATTACGTATTTCATTAGATATGGATAAATATAACACCGGTCAAAATAGCTTCGGAAATGAATTTTTTTTTTATTTATCAAACTTTGAAAGATAAAAATGGTTATTGTTGGTCATACTTGAACTTTTTGTAAAACTGTTTAAGACATAATCCTGTGGAACATAATTTTTATTTATCTCTCACGGTTTTCGCGGCGCACGCCAGTCTGCAAATCGTCATATTTCATCCAATTTACACAAAACCTTAATGAATTATACACCAAAACCTTCCTCATGAATCATTCCGTCCATTGATGAAAACTGTTTGAAAATTCGTTCTGTGTTCGTGTTTTTTGAGTTTATCACGTTCAGACAGACAGACGCGGCGAAGGACTTTGTTTTATAATATGTATAAGGATTAGGATAAGGATGTTATGTTATTCTGTTATTTTCTGTTGTCTTCAGAAGGTCAAGCGGATGGCGGCGGCGGGCCTGGCGGCGCGAGCGACGACGCGGAGGACGCGCCGGGCTGGTGGGGCGACTGCGTCAGCACCTGCCCCCCGCCCGTGCAGGAGCTCTGCACATCCAACAGATTTGACAACCTACACGTAAGTCATCCGCACCTGCAGTACTACAAGGATCTTTTGGCACTCGAATGACGTTGCCAAGGAGGCGTTGTGTCATGTTTCAATTGAAATAAATATTCGAAAAACAAGATGGTGGCTTTAGTTCCGATATTGGTCGCGCGCAGAAATAACCTTCTAGCGCTATTGTTGAGATAAGATGCCAAACTGATCTCTATATATATCTCTACCTCATCACTGATCATCCCCTGGCGTCGCAGCCTAAGGGTTAACAAAGGCTCTGTCGACAAAATTAAATTCTAACCCTTGTAATGCTGCGAGAAGCAACTGACATCGCGTGCGATATGAGTAGCTAACACACCGCGCACCGCGCACCTGTCCATTGTATCCACGTCAAATCAAACGTCATATAGAATCATACTGCCTCCTAATCCTGCCTTCAAAGCAAGAGTGATCAGGTATCTTCTGGGCACGCTCGATCCATCATAGAGCTCATCCATCACTTGCCATCAAGCGAGATCGAGGTAAAGAGCAGAAAAGTTCAGAAAAAAAAAATCCGTTCGTCGAATTCCAGCTTGATGAATGCGAACAGAAATGGCCACCCATGTTTCAACATGTTTAACCATGTTTCTCCATATTTCATCGTTGAAATTCTCTCTCAGTCTATTGTTGTAATAGAAATATTATCGGCTGTCCGAACATAATAGATCACGCGTTCATCATTTCAAATTCGCGCACAATTTGTATTTGTAATAATAACGATGAACTATAAAATGTTTAAATTTTCTTTAAAATGATGCTGTTTACGAGGCATATTTTCATCATCGTGTTACTTAAAATCCATCAACGTATGTCCATGATCAGAGCTAACGTAAACACATGTAAATCCAGTGTAGCAGCATACACGCTACACGCTGTCTACGCACCTCTAACATTAATTGAATTAAACACATGTTCTCACATGACATGGGCACTAATGAAACGTCAGAATCTAGGTGCACGGTTCCAATTGGTCGTTTCCTACGGAGAAGAGCCGGCAAGAAACTCCGCGGTTACTCTTTTAAAGTAAACGGCTTTTACAATGTGTTCACAATGTTAATATTATATGATAGGACTGTGTAAGCCTGTCAACAAGTAACAAGTACTTAACAAAATAGAAAATAGTCTACAAATCTACAGTATATCAAGCCTACAACGTTCTCACATTCAACAACAATATCAAAAAATATATATAAAAGATAAATAAACCTATATAAACCAAACGACATGATTGCCACGATAACTGTAACAAAACCGAATTCATATTCTGTCCAAAAAAGCCACTAAGAAATAGTTGAAGTTACATTGTAGGTATAAAATGTCAAATAATGAAAATATTAAGTATGTCAAGAAAGTACTCATATGTAAAAAAATAAAATAAACATCGTAAATTGGGAGTAGTTATTAGACATTTACATAGTTATCTCATTAAAATGAGATACCGGGGAAGCCACATGTGCAGAAGGAATGATTGCCGAACTCACGTCTTCAACGTAGTACTTCTTTAATCTTATAATGTGCTTTGTTGATAAGAACACGTTTGATGTGTGTTTTGAACTTTCCATCGCTAAGTTCTGTGACGGACTCTGGCAACTTGCTATAAAAGTGGATACTGTTTATAAGAGTAATGACTTACTACTTTCAATTAATCAAAATTTGGATACCTGTCATGGAAATCGCTTTATATTTTGAAAAGTCCTAAGTTTTTGCGAAAGATAAGAGAAGGCATGATTTAGTATATCAATTTCTTTGAATTTGTTTTTATGGGACTCACGAGGACCCAATACCCGCTTTTATAAAATTAAAATTGAATCTACGTCAGCTACCGATCCCCACAGCAGAACGCCATAAGACATAATACTGTGGAAATAAGTAAAGTATACTAACCTAGATGTGGCTACACAGTGTCCAGTCAACTACCTTTTTAGACGAATGCCCAAAAAGGACTGTAATGTTTTTAGGGTTCATGTATATATGTATGTATGTGAGTTTCTTTGTTCCACCATAACTTAAAATGCCTGAACAGATTTGAATGAATAAGGTTATTTGAAATAAGTATTTCTGAAAAAAAAGGGCGGCTGTATGGCTCCATATTCAAAGCTGTAAAAAAGAATCTTCCTTAATTACAATATGGACATTTTGGGATACATTTTACATAGGTAATGTGAAGTCGTTCAGATTTATCCGGGGACAAGCTCGAATGTTGTGCTAATAAATAAATGTATCAATAAATGTAATAATGTAATGTATGTATGTGTGGTCGCAGTGAGTCCGTCAGTGCGGTCTTCAATATTATTTCTTAAATTAAGTCTGCACCTATATTTTAAATTCTCTTCACAATTTCGATGAATTCTTCAGATGAATCTAGGAACCTTCAAGGTATCTTCCAAACGTGGATGTATCTCCGATACCTCGCTGCCCAACTAAATGGCCTACAGCTGCATCTACGTTCAATTGTGTCCGAGTTCGAAGTAGGGAAGAGTACGAACGAAGCCATTGAAAACACCAGGTTGTTAAAATACCCAGTATTGGTTGATATGAGAGCTAACTGGCCCATCGTACATGTTCCACTACAACTTCCTGATTGGATGAAGCTGTTTGTTGTTGCTATGGATATCGTCAATGAGTACTAAAATAACAACTGCAAGAGTCAAACTACCGTATGATGATAAAGACTACGCTTTATAACGTGAATTTTCCAAACCATTTAGTATGTCACAAGAACCTAACTTGTCTTGTATTATTAGCACGGTTTTAGCCTGTACGATCAGTCAGCACATAGAAGATGTACAAATTAATGGTGACGGTGGCAGCATGTGTTGTGCCTGTAAATCCATGATTACCCTCCGCAGAGGGCGACAGTTCCACGACGCCGCTGTCACAGCTATCACACGTGTACGTATGTACATATACTACGAGTATCATAGCTTTTAAATGCAGAAGACGAAGACGATTATGTCATAAAATAGAAATTTATTAAGGTTCTACCTTAATTAATTTCTATTTTAGGTACATTTACTTTACATTCTTTGTAGAGAAAAATATAATTAAAAACAACTATTTGAATATACCATAGAAATATAAATTCTTATATCTATGGAATAAACATTTTTGTCATTTCATTTGAAAGCCATCGATCCATCAGGCTACACTTGCTGGGGTTGGTCCGTGGATGGGTGACCATCTTTACTCCTCTGTGCCTCGGAAAGCACGTTACGCCGTTGGTCCCGGCTGGCATTCGTGGATCTTTGACAGTCGTTACGGGTCGTCTGAAGCCTGAAAGTCTGATAACCAGTTGGTAACGGGTATCGTATTACCCAGTTACTGAGCTGTGGAGGTTAGATGGGCAGTTGCTTCATGTAAAATACTGGTATTCTGCTGCATCCCGTTAGATTGGAAGCCGTCCCCAATATAGTTGGGAAAAGGCTACGCAGATTGATTGATTTGAAAGCACAGAATCCAAGAAATGAAATAATACCAGTATATATTCGTAATAATAAATGTTAGTATATTACCTATTAAAAAAGTAAAAAAAAAAACAAACAAGACTTACAAGCAATATTTAAGTCATTTACAATGTGGAGTTGGCTCGGTGTGCACGGTGAAATGTTCACTGTTTGAGTCAGAGGCGCGCAGGCGGTGGTCATGCACTGAGAGTGTGCACGGGAAAATGTTCACTGTTTGAGTCAGGGGCGCGCAGGCGGTGGCCATGCACTGAGAGTGTGCACGGTGAAATGTTCACTGTTTGAGTCAGGGGCGCGCAGGCGGTGGTCATGCACTGAGAGTGTGCACGGGAAAATGTTCACTGTTTGAGTCAGGGGCGCGCAGGCGGTGGCCATGCACTGAGAGTGTGCACGGTGAAATGTTCACTGTTTGAGTCAGGGGCGCGCAGGCGGTGGTCATGCACTGAGAGTGTGCACGGGAAAATGTTCACTGTTTGAGTCAGGGGCGCGCAGGCGGTGGCCATGCACTGAGAGTGTGCACGGTGAAATGTTCACTGTTTGAGTCAGGGGCGCGCAGGCGGTGGTCATGCACTGAGAGTGTGCACGGGAAAATGTTCACTGTTTGAGTCAGGGGCGCGCAGGCGGTGGCCATGCACTGAGAGTGTGCACGGTGAAATGTTCACTGTTTGAGTCAGGGGCGCGCAGGCGATGGCCATGCACTGAGAGTGTGCACGGGGAAATGTTCACTGTTTGAGTCAGGGGCGCGCAGACGGTGGCCATGCACTGAGAGTGTGCACGGGGAAATGTTCACTGTTTGAGTCAGGGGCGCGCAGGCGGTGGCCATGCACTGAGAGTGTGCACGGGGAAATGTTCACTGTTTGAGTCAGGGGCGCGCAGGCGGTGGCCATGCACTGAGAGTGTGCACGGGGAAATGTTCAGTGTTTGAGTCAGGGGCGCGCAGGCGGTGGCCATGCACTGAGAGTGTGCACGGTGAAATGTTCACTGTTTGAGTCAGGGGCGCGCAGGCGGTGGCCATGCACTGAGAGTGTGCACGGGGAAATGTTCACTGTTTGAGTCAGGGGCGCGCAGGCGGTGGCCATGCACTGAGAGTGTGCACGGGAAAATGTTCACTGTTTGAGTCAGGGGCGCGCAGGCGGTGGCCATTCACTGAGAGTGTGCACGGTGAAATGTTCACTGTTTGAGTCAGGGGCGCGCAGGCGGTGGCCATGCACTGAGAGTGTGCACGGTGAAATGTTCACTGTTTGAGTCAGGGGCGCGCAATCGGTAGTCATGCACTGAGAGTGTGTACGGGGAAATGTTCACTGTTTGAGTCAGGGGCGCGCAGGCGGTGGCCATGCACTGAGAGTGTGCACGGGAAAATGTTCACTGTTTGAGTCAGGGGCGCGCAGGCGGTGGCCATTCACTGAGAGTGTGCACGGTGAAATGTTCACTGTTTGAGTCAGGGGCGCGCAGGCGGTGGCCATGCACTGAGAGTGTGCACGGTGAAATGTTCACTGTTTGAGTCAGGGGCGCGCAATCGGTAGTCATGCACTGAGAGTGTGTACGGTAAAATGCACGATAAATAGACACGCACATAAACACACGACGCGTCTGTCTTCGTAGCTGTGCACTCACGCACGAGCACAACACTCAGACTATCAAGAAGCAATCCCAATTTAACACTAAAACAACAGCGTTAATGTCTGCGAGAGTTCCGTGGACGATAAATTTATTTTGGGGCCTCCGCGGTTGACTGGCTGCGTAAATATAATATTTATTTTAAATTAAATAAAGAGCACTTTTCCGGCGGCTCCTGCTGAGACCTGTTCACACGCGGTGCAGCGGGTGCTCTGCCCATCAGTCAGATCGCCAACTAGTAGAAACTGTCCAGATGAGGAAAACCGTCGTGTTCTAAAAAGTAGGAAGAATGTGTTAATACTAATTAATAACGTTGTCGGTGAGATATATTGCACAGACATTCGCGTGAGTGATGGTGTTTTCTAAAAATATTCGCGCAATTTGAGTAATATATCATGAATTCATGACGGAACAGCAAAATTTGTAAACATTACATTCTTATCTTATTTAACGTGGGTTTTGTATGAGATTATGAAATAATTTAATACTATGGTGTTAGTGTCAATTATCACCAAGCAGTTTAGTGACGTCAATAGAGCATCTTAAATCTCGTTGGCATGTTGTTGGTTTCAATGAGTCTTTTTCAGCCTAAATTGAGCATTGGTCTTTAAAATCTGTGTCTATGAATCTAATCTTATAAAGTCCGTATCACACATGTCAAAGTCAAAGTCAAAGTCAAATAATTTATTTCAATTAGGCACAAAAAAGGCACTTTTGAACGTCAACATTTAAATAATAATTGATTCTAGTTGCCCCTTCCAAAAGGTAGTTTTCGTATGGAAAAGAATGGGCAAGAAACTCCACAGGTACTCTTTTAAAATGTTTTCACAATATCTTGTATACATCAATTATATAATTATATGTGAAGACGATGCACCTAGAATAAGATTACTATACCACGTTAGGTAAAAATAATGAAAAATTAAGGAATGACAGATAAATTAATCATGTGATAGATGCATGGTGCTCACATATTTACAAACATTGTAACATTCCTAACTTTTAAACAAGTAATATAACTCAGAGTGTGAGTTCGAGTAATCACAGAATGTAAAACCAATATTTAAAAAAATAATATATATACACACATCAACACGGTCTAGGGATATTTTTAAAAAAGCGAATTACTGTGTTAATTATTTATATGACATGTATATATTTAAAAGATACGTTATTTAATATTCTACCATTTTTTAATAATGGTTAAGGTACTTCGATTAAAATTTCAGGATTTTATGGAAACAAAATGAAGCATAGACGGAAACCGTATATGAATTAACTTTTAATTTATGAGTGAAAACTGAAAAAAATAGAATAATCATTTAATTTGTGTTTATAAACTTGAAGTTAGTAGTCTGAGAAAGCGCCCATGATGTTCATAACACATCGGCAACGATTCGGCATGCTCAGAACAAGGTTGTCAATGTCTTGCTGCGGAATATTGTTCCATGTCCTTCTGAGGTGCGCAAAAAGTTGATCTTCTGCAGCCAGATTTTCAGGAACTTCCTTCAGAGCTCTTCTTTGCAGCATATCCCACGCATGCTCAATGGGATTTAGATCTGACGATTGAGCAGGCCAGTCTAAGGCCCTAACATTGTGTGTATGTAACCAAGCTGCTACCGTTCTCGCCGTGTGTGCCCGGGCATTGTCGTGCATGAGCAGGAAATCTTGCCCCATTTGTGTTCTGTGGGGCAAGATTATGGGCCCCAGCACCTGTTGGACGTATCGTTCTGCCGTCATATTGCCCCGCACCCAAACGAGATCCGTCCGTCCTCCAAGACGAATTCCTGCCCAAACCATAATTGTTCCTCCTTGGTATGGGTGAACTTCCTGAGGGTTCTGAAGACGGCTCCATCGTCCAGAAACTCGCCAAACACGCGTCCTTCGTGAATCTGGATGGAAGCCAAACCTGGATTCATCCGTGAACAGCACATTGGACCATTGATCACGGCCCCAGTCCACGTGGTTCCGAACCCATTCTAATCGTCGTCCACGATTGCCTCTCCGTAAAGGTGGGACCCGGAGTGGTCTACGAGAGCGTAGATTGCTTTCATGCAGTCGCCTTCTTACAGTTTAGTCACTCACAAGCACTTGGTGTTCCACTCGCAGCCTTTGGACCAATTGAGTCGCCGTTGCATTTGGTTGAGCTCGCGCAGTAATTTGCAAAAATCGATCTTGTCTGGGGGTAGTGATGCGACTTGGCCCCCGGTGCCTCTCCGCTACTTCACCTGTGGCACGATAGCGTGTCCACAATCTTGAAATTACATTTTGGTGGGTCCCTATGGCCTCAGCAACATTACGCTGAACAGACCCAGCTTCCAGCATTCCCACAGCTCGTAACATCTCCGCCCTCGTCAAATGTTGGCGTTGCATGGCTACAATACCTCAATTTTAACTTTATCTTTCGTTTAAAAATGAAAAAAAACTGTAACTAAACGTAATTCGTATTGTTTTCTAAATTTCGCACAAATGAAAATTCCCTCTCCTACACATCAAGACATTTTTATGCCACCGAAACAAATATTTTCAAAAATTTGAATTTGGAATTAGTCTCAGATAAATTACAAACAAATCGGTGTATGAAAGATTACAATGCGGCCAGTACTTTTTGAGTTATTTAATTGAGTATGAAATATCCCTAGACCGTGTTGATGTGTGTATTATACAATTAAATTAGCAACCAGTTAGATTTTGTCTAGATTCTAAATTGTCCTATGGAGCAGGACCAGCATGTTTCCAAGCATTTTTATCTTGGATATAATCCTCTAATTTGTAATATGCTTGTTTGCAAAGTGTATTTTTTATGTGAGTTTTAAATTTTCTTTCATTTAATTCTAATATATCACAAGGTATTCTGTTGTAACATTTAACACAGTACCCCATGAAAGATGTATGTACTTTAGATAGTCTGAAAAATGGTTGATTTATTTTATCTTCATTTCTAGTATTAAAATTATGTCTATCACTTATTTTGTTAAAAAGATGTAGATTTTTTCTCACATACATAATATTTTCATAAATGAATTGGCAAGGTGCCGTCATAATATTAATCTTTTTAAATAGTTCCCTGAGAGATTCGCGACGACGTAGATTATAAATGGCTCTGACAGCTCTCTTTTGTAAAATAAAGATAGATTCAATGTCAGCAGCCCGACCCCACAGTAAAATGCCATACGACATAATACTGTGGAAGTAAATAAAGTAGACCAAACGCGCGGTTTCTACGTCTGTTAACTGTCTTATCTTTCTAACAGCATAAGCGGCTGAACTTAGCCGCCCCGCGAGAGATGTTTCGTCTAGCATCATGTTACCTTTTCCCGCTGATATAGTAACTAAAGCAATCCTTTACCAGTCACACAGGCAAATGAACAAAGCCTGTGTCTCTGGGCCATAATACACGTAATAATGGCGCTAGGCGCGGCATCGAATGTATCTTTTACGGCGCCTCTAAATCACAGGTGGAGCGCACCGAAATAGACACCACGCCGCCGTCACGCGTCGTGGCGTGACGCTGACGTGATGATGATGAGGTGTCACGCGCCCTGACTGACGGTCCTGACGGCTAACATCAAGTAGTTGAGGCAGTGTACGAATTAACAATGAGCTGTTTCTTTTATTGTACGCAGAATGCCCTTCTATTCTACGTACAACTAAGTGGCGCTTCACACAAACAAATCAGCATAATATTACAAATGGAAAACTCCAATATAGTACTGCGATTGAAAAAATAATGTGTGCAATAATACGACCATGGCTTTGTCTTGACCATTTTTTGTACCTATGTCTTGATTTTTGTCTGAAATATTTTCTTGTTTCGTACTTTTTAGATCACTTTTTTTCCGTAGTTGGGTTACAGTTTTTTAAACTTATTTTTTTATTTCATACTTTGCTGTTTTAACGCTTGATAAACGTTGCGACAACGTAAAAAGTAATAAATATTTTAATCATGCTTTTTATTGTTTAATAGGTGTTAATTGTACTTTTACTCGTTTTTACCAAATTAAACATATTTATCTACTTAAACAATATAATATATGTATAGGTACAAATATTTGTAAAGTGCTCGTCAAGACCTTTCTTTTGATACCAAACGTATCATGATTATCTCAATTTATTTATTTTCAAGGTCAGAAAACGTGTAATGTCCACCTTATTAAAATTAGGGAGAATTTATATAGCCTATGTCACCCGGGCCATGATTACAAATCTATTGATACCTCATTCGTTAAAATCGGTTCAGTAGTTTAGCCGCTACGGGTGGAACACACGTACTTAAATACAAACTTATGTACATACTAACATACATAGACTGCTAAAATTATAACCCTTCCTTTTGGCTTTGCCGTAGTCGGGTAAAAATAGATTTTAAAAAGTACCTAATAACTGTTACATTTCTGTGCTAATAGTTTAAGACTGGATTTAAACGACAATCTGTCACGTATGTCCCGGCTAATGAAACACACGAGACTTCATTTGTTACTACACAGAAATCCTGCGACAATTGTCACACCAGCGGATGCAGGGACTAGAATCGGCTGCAGGGGATTTTAAAGCCATTAGCCATTGTTTAGTTACCTGTGTTAAAATACACAACTCACAAGAAATAGTAGAAAACACTTTCAAGCTTACTCTAACTCAATATACACACACGTGAAGGCTTGTAATAAGGTTTTATCTGCGACTTAAATGGTTTACTTCAAGAGAGCTAAAAATATTTACAGGAGAAATACGAGTATAATATTTCATCAAAATATCTGATCTGCTTGAAGTGAAATAATATGTCAGCCGACTCCTGAGGCCGTAAGCTTTTAATGAAAAATGTTTTGTTGACGCTCCCAATTGTTTGCGAGCGAGTTTGAGACAAACATGCCGAGTAGCTCAAGTACAAGCCTCTGTGGCTCAAGTACAGGCTTCGGCTCGAAACCGTGACGTGTTTGTACTTTGTATTTACGTCCGAATGTTAAACGGAAATAATTAAAGGACTGGCAATGTCAATTACGGCGTCGCGTCGTAGCCATTGGTCTTAGAAACATTTATATAGCCTTTGATATTCGACTCAGTTGATTTCTGAGAACATGTTGCTTAATATGTAACAAATTGACGTTAGATACATCCGGACGGCTGAAACAACAAAGGGTTTGACCTGCTGCTGCAAAATATACTACGATACGGAAATTACCACAGAAACGCCCGAGCAATGTTTGAACCCCGCTGTAGTAGATTACTTAGAGCTGTTACTAAAGGAAATGATCGATTGCGGAGTGTAAATACCAAGTAATAGAAAAATAAGTGAGCGCATGGCCTTAAAATATGAACCATTCAACATCCAATTGTCCTCAAAGGAAGAATCCTACTCCCAAACAATATCTACAGCGAGGCACATCGATGTATGTAGGTCGCGGTGTCGTGAGCACCCGAACTGAAATTGTCCGTTAAACATCACTTATCTTGAATCCCGATCGTGAACTTATTGTCAGTCAATAGAAGTTCCGTTTCCGCGCATAAAATTAGCCTCCCGCTGCCCCACCCCCTGAACCCGAACGACCCACCCCCTCACTTCTTTGTCGAAGTAATCTATTTGTTTATATCTAAGAGGTGACAAGTTGAGGACGCTTACAAAGTTATTTAGGAATTTCGCCGATAAACGACAAATTGGTTACATTATGAAGCCAGAAAGAAAGCAAAATAAAGAAATCAGTTTGTGAGTATTGTAGAAGCAAGGGAATTGGGTCATTGTGTCAGAAAGCGTCGGACTTACAATACCAGTCATGCCTGTCACGAGGTCAAATATTTATAAAACACAAACAATGACGTCTTCAACACAATGTAACGAAGAGTTTGTAAACAAGCAAAAATAGACAATTTACTTGGGATATTGGTAACTGGGCATAGAAGAAATTAATTTCCGAGCAACTTAGAATTTTTCCATTTTATTTAGAGCTAAAACGATTGAAAAAAAAATCCTGTTCACTAAAATCCTCACATAACCCAATTTCGCATCTCGCAGTGCTCGTACAGCTCACATCGCTACAAGTAAGAGTGCATGTACACCGGCTGTACGGCTGCAGCCAGCGAGGTTCCTCGTAAGCCACGTGCACCGCCGGTGTTACGGCGAGCCACGAGAGGCTTACGGGAAGCCGCATGACGAAACGAAGTGAGTACATTCCGCAAGCTCGCTTTGTGTGTTTGCTCCAGTAAACCGAGCTGTAGCTGCCGGGGATTTGGACGGAATATTAAATATTGTGACATTTGTTGCAAGTTGCGTACAGCTACGGATATACATAATGTGACAATAAAAACGATGACGCGGTAACAATAAAGTTTACCTGTTTCCTAATTCGGCGCCCACACTATGATACAGACTATGTATGTATGACATTATGTCTGACAAGATCCTATGTGACCTCAAACCAATTTCTTGATTTATGTAGGTTTATTACACACTAAATTGTAGCTACATCAGTATTGATAGGTATGTAAACTAAACCATAAAACACGCAGTTATGGATTTAATTACAATCCTCCTGGCTCCTACTATTAGGTATGCAGTAATTAAATCATAACCGAATATCAAGTGGGGTTAACAACGATTAGTGCTCCATTGACAATTAGTTGAACTATCCATTTGCGGGGCTTACCCGGTCATAACTATATTGTTTCACTGCAGAACGAGCCTTCCTCTTTCCTTACACTTTTCTCGATTTTGTGCTTTCGCCAATTCTTAAGCATTAACCCATCCAATATGTCCCCCAATCTTATAAATAAGTAATCTAATAGTAAATACTGGAAACAATATTTTCTGTTTATCGAAAGATGATTACTTTTCTTTGAAGTTTATCGTCAAGACGACGTCTTCGTCGTCTCGAGGTTTTTTTGGAGCGATTAGTGACTGTTATCCTCTTGCATTACCTGTTGCATGTTTTTTTTACTCGATAAGGTGACAACTTTAGCTGATCGTAAAATGTTGTGATAAATGCTTTGCAAAACTGAGATATCCAGGAAAAGCTTGAGTACCTACCTAGTTATAAATTAAACTAGATCACACAAATTCTACTTCTACTTAATAATATTGTATGCTATCAAACACAAAAGTTGTTAAAATTCAAAAGTAATTGCCTTTTTCGTCAGTTGGAGTTGCAATTTTATTTACGACAGGCTTAATCTCAGATCCAGCCGCTGATCTATTAATAGTTTACCATTTAATATTCGTTTAACTTATAGATAACCACCGCGGGTGTTCAAAATAAGCAATTATAATTTGATGAGAGTTTTTCCGTGGCAGTGCAGGCGGTATGGTCAAACGCAAGTTTAGAGGAAACTATGCTAGCATAACTTGCTTTCTACATGAATATATCAGATTTCTCTTATTGCATAAATTTCACTTTCTGCCTCAAGCGATGACGTTGGTACCAATGACTGTTACGATTGGCACATATTTCATATCTGCACTGCAGTCACTTAACACTGTTAACAGTCAAATCGACAGTCAATCAGACAAATAATTAATATGTAACATGCAATGTCATAGTCCTTGATATTGTGCAGTAGGTAGTGCCTGTAGTCTTATGTTTCGTAGTTGGATAGGCAGAGAGTAAGAACTTCAGTCCTGGGTCTTGCTTTTCAAGCAAGTGAAAGGCTCTGTGAACAAGATTCAATTAGATGGGAAGCTCGTGTGTTACACGCAATTTCCATGGATAACTACCCTTTTATGAACTAGTTGTAGCCCCCGACTCTCGCTACATATTATTACGTAAAGTAATTCAGTCTGACCAAGGAGTGTCGTGTTACCCATTAACTAGGTTGTGAAGGTTAGGTAAGCAGTCGCTCCATGTAAATACTGCTATATAGCTGCATCCGGTTAGACTAGAAGCCGAACCTAATATAGTTGGGAAAAGGCTCGGCGCTGATAAAAAATCCGATAATGTCCTTTTTCTGGTATCTGACAAAGGACATATCGGGATATTTCGATGGGTAGTTGATTTTTCGAAGTATGTCCGGGGGACCAGTAACAAGCTGCTTTCTGCTAAATTCTACAATGATGATTTGGTGACAACGTTTTATGCAGACTGAATAAGTAGCTCTGGATTGTTTTAATTTAGAGTTTTAAGTTTATGCCGCCATTGTATTGTAACACAGTTGACAAACAAACAACTCATTGAGAAGTTAATTTGTTGCTGTTCAGCATGATTGTTCCGATCTCTGCGAGAGTGAGACCGCAGCCGGCGGCTGGCTGGACTCAATTATAGTTGGCCACTTACATGCCACTTGCAACTGTCCTGGGCGGCTAAATGCTTATGTCATTTATACTCGGTTACAAAGTAGTTGTCTAATAATAATCCTTTTAGTAGGTAGCAGATGTAAATGGCATCGCATGACGTACAGATATCTTACTCGTACGTAACTCTGACCTCCTACCTCTCAACACTTAACTCATAAAGACGTCAAACACTCGTAAAACTGAATCCTAATCGCAGACGGATTACACGACAAAGTTCCGCTCAGCTGTTTTCAAACAAACTACCTCCCGTTCAATCATATCGCGGCTTACAATCTTCGACAAGGTTTTAACGCGGAACACATTTCACAAGTTTACAACCTTGTCGAAGTGCGGGAGGTAAGCCGGACGGTTTGGCAGGAGCACGCGTGCGCACTGACAGCCGGATCCAAAACGTCACTGAATGTATTTTCATATCGTTGGGAAAACCTGCGGATTTGGAATAATGTACGAACAAAATAGGATCACTGTCTACTCGGTGCGGTACACGAGTCATGAGTAGACAATGCATATCCAAGTTCGAGTATCTTGTTAGCTTTGCTATTTGAAGACCATAGTGTATGCATATACTTGTTACGATATTGTTAAATAAGCTTTTCTTTCTTTAGTTAGCGCACCATCTTACAATGTCTCCACTCAATATATATCAGTATCCTAACGTTAGTACCGATGACAATTATTGTGCCTGAAGTTCCACCACCTTGAGATTACCAAAACTCAGATCTGACAGACCGTTTCAGGGTTTATTAATTAAGTCGAGGAAAAACAACAGCTTCCCAGCAGTTTATGATGTCCATTTAATACTGCTCAAGTAAATCAGCGAACAAATTGTGTACATAAGCTAAGATGGCGCCGCGGATTACGAAATGTTGTACATTTTTTATGGAGGCGCAAGATTTTATACAATTTTAGGGAGGTTCAAGGAAAGGGACCCTTTTTCTATAACTTGAAACTTATTGAATATCACCCAAATGCATGTTAGGCCTCAGTTTCCAATAGTTAGGTATTTATGTAGTTTGAACAAAATATTGGACGGTGCGCGGTGTTACAAAATAGGTACTTCATGCTTTGTTCATTAAAAAACTACAGGGCTTTTTATGTACTTATACAGACTTAATTAAAAACATGAAAAGCCGCGAACCAAAATAAACCAAAAATAATGAAGTATTTATGACAGGGTTTTTTTTACATGTTGTATATTCACAAAGCAACTACAACAGGTAACAATCACAGTATATCACTAGATTTAAAATATAGGTTTCGACCTAATTATCACTCAAACTGTAATCGCACCAACTATTGCGAACAGTAGACCTCGCCAGCACTAACTTTTTTTCAACAATTAATTTACCACTAAAGTTATTTAAAACGATATTTACCTTTTTTTTTAAACAAAAAACATGATAAATATCTCATTTCAAGTAACTTTAGTAGTGAAATTAACCATGTTAGTTTAAAATCCTATAATTAATATTTAAAAAAAAAAACCGACTGCGGCTGCAGGTTACTAAAAATCATACGGTGGCAAGACGATTATTAAACAGAAATAAACTACACCCACAACTAACCAACTACAATCTGTAAAACACGAGACCTTACTTTTGACGCTACTTTACTAACAAAACTCAGCCACACGAAATTGTGGACGGGACCTAACCATTTGCCGAGCGACAACGACAGCGCGATCTAGCGGTGCACAGTAGCGCCATCTAGTGACCTTATGGTAAAACGTTTTAGAGAAATCTGTTTTTTTTTTCAGAATGATGTTATTTGTGATGAGAAGGTGGTCTCAGGTGTTCCATCAATCCCTACCTAGTAGTTAAAGGGCCGATTCCACTGGTAGAAATGCAAAAGTGAGCAATTTACTGCATTTTGAGGAGCTATTCTGTTCATGACGCCGAAGATCCTCATCAGATCTTCACCAAATTTTCATGAGACCTATTTAAAGTCAGAACAATCGAAATCGGAATTCTATGCTTCTGACTTTCTTATGAGATCCGATTTCCCCATTTTTGCCCCTTTTTACCCCTTTTTACCGGACTGCGGCAAAGCCAAAAGGAAGGGTTATGATTTTAGCCGTGTATGTATGCATCTATGTTTGTATTTACGTGAGTACCACCGTAGCGCCTAAACTACTGAATCGATTTTGATGAATGTGGTATCAATCGATTCGTTATAATAGTCCGGGTGACATAGGCTATATAAATTCTCCCTAGATTTAATACGGTGGACTTTACTTAAATAAAAACTTTACGTAAATTTCTGACCTCAACATTTTGACATGTTTGGTATCAAAACAAAGGTCTTGACGAGCATATAAATTATTATAAAAATGTATATACAGGGTGGATTTTTGAGATGGGGCAGTAAGGGCAGTCATCTTAACCGATGTTGCTACAGAAAAATGACCTTAAGAGACTCTCCTGAACTTTTTGAGACATTTTGATCTGCATTCATAGATTTTGTAAAAAAAATAGTCAGCAAGAAAATGGGCAGTTTTCACAAAATGTTTTTTTGATACCAATCGATCTTTTTTCTTATAATAATCAAAAAAACTCTGAGGTTTCAGTACCTACTAGAAAAATCAGAAATCGCAAAATACTTTTCCTTTACATTTCCTGGGAAATGAGATTCCAAACTACTTTTCACGATGGATAGACTGGCCGAAAATAAAGAAATTATGGTATTTCAAATTTCAAATGAATACACGTTACAAAAAAAAAATGGTTATATACATCATTCATGTTGAAATTATACATGTGAGAACAATGTAGAAAGACGTGCAAGTTAAAAGCGTCCGTAATAAAAAGATAAAAACAAAGAACCATTCAAAAATTTAAAATAAATTAAAATAAGCCATGGCAGCTAAAAGATGACGAGTCTCAACTAACGGCACCCGTTCACGAACATGAGGCATGGATCAGCACCATTCAGCTCAACCATTTTGAAGATAGCTAAATGATCCACCACACGCGCCACCATCAGCGAGACATCTGAGTGAGCATGAGATACTCACAGCTGCCGGGCACATTGGGCACATTCAAGTCAAAGAATACCCGGTAACTGGTAGCTCTTTGGTACATAGTGCTCAAGCCTGTGCTATGCAATTATAAAATACAAGGAGATTGAGTTTATACAATACAAAGATGGTTTTACAATCTTCAGCAGCTCCAACAGTATTTTCAAATGGATTTGAACAGTGGTATTACCTTGCTGTATTTCATTAAATCCGGGAAGACTCCTTAATCCACACAAATTAAATTATGGAGGTACAGATTTTAATGGACATTCCTCAAAGATCTTCGCTCATTTTGATCTTAATTTACTACTTTTATTATGTTTTATTAAAGAAACTTCAGTAAGGTCTATTGTTATTAAGGAATGCGGGTTGCAAGTTACCTATTATACAATAAAAATCGTGATTAAAATCATCTTATTAATATTAAGCGTTAAAAGGAAAAGTATAAAACAAAAAAATTGTTTAAAAAACTGTAACCCGACTACGGAAATAATAAAAGGGATCTAAAAAGTACGAAACAAGAAAATATTTCAGGCAGAAATCAAGACATAGGTACAAAAAAGATCTAGGTAGGTTAACGCGCTAAAGAATGTTTTTTTAAGATATTGGATATTTCAACTATGTGTGAAATACCTAATAGACGACTCGCCTACGTCGCACCATGTTGGGCTACAAAAGTTAGTGACAAAACGAATCGCTGCAGAACCGACTCCACGAAGTCTTGTCTGGCCTGCCCCTAGAGTGTAATTTCAGCCCACGTAGACGTGGAGAGGCGAGGCGGCTCACGAGCTGAGGAGCAGGTGCCAAAGATGCGGCGGTGAGCGTTAAAACCATTTGCGACGATAAGATCGCGTGGGACCGCCGGAGCACCGCAGCGCCGGAGTCGTGACAGAAACCATTCCTGCTGCATGTTGCATGCTCGCTTGCGTGCTGCATGCTTGCTGTATGCATGGTGTATGTTTGTTTGCATGTTTGTCATGCTTCTTACAAGGAAATTCTCCTTTGAGATTGGCCACTGTGGTCAAAATACGGTCTGGAGGACTATATACGAGTATATACAGGGAATTAAAAATCACATAATTATGTTCACAACTGTTTTATTGAATGATATGATAATACATGCAGAAAGAAAATCAATTTTATTATTATGGTAAGAAATACAACATTATTTTAACTATGAATTTTCTGTAATGTCTTTAAATATTATGGATATGAAATGTATGCGAAAAGATGATTCTGTTTTGTTTCTGTTCTGTTGTGTGAGTTGTCCGTTACTTTAATCAACCTAAGATTAATAATTAATTGTAGTTGAAACCTCGACCTTTGTCCTCCTTTATGGATTTCGTTCATAAGTTATTCCAAAAATCTTTGAATCGATCTTTAGGTATTTTAAACAGTAGGTCTTTTGACCGTAGTTATCTCGAAAATAGTTAGAATTACGCTTAGATACTCGTATAATATGTGACCTTTTTCATACTCACCAACTTACCCAGTGATAATATGTGCATGAGACTATTAGGGATGTTTTTGCATGAGGTTTTGATTAAAGTAAGGTTTTTCACTTGGTCTTCTCAACTAATTTAATCACCAACACAAATACAGCCAGTCACTTCTTCATCTTCCTGATGAATACAAATAAATGTGCAGAACCTACATTAAGAGGGATACATTTACCCTTAATATCCAACAATCATGAGGTATGCTGTCACAGCCAGTACCGTTAGCCTGGGCGGTTGTATTGAAAAAATTCAAAAGTCATTTATTCAAACTAGGCTAAGAATCAGCACTTTTCGAACGTCAAAATTACATAAGACAGTCCCCTAAAACGCCCACCCTTCACCACTTCCTAGTGTTTTAGCTGGTATTTGGGTAGCATCTGATATTCAAATCCCGTTGCTTCTGTCTTTGTTCAGATGTGTTTAAATCAAATCATCATCCAAATTCAAGTAGTATACATTGAGCTGGCGTTGATAATTTCGTTTATATAGAAGAGATGACCATTTTATATGTTAAGTTTAAAATATCCTAAGGTCGCTGCCAAGGAAACTCACAATGAAATTCCAATGCACATGGATCACACAACGTGTTTATTCAGACGATTTAAATTAATACTCACAGCGTCCTTAGCTCCACATAATCGTGAAACCTTTAATTTTCACACTGGATCCTCTTCTTGCCCGAGACATCAAGTCGTAGTTATATTAATTAGCCAATCTATAAAAATAGTTTGGTCTGACTGCAAGTCGTTAAATAAAAGAAGCCATATTATTGCCAAATGGAAGAACCTTAAGGGCATTTAGTACCCAATTAGAAACTAAAGAAGATTAATAAGTTATTAAAATTTAATCTTTAAGACTGAGTGTAGTCCTAATATAAATTTATTTTCAGGCTGCCTCAGCTTTTGTCGGGGAACATGTTGAGATTAGTTCAAACAAAAAGTTAATAAAACATTTTTTTTTAACCGGGTTAAGATGTGCTGTAACGATAAAAAAACATATTTCATCATAATAAGATCAGTAGTGACCTCTTGTAGTAAATATTAAGAATCATGATACAAGTTTACCACAAATCAACTAGATGGTGCTAGGGTCTAATCGATTAAACAATATTTATATTTCTTAGAATGTGTGTAAATAATCAATAAAATAAACATACATTTCTACCTGTAAATAATTTATGAAAATCTATATTTAAATTAGGAAAACTACTTTATTAAAATTGTTGATGAGCAGCGGTGCCAACTGAGAAAGACTAAATTAACGCTTAAGGGCACGCTAGTCGGTCATTCTTCCATAAAAACGTCGTATGGCGATTACTCGTCTGTTTGACGGTTTACAAAAATATAAGTTATACCAATTTGTCTTGTCATTATCTAGCCCTGTATGGAAGCACATTTGGAAAAAAAAAATGGTTTGGAAATTATGAGCGTTGAAACTTCCATATTTCAACACTAATTTTAACTCGACTTTGGGCGTAAATAAATAACTTATGTAGTAAGAAAATAGCAAAATAGAAACCGTACAGAGATAGATAATTTATTCAATAGTTTAAATAATTTTATTTCGGGTAAATACATCAAGTAGTTTTTTCATAATATCTAGTACTCCCAAAGGTCTGTTCATGAAATTTTACGCGCTCGTTTTCTTTATAAATCATCGTATAAACTTACTAAATACATTAATAAATACATAAATAAAAACTAAATAAATAAAACTAAAAAAAAAAAAAATATAGACTAGCATGCCTATTAGTCATGCCCACCAACGATGTCGAGCCGTCGCTCGACTAAAATTTTTTTTGTAAAAGTTATAACAAAGCATTTATGTTTAATTTCATTCGATTCATGGTATACCAGTCAGAAATGATATTTAAATCGTTCTGAAGGGATTCACTTTCAAAGGCGTTTTTTATCGACGGTATTCAACCTTCAGGAAAATGTTTATTTTGACACGAGATCGTTACTAAAAATTATGAACAGTAGGGGCCTTAAATGCGATCCCTGTGGAATTCCTGACGTATCTACTGCCAGAAACAAGTTAGCTTCTGTTTTTTAAGTAAGACTGTAACCACCGGAACAGAAAAGCATGTATACCGTACGGTTTCAGCTTCAAAAGCACTACATGGTTTAATTCATCAAACGCTCTCCGAAAGTATGTATAGACTGAGTCTATTTGACCACCCCATGGTTTAATTTATCAAACGCTCTCCGAAAGTCTGTATAGACTGAGTCTATTTGACCACCCTTCACGAAAGCAGAATACAGATAGTTTTTGTACTCGAGCAGGTTTGTGAATGTTGATTTAATTCGAACAAATCCATACTGGGATTGGGAAAGATATGGTTTAAAGTGATAATATTATAAAAATGCTGTTACAAAGACGCTTCAAAAAGTTTTGCCATCTACTTATGGATTTGTATATTTCCGCGAGCTGACTTGTCACCATCTATATACCTACATGGAAACAAGGTGCGCCTTTTTGTCAAACTCAAAGCATTTATTTCAATTAAACCATTTACAGGCACTTTTGAATTGTCAAGAAGTCGGTCAGTCAGAAATATGAAGCTAGTTGTCCATTCCAAAGCGGAGTAGGTACCTATGGAGAAGAAAGGACACTTTTTTAAATTAAAAAAAAAATACAAAATAATTTCAACACGAATGATGTAACCAATACATCATTCGTGTTGAAATTATGCATATGAGAACAGTGTAGACACGTTTGTATAAGCGTCCGTAATAAGAAGAAAAAAAAATTGAACCATTTAAAATAAATCAAATTACTTAATTTAAAATTAACTTAATTTAAAACTGAATTAAAATAAGCCATAGCAGCTAAGAGATAAGCAGTCCCAATTGACGGCGCCCGTTCACGAACATGACGCATGGATCAGCATCATTCAGCTCAACCATTTTAAAGGAAGCTAAATGATCCAACACACGCGCCACCATCAGCGAGACATCTGAGTGAGCATGACATACTCACAGCCGCCAGGGCACATACACGTCAATGGAATACATATTACCCGGTAAATGGTAGCTTTTTAGTGCATAGTACTCACACCGGTGCTATGCAATTATATAATACAAAGAAGGTTGAGTTTATACAATACAAAGATGGTCTTACAATCTTCAGCAGCAGGCTCCAACAGTATTTTCAAAAATGTTAATCAATTAGTTGTGGTTGTGGAGCAGGACCAGCAATGAGCTAAGCATTTTTATCAGTGATGTAATTCCCCGACTTATAATATGTGCCTACATAGTGTGCGTTTTACACAAGATTTTAATTTCGTCTCATTCAGTTGAAAAACGTGGGGACGAATTTTATTGTAACATTTTAAACAATACCCCATAAAATATGAGTCAACTTTAGCCAGTCTAAAACCTGGTTGAACTAATAGGTCCCTATTTCTTGTACTATGATTATGTCTATAACGTCTCTTACTAAAAATAAATAAAAAATTCTTACGTACATGATGTTTTCATAGATATATTGACAAGGTACCGTCATGATGTTAATATCCTTAAAAAGTTCCCTTAGAGAGTCGAGCCTGCGGAGATAATATATGGCTCTGATTGCTCTTTCCTGCAGAATAAAAATAGACTCGATGTCTGCAGCCCGTCCCCTCAGTAAAATACCGTAAGACATGATACTATGAAAATAACTGAAATAGACTAGCCTCGCGGTATCTACATCAGTTAATTGACGCATTTTTCTGACAACATAATATGCTGCTGAACTTAGCCGTCCTGCAAGAGATGTTAAATGAGGACCCAATACAATTGGGTCTTAAGTTAAACTGTTTTCCTGGGGATCCCCAGGAGAACAGTTTTATCGACAAATTCTAGTTTCTTAGATTCAGAACTATCTCACAATTACTACTTTTGACATTTGGTAAAGAAAATTTTATGCACTTAGTTTTTTTCTTTTTTCCATTTAATACTAAATTATTAGCAGTGAACCAATTTTGGACCTGCATTAGGGCGTTATTTACGTCGTCATAATTTGTAGCACGTATACCTTTAAAATTAAGGAAGTATCATCAGCAAATAATACCATTTGTGGTTGAATTTTAATAAATGGAGTAAAAAGAGGAATGGACCCAATGTCGAGCCTTGTGGCAGACCTATTTTACTTTTAAACCTAGTGAATTGATACCTGAACTTGTTGTTGTCTATCATTTAAATAAGATTTTACTAAGGTGAGCGCAAGTTTTCCAACTCCGAAATGCTCAAGTTTCATTAGTAAGGTTTCGTGATCAACGCAATCAAATGCCTTGGAGAGCACACAAAAGATTCCTTTTGACTTGGGCCTCTTGCCCAAGAGGCCCAAGACGCAATGCCCTTAGAATTTTAATCCAACGCGTTAAAAATGTGTCTTAGTATGGTTACACCGGCGTCGGTCATACAACGTCCTTTGGTGAAACCATACTGTTGATCGTGGAGTATTATATTTGTGTTAAAATGATTGAGCATTTGATTAAGCATTACCTTTCCAAACACCTTGCTGAAAACCGGCAACACGGGTACGGGTCTATAATTATTGGTGTCTTTACTGCCCCGGATTTGAAAAGTGGTATTACCTTGCTGTATTTTTATTCAATCCGGGAAGACTCCTTGATCCACACACAAATTAAATATTAAGGCTAAGTAAGGCGCTATGGTCTCAATTATGGAGGTACACATTTTAATGGACATTCCCCTAAGATCTTCGGTCAAAGTGATCTTGATTTGCTTAAAAGCTTTTATTACTGTTATGGAGTTAATATTCATAAAATTAAATTCAATCGGGCATGCTGAAACGTTCGTCCTTACTAAATCCAAAGAGAGCGAGAGCGAGGAATTAAAGGTTTATTAGTTTTAAGTGGGATACTGGTAAAGAAATTTACAAATTCTTGAGCAACTTTTTTGCCATCGCAAATGAGACCACCACATGATGACTTCAGGGTTTACTCTAAATTATGCTTTATGTTCCTGTTCGTTTCATTATTGATAATTTTTCGAACCGTCTGTATTTTATTGTCAGTTGATTTAACCTTGTTGCTAATGTATAAGGATTTAGCTATAGGCTTTATATTTTTGAAGCGCGTGTGATATTACTTCTTAACATTGAGAAATATTCTTAAGTGCAGCGGCCTATGCCACAATACCTTACAAGTCTAAAATACTACAAAATATTTAAATTGTAGAAAAATTGCGTAACACAGAAATTACAAATATGTATGAGTTACATTACCGTAGACTTTTCAACACAATTTATATATTTGTAAGGTTTTCCGTTAGAATATTGTGTGTCTTAGAGTTTTGTGGTACACGCACTTGTATCAGCTTATAAGTGCGTATTACATATTTGTAAATTATTGTAGCTATTAAATTATAATTGTAAAATGTGTCGTATAGGGCCCTGGTGAGTACACAACAAAGTGGTGGTTTCACCGTTGTAAAGTGCAACGATTTCGATACGGTACACGTAGCGATGTATGGAGCAGGCTACTGTGTGCACTTTTGCGGTGATAGCCACTCGGTTGACCTCTGCGGCTCAGCCGGCTGCGGCCATCGTGTTTTATGAACGTGAAACATGACGTGACAAGGGGCTTATCCTACAACACCTACATTGTACAATTGTATTTATATAATACCAGCTGCGCCCCGCGGTTTCACCCCTCGATCCCGTAAGAATATCGGGATAAAAGTATCCTATATCCCAATGCAGGTTGCAGGTGCAAATTTCATCCGAATCTGTTCAGCCGTTTGAGTGTTAAAACGTAACAAACAAACACTCACTTTTGGATTTATAATATTAATTAGGATAATATAACATCACGCCTGTTTTTCCTGAAGGTTTAGGCAGAAGTGTACCGCTAGTACATCCACATTTGTCCCACAAATCCGGACATATACGAGTATTTCCAGTATGTATATAATAATAACCACGGTTGGTATGGATTGGAGATCAAATTTTAAGAAAATTTTCGATAATAATAGTTTAAATACCAGAAATAAACACAACCTTACTGTACACCGCACTCGTCTCCACAGAGTAGGCAACTCGTTCATGGGTCAATGTATACGCTTTTACAACAAACTTCCCATTGACATCATTAAACGATTTAAAAGACAGTATTAAATTCAAACCTTGTAAAAAAGGGTGCCATAAAATTTCAGATTATTTAGAAGATAAAAAAGCTTGGGATTGAGCTGCTCGCTTTGCTAAGCTTTGTGATAAAATCATAAAACTTGACATTATAATTATTCAGTAAAATCATGAAAATATACCTGTATTATATTAACATTGACATTGTTGAATATAACATACAAAATGACATGATTACTTTGTAAAGTATTATATTATTTTAATTTTTGTGAAACTAAGGACTATGTAGATATTTTAATTCTTAAATTTTTTTTCTTTCTCAGTTAGTTTTAATGATGGTCTGGCAGTTTAAGTAGTTTATGTGGCCTACCCAAATGTCCTTTCTTTGGTATTGTTCGTCATGTTGAGCTCCTTAAGTTCTGAGTTGAGCTCCACGATTACTGACAAATGCTTGTACTGACAGGACAGGTCCACTCAAAACTGTGTGGTTCTTTTTTCAAAACACCGTTTCAGACACTAATCTACATGGTCCTCAGATGGCCTGACCAAGATTATGTCTGGACCTTAAAAGAGAGACCTCTGAATTTGTTTCGGCCTTTCTTCTCAGAGTAGTCAGATAGGAAACGCCGCACTCATCTAGCTATTTATATATTATTATTTTTTAATTTTTACGTGTAAAAGTGATTCAAATATCCTATTTACAGAATAAACAATTTCATTTCACATAGTTTTTGACATTATTACACAAAAGACTTGATATTTGCGTGTGCATTCACAACGTTAACCTTCAATAAAAATATAATAGCGAACACAATATTAACAGTTCATTTGTTTACCTCAACCAAAAGGGCAAACACATTCTAATTCGTATTTTGTCGAGGGAATTCTTATAAAAGCTGATAGCAAAATTAAATACACATTTATATGAGATGACTTTTTTACGCTAGCGTCGATTTTTACGGAAAAATAAACAAAAATTCCCCTTTTTCATCTTGTAACGTGTTTCGGGCTTGCCATGACGGCGTCGTATCGGTACCGTGAGGTAATCGAACGATAGTCGTACGCTATAAAGTTATAAACACGAAATGAGTAAACATTACATGTAATGGCTGTAGGCACCGAGATAATGAGATGACTAGTGTTAGTGGCTAAGTTATGTTGTAATTATAGAGAAATTATTATTATCTCAACAGAATATATGTTTTTTGAGAATTGTGTAGATTTCAGCATAATCTTATTTGGTTCGTGAATAATGGTAGAAGAGCGCAGAGGGTTTTTGAGCAAGCATAATTATTCAAGGCGAAAACTTGATAGCTGAGTAGGTGCGGCATGAAGAGAGGAAACCGAAATTAGACCGCCAGCTGCTTAGATTTAGTATAAGATCATTAGTTACAGTTTTTTTTCGAGTTTCCCTTGTGTATTTTTCGCTATAACTTATAGTTTCTGATTCGGACACCCACGCACACGAATTGACAACCACCTCTTTTTTGAAGTCGGTTAGAAATAAATCTGTATCTCATGATCTTTTATTTAACCTAGTTAACCTGAAGCTGGCGGCCTAAGTACAAGTTTTGAGGCCTATTTAATCAAACGAACTATCACTAAGAATTCGGGGCGGTATGAGTAACGATATCGAGCCCAGAGGTTCATACTTACAATAAAACCTCGAAGAGAAAAGTGTTATGACGTAAATAAATGTTTTTGTAAATTTTGTAAGTACTGTTTTACATATTTGCCAGCCATGTCAAAAAAAAATACGGGCAACTTTGAATATTTTTTTAAACATTAATAGCCCGTTGGCGGGTATCCCATGAAATGAGGATGTTTTTCAAATAATTTATTTACTTAGTGTCATAGTAATTTTTTTAAATAATCAACCATGTTTAGTGTGTACCCTGACGATGTACAAATTTTCCTACTTAACTTTTAATCATTAGGTTCCAGTGTTTGGTACGAGTATTTTGAAACTTCTGAATATCAAAAATCTTCACAAAAGTGTCAGCTTCAAATTCAAATAGTAAGCTAAGCTATTGGGTTCCTTGATTTAGGCATAAATACAAAATGATGACCACATTCGGACAATATTCTGAATTGATGAAATTTCGTCATATCTGTCAAAAGGCTCCACCAATCCGTCAGATATGTATATATTCACTATCAGGACATGTACCACTATTGCATAGAATAACTTTCATTCGACCTGCAGGCCTAACATGACGCACGCGACAATTACTCGTTCTCGCGTGAGTAATTTTTGTCTATTTTGTCTCTTTTCTCGTTTTCTGACAGCGCCTCCATACAAAATAGTCGATTCCTTCTGTCAAACTTTATGTTTTGTCGACAAACCCTAACATGGCACCTTAGTTATCTCGATTTTTGACAATTCAACACGAAATAATCTCCGATTCTTCTGTCATTAAGTCGTATTTACTCGTCCTCGATTTTGACGACGAGAACGACGAGAAGAGTAGACAAAATTATTATACAAAAAATATTTCCAAAATAACATGGCAGTTTCATAATTGTAATTATTTTAGTCATCATTTTATTTTACAATATATTAATAATGAAAATACTTAGTTTTAAACTACTATTTATATTGGAACGACGTATTTTATATGGATTTTTTCGTTTTTTGTATTGAAAATATGAAAAATTATTACCTACATGTTGGGTATTAGGGGTTTATGGGTTTCATAAAGGGGGTTCAAATTTTCATTATTTTTGCGATACACCATTTTCGAGATATAAGCAAAAGAAAAGAAAAAAAAGTCGAGGTGTTGGTGTGAATTTTATTTCATGAATATTAATTTCCACACCTTTTTAATCGCGATTAAATACTTGGACAATCAGAATTTTAGATTTATATGATTTTAGAAATTAATAACTACTAAAATATAGTAAAGTTGTGTCACTTTAGTCTATTTCAGAATGGGAAATCGTCGGTTGACAGGAATAATCTAAATTTTGGTAATTTTTAGTCTAGTTTAGAGTATTTGTAGTATTTGTGACAAGAAAATCGGCACCATTGAATGAATGAAACGGAATCTCAAGCCGATGTTGCTATCATAAAAATAATTTGTTTTTAATAACTTGCAACATCGGTTTCTCGTCGCGAGATATAGAAGTGTCAAAATGCTTTTTTCTAGTTTACTCGTCGTTTACGGTCATGTTAGGGATTAGAATGACGTCAGAATCGTAGACAAATTTCGACAAAACGAGAAAAAGAGCGTTCTCGCGCTTGTCATGTTAGCCCTGCTGAATATCTTTTTAAAAATTTGCTAAATCTGAGTTTTCAAAGTCATCAGATTTAGGGAAAGCCCACCATTTCTTCGTCAGATTTGCCGATTTACGAGTAAGTCATTATGGATTACGCCGCACACGATCATGTGAAAATCAACGGCTTTGATGATCACTTTAATTTGGCCCCTTTTTCGAAATCTGAAAGTGGAATCCTGACCACCGGCTTCCTATCTGAAACTTTCAAATATATTTTCGGTGTCCTTTCCTCCTGCCGCACCTACTCAGCCATTAACTCTTCACCCTGCATGTGTTTGCTCAAAAACCATATCATTTCATAGTTTGTAAAGCACAAACCACAGTTATACTGGATAAACTGACCATCGATAACTTCTCAGAATATGCAGTCAATTGCTAAGCAGCAATTGTAGGTATTAAAACTTGGGAAACACTCGCTTCAATCATAAACTGCTCAGTATGTTATGTAGGATATAAACTGCAATTTGAAAAAGAACTTATCTGAGAAGCAAATTTATAATTCGGAGAGTGGTTCTATCTTCCAGGAACTTTTATCTGTTAAGGTAGGTATGTCAAAGACGTGATACCAATTTCTACGTATGTACAATTATGAGATAGAGTGCGGAACATTGTCGTGAGCTGTAAGCCGTGTCCAGCCAAGGGCGGCAGGATTTCCATGTGAGCTCGGGTGCTAAGGACTCGGGGGCTCGAGGGCTCGGGGTTTGGAGGCTCGGGGTTTGGAGGCTCGGGTCACAACACAGCCACACAGGCACCTCTGTCACATGTGGACGGCATGCCCGTCAGACTCCGTGACGTTTTCGCAACCATTGAACTTCTGCTCATCCTGCGGGCATTCACTTTACATTGTTGGAAGTTCACTTACTTTTGGTAAAATTGATCTTTCACAAAACAATGATATTTAAGCAAACACTGTCCATAAAATCTGCAATCAGGGTTTCACTTTATAAGTAGCTATATAATTCATGACGTTATCCAATCACAGCGAGCCGCAGAGAACTGAACGTTGTGAAGTAAAAGATCTTGACGAATAAGTAATGACCCTATTTTGTGGGTTAAATGGACAAATGAAGCACGAACAGTAACAATCTTGATGTATTACCGTCACCCGTCACAGAGCTTACTGTGCCCGACGCCCGACTCCCGACGCCCGACTCCCGACGCCCGACGCCCGACGCCCGACTCCCGACGCCCGACTCCCGACGCCCGACGCCCGCCGCCGCCCGCCCGCAACGTTACGAAAAGGTTTTTTATAAAAATAACGATAGTTTGTTGTTACGAAGCAATTAAAACAGATGCTTCCTAAAAGTCATCTTACAAGAATTCAAAATATTGAAATCATAAAGGGGTGTGATATAGATTTTAAATAATGAATTGCTTGGATTATAAGCGAATAATCTATACAAATAAATAAAATTGAAGTGTCTGTTCGTCTAGTATTCTTGGGCCTGTTTGTCTATCTGTTCCGGCTAATCTCCGAAAACTTTCACTAGTTCAAAACATTTACTGCCAGTTATACAATAAATAAAATTAAATTATAGAATTCCAGTAGGTAATGAGTTTATAAATGTCGCTTCTAAGCCTGGGTTATAAAACAACGCCGATAAATGATAATAAAGTGGATTTCGTTATCTATAGGGCCATAATATACAATTTAAGTAGGGGCAATACCAACTGGCCATTTTCAGACGAATGCATAATTTGTGTAAGCTTGGTACATTTGCAATCACAAATGCAATCGGTTACGCTAATTATGTACGACCACTTGTGACATTTGTGTTGTACCTGTCCTGTCTGATGACATCTGCTGACTTCACCTCAGAATACAAAACAAGCCAGAAGGCCTGAAGGCGCGTAGGACTGAAGCAAGAGAAACTTATTGCAGTGTTTCTTGTTATTATTTTGTTCGTTCAGTTTTTCGTAAGTAGAAAAGTGAAAATGGTTAAATTTTAAAGCAAGCTATATTGCGTAGAGGAAACCCATTCCGGGATGTTTGTTTTGTTTGGACATAGAGTTTGGGATGGTTTTTTTTTTTTTTTTTTATAAAAACGTTGCCCCACACTTGGAATTTCTCCTGTATCGTGGGTGCGTTTACAAACATTTATACTCACATACACAAACAGCCAGACCCGGAACAACTACTTGTAGGTCATACTAATATTTGTTCCGTGCGGGAATCGAACCCGCAACACGCAGCGCAGCAGTCAATCGCTTAACCACTGCGCCAACCGTGTCGTTAAATTATCTATGGCTTGAAACATGCCTTCTGGTTTGTTCTGTATTCTGAGGTGAACATCTACTGGGGGCTGGATAAGGCACGTCGCCCTTAATTCCTTCAGACGCATTGAAAACTTGACACACGTTGGACTGCGTAGCTGCTATATTAAACACGGCTGCTACCTTATTAAAATTTCAACTTCGTAATAAATAGCACATTGATTGTGTTGGAGGCAGACACAAACCAAGCACTGAATGAGGGCGGTTGATTAAATGTTTAATATTTAGTGAACAATGAAAAGCAGCTCCTATGTGGACTAACCAATCTGACCTAAATTTATGTCAAATACGTCCTGTCTGCAACTCAGCCTGGTAATTTCGTAGGATTACCGCACGAGTGAATGTAAATAAAATTTGAATAACTTCTAGCAAAAAGCCTTGAGATTCGGTATAGGTAGAACAGAAAGACCTTCTTGAGACACTCGTACAGAAAGACCAGAAATAGACGTAGTAAGGGAAAAAGTAGCTAAAGGTTTTACGGCACTCGATGCTTAAGGCTTTACGGCACTTGACGCTAAAGGCTTAACGGCACTCGATGTCAAGTCCTCTCCTAGTTCATTTGTCCTTGTGTACAATATTATTATGCCGTCGACTTCTGAGTTGATAGCTTTCATTTATTCCAATCATGCTGTTCGCGTTACTTGTGATAAGTATTTCTGGAGACAATGGACTTTGGTGGTGGAGTGCTCGAGGAGAAATGCTCCAATGGCTATTGAAATTGGATTCAGTTCGATAAATGGTTCTTACGTTCTGTTAGTCGTCATTGCATTAGAACGGTTTCTAGTGCAAGGAACGCGGTTACCTTTGGCAATAAAATGCGATTATTTATAATCAGAACTTACCTACCTTGTACCTTGGCATCAAAACATCGTTGTAAAAAAAGGCGTTATTTAAACATAAATACTCAAAGTTGTATTTATTCTATCCACCAAGTGGCGCTTAAATTCTTGCTCATTATATTTGAGTTTTAGCCAAGTTTTAATGATGGTTCGATCGCAGCGCCTCGCGCCTCCTGCCACTGATAATTACGTCGTGTTGTTTGCAAGGAGCAAATAACTCGACGTAATGCGATTAAACTAGGTGAAACATAGAATTTCTAGAATAACTGTATCAGTTAGATATATAAAGCTAGATAGATAAAGCCTATAAAGCTCGTTGAAGATGAATTCCAAGGCTCTGAATGCAGCGATTGTCGCAACCCAGTGCTGGGCACGCCACTATTGCGGCGATAAGTCCCCTCTTTGAGGAGTGGCTAGAGAGGCGCTCCTCACCTACCGCCTGACGCAGGTCCTCACCGACATGGTTGTTTCGGGAGGTTCCTGTTTCGTATCAGGCGGGAGGAAACGCCCGGGTGTCATCACTGCGTGGATCGCCCGGAGAATACGGTGGAGCATACGGTGGAGGTCTGCCCGGCTTGGGCAGAGCATCGCCGTGTCCTCGTGGAGAAGATCGGTGGCGGGGATCTCTCGCGTCCAGCCCTGGTTCAGGCCATGGTACAGAGCGAGAGGGCATGGAAGGCCGTCACCTCCTTCTGCGAAGCAGTAACGCTCGCGAAGGAGGAGGCAGAACGCGTGAGGGAGAGGCAAATTTCGCGCCCTCACACCCCTAGCCACCGCAGGAGATGACCTGGGTGTCGGGAATCGCAGGCTGATTCCCGGCCACCGTAGGCACGGGCTTGCGGATGGTGAGCAATGGGTAACTCACCGTCCGATAAGGACTAGGCCCGGGTCAACGGCGCCTTGTGTTCCATGCGTGCCTCAAAGATATGTCAGCAAATGAATGGGTCCGATAGGACGGATGCCTGCCGGGGTTGCGGGAAAGTCCAAAAGGGATACCGTGACCCCTGGCAACGTACAGACAACTGAAGGAACACGGGTGGGTTTTAGTCAGTAAGAGTCTGACACGCCCTCCGGCTCCGCCCAGAACGGGAGAATTTATTTGATAATTTCCCATCCAAAAAAAAAATCTCTGAATGCAAAGGGACCGAAGTTTAATATTATTATAGCCTTCTAGGTGAAAGCTATAATAATATTAAACTTCGGTAAGTTCAACACTAATATTCCACATCGCATTAGCGCCTTTGCTTTTTCCCCTGATATACCTAAACCTGATCTGCTGCGCCCTACGTAAATCCCGAGCGAAATGTTCTGTTTCTGTATAATTGAACACAAATGAAAGTTGATATTTTCCATATGTACACAGGAAACATGGAAGTGATCCCCAAAATAACTCCCATTCGTTCGTGAAGCTATCAAACAATTTGTTTGTTCTGCTTCACCCACACGCTCATCAAATTCAGTTTGTATTTAATTTGTTTCTTAATTATTATGTATCCCAACCGAGGGGAGTGTGAAGCGTGAGCCCTTGGCAAAAGAAAAGCAATTTGAAACAAAAAATATCACTCGGTAATGAAAGAAAGGCGTCTAATATTGTCGTTAAAAGAAAACTCCAAACAAAGGGAATCTCTCTCCAAGTTAGTCACCGTGTGTGTGAAGTGCTCGGGCACTGTCGGGTGCGCTCGGCCCCTTACCGCCCCAACAAGTTAGCAGCTATTTTGAAATCAAGTAACTGGTAGAGGTGGGTGTACTATTGATATTGTAAAATGACGATAGTTGCAAAAGTTTTATAAGCTTTTACTGAATGGCTATTAAGCGATTGTTGCTTGCAGAATTTTCATTTCATTTTAAGATATTTCTTTAGTGCTGGGTTCCTTTCAGGCGTTAAGGTATAAAATGTTGCTGTTACAAATATATCTTCAAGTTGATACGAAAGCCAACATCGTACGTACTATTCCTTCTGTACGGCATCAGTTCTATTGATGTACCGTTTGGAGGACCTACCGCGCGCTATGTCCGGTTTGTTGAGCAGATGTTCGCCAGAAATTGTCTATAAACTCGTCAATCAGCAGTATTTGCTAGACAGTGGGGTGTGGGCCGCTAACACTATCCCAATATTGAGAGGCTGCAAGAGATCGAGTTGTGTCTACGTTTGTGCTCCCAGTCGATGATAAATAAACACAAGATTTTCTCCATTTTCTGCTACAAAAAAAACGCAATTGGTGCTGTAATGTTTTTAAATTCCCACGGTCCCTTTCAAAGAAGCTTAAGTTCGTCGAATGGTTGCTCGACCAGTGCTTAATTAACTGGTGGTTTCCACAGCAAAGTGTATTGGTCTGGTATTTTGAAATGACTCGTAATGTTATAAACGTAGACGGCGGCTCTTTATTGAAAGCTTCGGGTCGGCGGCGGCGATGCAATTATTCAACCGTATGACGCAATTATTAATAGGGACGTACAGTCGCGCATGTGTTGGCAGAGTACTCGCCAGAATGGCGGACCACGGTGTATAATAATTGAATGGGGATTCAGCTCGGTATTTATTCCAGGAGGTTGAAAGGAACATTAATTAATATTGATGATCACTCACACAGGTAGGTATTGCAGTTTCAGAACAGTGATTGAATGCACGTTCATTTACATTACCGATATTAGTCACAGTTGTAGCTTCTAGTCAGGCGTATTCACTATAATTACTAAATAAATCTTCAATGGAATGTTACGTTTAATTATGTTTTAATAACGAGCACCTGCGGGGCCCGCTAGAACCACACAGCACTACGTACGTTTAGCGCTAAAAGTATTGAGTGAGATGTGTGGGTGCAAGAGGGTCTTACTTAGTGGTAAAAGCATGCCATCAAAATCGTGCTTTAAATCATTAGATAGAACTCTAAAAGGATAAACAGATCATCTACTTACAATAATAGGTTCCTTAATACTGCAGTGACTACAAAAAATTATATCTACACTTAAAGACATTACTATAAATGATTCAAAACCAGTCCAACTCAGAGGGTTACACGAAACCTGTTAATAACTATAACTAGTTATAACTAGTTAGCAGCTTACCCGTCGGTGGTAACCTGCATTGTGGGGTAACGGGGCAGGGGGTTATATGTCATCACTATACTACATAGGTTTAGGTAGTTAAATAAAGGTAAACAAATCGTAAAAAGAGTTTTATAGATAACACATACAGTCTTATTACAAAAAACTAAATAAACCTTGGTTTAAACCTGTCCTATCAAGTCCAGGCTTATCTGCAGAACTATGGTCTAAATTTTTCCGTATTACAAAACTTAAATAAACCGTGGTCTTCTTAGTACCGTCATTTGAACCATTGTCTACATATCAACCACAGATTAACACAAATATTATTCGTTCACCATGATATCATTCTATTGCAACGTTCCTTATGCTCAGAAAATAAAACTTTTTGTTAATACGCTAATGATTATTATGATATTTAGGAGTGTTAAATATACTGAGAGTGTTAATTTGCAAGGAATATTAGTTATTTCGTCGATTGCAGTTTTGTATAGGTTTAAGCACATTACTGTGTCGTATTAATTACTAATAATACATGTAAGTACTTGTAACGGAACGTAACATTCTGGCGCGTTATATGAAACCTTAACAACAAAACCATCGCAAGTTGAACAAAGTTAATTTACCTTTAAAATTTTACTCTTATCGAAGTCCAATGTTTTGATAAATGCAATATAAGCTATGAAACTACTTACTTCATGTCGCGCCCAGCTTCGTAATGCGCAAACCACTTGTATTTCGGGAGACACAGGGCATCCTCGAGCATCTCTTGTCAAATCTTCTCTTATCAAGTCCACTATTTTCATTGCGTAACGTTTATTAAATCTATACTTTTGCCTAAAATCTTCATCGGATAATTCTATGAACGGATTGATTCTAATACGATTTATGTGTCGGCGTGGTGTTCCCAACAACTCAACGGCTTCAATATCTTCAATGTCTATTAAATCGACCATGTTAATGTCCATTTTCGGGTTAAAACAACACAACACAATGAAAAAGATGCTTTAACCTAACAGAGAAACTTTGACAGATACGATTTAGACCATGGTTTGATCGTTTAAACTAGGGGCCGCCGAGGTTTAGCGTTAGACCATGAAATGGTCTATGGTTTTTCGAAAAACCACGTTTTGTAATATAATTTTTGTTTAAACCGTAGTTTTAAGAGTTTTAAACCTGGGTTTGTAGTTAAACCGCTTTTTGTAATAAGACTGTTAATGTTTAAAAATACGATAAACCAAACTAAATTTATTTTAGATTTTTACAATAGGTTCCTATTTTATTAATGTATGTTAAACTTTATCATTTATTCATAAACTACTCTTAGTAGAGTAGATGTAACTGCTTGAGCACAATTATTTTGTTAGATTTATAATAATATTATAATATTTCGTAATCTGTCTATTGCAAAGAGCCCAAACAATGAGAACTGAAGTCACAGGTATTACGTTTAGTCGGTTTTACCTTTATTTTACTACCTAAACCTATAGAGTATAGTACCGTAAATTGCAATGGTGAGATTATGTTGGGCAGATTTAACTAATGTTCTTCGGCTCTTCGTTGATTTACACTGTTTTTAATTGTCAATGGAGAATATTTGACGACTTTCGCGATCGCGGTAGGCATTCAACCTTTCAAAGTGAATCAGTATAATATATAATTATCTAAAGGTGCTGTTTGCTAGCCCTACTACAAAGAGTTGCCCGTCAACAACAGGACAACAAAAGCTATGCTGAACGTAGGTACTTAAGTAGAGTCAGTCGATTAACGTCGCACGTACCGTTTGATATGATAAATATATATTTGTATCTTGTTTTTCCCACATGCTAACATTATGAATTATGATTGTTTAAAAGTGACCTCCTTCACTCATCTTATCATCGATTTTAATCTGAAATTAATCCAAACGAACACAAATACGTCCCTAGGTACAGTGGGCTCCAGAGAAACCTCACGCCCTAGCAATGTAAAAAACAATGCAAGGGCAATGTGTGGTTTCTCTGGAACCCGACCATCCCTGAGGAGTAAGGACCAGACAGTAATAGCCATGAAAGCATCCAGATTACAATTATTTATCTGAATAATGTTCAATTTGTAAGTTGAAGCCTCTCAGGGTCCATGGAAGGCAATTGTGGGTAATTGTCGGCTCAATGCTGGCGCGGCCTCTCTCTCCTCGCTTAAAGGATATCGTCGCTCGTCTGCCAATAAGGACATTTTTTTATAACCACTTGGAATAATATTGTATTTTTGGGTAAAGACGGTGAATTTATCAGTAGAGATCCAGCCTACCGATAAATTCACCGTCTGACGTTGTGTTAAACGGCTGGCCGGAATTTGACGTTGTGGTAAACGGCGGTGCGGGATTTGACGTTGTGTTAAACGGCAGGCCGGGATTTCTTCTGTAATGTCTCGACGCATCAAAACGCTTTTATTTTCTTTACACAGCGCCTTTTTTCCGCCATGTCTGAGCTATCTTTTCCTTATTAATATGAGAAAATAGCACCAGCTTTATCTTATACACTCTTGGCATGAGTTGTTTGACTCGGCCTTAACACCTTCAGCTCTAGCTATTACCATTACAAATAAATATAATATATTTTCCCGTCATGGTAAACTTGGCAACTCTTAACTAAAGACTAGAATTAACCCTTCGGGGTATTCAGGCGTGATGTTATGATATGGTATGTTTTTGTTCTAGCCTGCAGCAAAATATCAGGCGTGATCAGTCGCGGCTGTCAGTCGTGACTTATTCACTCTATACACTATAGGAATAGCCTGTTGATATCACGAAAAGGAGTTTTAGAAGGTTCGGCTCCGTAGAGCGTCATGTCTGCCACTCATACTGTGGTTCAGTATTGTGTCGAAAATTCCATGAGCCATATCAACGACGCGTACAAGTCGTGCCATTAAAGTTGAGACTTGACGCACCACGTGGTTTGACTTGCGCAGTAGACGATTTATGGGTCTCTTTAGCGGTGTGTGGTATATTGCCTCGGTGGGGACCGAGGCAATATCGGGGCGGCGGAAACAGCCAAGTCGGCGGAGGTCAAGTCTCAACTTTAATAGCACGACTTGAACACTACTGACCGTTCACTATAACTTAGTTGTCCCTTGCCGTCGTTGGCACCATAAGCAATGGTACAAACATGATGTCAAGCTTAGTTTCAATACTAAGTTCAAAATGGCGACTGACAGAACAGTACTACCAATCGTGTCTCGGGTCAAGTTATAATGAACGCAATGTACATACTATCACGTTTTATGTCGTCAAACAGACTTCAGACAGATTAAAAGTTACTGATAGTTTGCAAGTGTTAACGATGCTCTGATCTGATGCAGTATCAGTCACATCTCTGTGGTTATCAAATACACAAACAAAAAAAAAACGTTGGTACATTGGAGTAGGTATGTTGAGTGAACCTTTTTCATGTTTTAGTTTATCTAACCGACTATACATAAGGGAGATTTTTGTTTTTCCCCATCTGTGTATATTTTGCCGTAGAAGGCATTCAGTTTGAGGAAAGAATAAGAGTAAGAAAAATATAGAAAATAAAAAAGGAGAAGATAAAGTAAGAAGTACATTTTATTATATAAAATTAACCAACATGTTTACAAAAATAATACAATTACAAGATCGATAAAAAACAGAAGTGCCGCAATCGGTCGTCGGACAAAAGCAAATGTTCGTTCCAAGTCAGATGGCGTTGTGTTGGAGCAGTGGGAAAAAGGCTAAGAGGGACCCCTCTTCAGCCTTTTTACCACCGCTGTCGGGCTTAACAGTTCAGTAACTAGTGGGATTGGATGCAATCTTAGGCGTGCCTTTTATTGTCTTTTGTTTCGTTCGCTTTCAGAGGCATTTGTAGATGGTCGAGGATGTCGTCGTTCCTAGTAAACCAAGTTGCATTTTCTATTGTTCTAAGAATACAATTTTGGACTCTTTGTAGGCAGAGTATGTTGGTTTACCAGGCAACGCCCCATAGCTGAATCCCGTTCTCTACGGAGAGCACATAGTTTCTTCCCATGAGCCAAAAATACATGTCGATTTGCATGTTTGGCATCCCTGTCTCCACCCGCAATAAACCTATGGCCAAGAGTATGAACATGTCTGTTGGCTGACAGTAAAGTATAATAGGATAGCATAAGTAAGTCAGGAATAGTAAGTCAGGATAGTAATAAAATAATAGGACCTACTCGGTCCTCCCATATAACAGAAGTATCTTATAAATGCACTGTAGAATATGGTTCTATCAGTGAATGTCTCAGGTTCACTAGAATGGCCAGCGCTGAGCCAGTATGAGCACTATCACTGAGATGGGGTGAGATGGGGTGAGCTGGGGTGGATGGAGTGGTAAATGTTATAACCGTTAATGCGGAACGAGCTTCTGGATGTCCCGTGCGACTGTAAATTAAATGTAAATTAGTACTTCGTCTAGTTTGTTGGGTTTCATTCAAGTCTCCAACTTTTGGATATTGGGAGCCAATCCATTGATGATCTAGATTGCGTTTCATGGAGCAGAAATGTTTTTTTCGTAATGGCTGTATTCAGTAAGACCATTAGAGTTCTGATTTGTTGTTGGAGTTGGTCGAGTTTTTCATTTTGTCTGGAGAAGGACATAGACTACAACAACTAGTAGGTATTTTAAATAAATAAATAGCTAATGTTTGAACTTACTTGCTGATAGATCCTGTCGTGTAATAGGTGTTGGACATGTTCTTTCTATTGGTGTTTCAGTTTTTAAATCCTTTCCAATTACCTAGAAGGAAAATTCTTAGCTTTAGTAATGTTTCCTATGAAACATAATATTTCAATTAATAACCAAGGAGCGAGGACTTGTGGCTAGTTAATAACCGCCGCACAGGTGGATCCATCAGGTTAAGCTGTGTTTGCCAGGATTGGTTCGTTGATGGGTGACCATCTTTATATACCGAGACTCTTCCGTGCCTCGGAAAGAACGTTAAGCCGTTGGTCCCGGTTGTCATTCCTGAATCTTTGACAGTCGTTACGAGTCGTCAGAAGCCCAAAAGTCTGTTACAATTTTAACCGATGATTAATAGCCTAGAGACCGTAGTTGTCGCGTTTTGGGATGGCAATAGCGGTCATTGCCCTTTCCCTGATATCTCTCCGCAGGAACCCAAACAGTAAACTTTGTATGGTTTATCGTTATTGGAACATGTTAAAGATCACTAGATAGATATTAATTCAGGATGTTAACGGACTTTATTTCAGGTTTTTTAAATAAAAAATGATAGAAAATGTAGATGGGTCATGACCGCTTTAAAGGTACCATTCCGTACCCGACCGCGGCTTCGAAATTTCTATGAAATACCTTCCGCATCTAGAGACACGTCGTTGGCAGCTACGGGCGAGTGACAGGCGACACGTGCAGCCCGACCGCAGACCAGTAGTGCCGCCAACGCTCGAGCGATAACACGTTTTTCTATCTTCTATCTACCGAGCGGAATACGGACTGCTGCCGCCTGCGGTCGGGTTTGGAATCATGACTTCAGCTACATGACGCCGCGACGTGTCGCCACGACATGACGCCGCAACACTTCGCGTGCAGTTGCTGCCTGCGGTCGGCTACGGAATGGTACCTTAATTCGCCACAACTATACCTACTTCGTAACGTGTCGATGGCAATCTAATTAGATTACTTATTGGATACGTAATATAGAAGACAAGAGAGGAGAATAAGTGAAAGAGATTTATTTAGAAAGCATCACCTTTTTACGTATATTTCTGTTCATTTCTTCTTGTCTGTTTGTATGTGTGGTTAAATAAATAATAAAAAAATATTCTTTATTATTATTATTGTTAGCCTGTGTTGTCCCATTGCAGGGCAAAAGCCTCCCTTTCTCCTTTCCACTTCTCTCTGTCTTGAGCTAGTGTGGACCGGTCCTGTCTGTAGGCGTCAATTTTGTCTCTCCATCTTCTCTTGGGTCTACCTCGATGTCGACGGACGTTTTCTGGGACTGGTTGGTTTGGCCCATGACTCATTCGACATGCGGCAGAAGTGTCCGGCGCAGTCCCACTTAAGCTTGGCTGCTTTTTGGATGACGTCAGCAATTTCTTGCCCATTCTTCTCCATGCGAAAACTACCTTTTGGAAGGGGCGACTAGAATCAATTTTTTTTTTTTGTAAATTTTGACGCTCAAAAGTGCCTATTTGAAATAAAAGATTTGACTTTGGCTTTGCAACACAAAATGAAATAAAAGATTTGACTTTGGCTTTGCAACACAAAACATATATAGGCAACTATAGGCTTCCATATAAAAAAACACTTTTGCGAGCGTTTCTTTTTGAGGAGAGGCTAATGTTAATTTCTGAATGATGATGTCTGAAAGGTAGGTTGGGTTAGGTTAGAACCGTGACCACCAGTGTCAAGTGTTCGCTTAACAATAAACTCAGTTACTAAAACAAAAACTCTAAGCAGTTTGAATTAAAATAAAGCTAACAACTGATTATTAAGCTGCTACTTTCTACTTAAAATTATTCTTCGCTGTAGCTGCCAAGCTACAACTTTTCCTACCGACTTTAATTATTTTTGAATCCTAAATTCAGATTAATTTATCACCGCGTTAAATACATGCCAAATACAATTGTCTAATCTCGTGTGATCCTGTTATGATTGGTTCAAGTTACTGTGTAAGTAGGGAAACTGCAAGCATAGCTATGCTTGGAGTTTCCCTACGTGATCGAATCAGAAATGAAGAGATCCGTAGGAGAACCAAGATAACCGACAGAGCCCGAAGAATTGGCACATTGCTCGCAGAACAGATGGCCGATGGGGCCGAAAGTTTCTGGAGTGGCGACCGCGTACTGGAAGACGTAACGTTGGAAGGCCTCTCACAAGGTGGGCTGATGACCTCGTGAAGGCCACAGGAATCTGCTGGATACGAGAATCGTAGAACCGGTTGAAGTGGCGGTGCTTGGGGGAGCTATGTCCAGCAGTGGACGTCTTTCGGTTGACCGAAAGACGTCCACTGCTGGACATAGCTAATGATGACGATGACTGTGCTAGTAGTAGACTATTTCTATTGTCATTTAATTCCTGTTCCAAGTTCTCTAAATCAATAAACTCTGTTTCCAGATTAATTTTTTTTTTTTTTTTTTAAAACAAGGTTCCGGAATCTCGTATAAAGTACTTACTACTCTATCCCACACATTTTGTTATACATTTTGTCAGAAAATAAGTAAGGTCTGTGGACGCAGGGCCCCTATCTATATAATAGATAAATAGGAGACCTTACTTATTTTCTGAGTAACAAAATGTTTGGGATAGAGTACTGTACTGTACTTCGTACGTACGCATACCTGCTAGCTTGGGGCGACGGCCAATTAACAGGTACAAAAATACGTAAAAATAACTAGGTACCTAAAGTACCTACTCACTTTTCTAATAACAAATGTTTTCTCTCGGCTGTCACCGCAACTGGATTTCAGAAACTCAGTCATAGAAGTCAGTAACAGAAGCATTTAGTTCAGAACTTCACTCCCTTTAAGGTTATTAACTATATAGAAGAGGATCTTAACCAGGACTTGGAGTACTTTAATTCATTTCCTCGAGTTATTCTGTAGCGAGGATTGTGTTTTACAACGTTTGAACGACAACATTCAAACGTTGTAAAACACAATCGACAAACAATATTGTTCATTTACTCTTATGAAATTGAATAACAGAGATGGTAGGTAACTAAATAAAGTAGAATGTATTCAGTTTCTCTTACCTGTAACCCGTAATTTCCTTTAATTGGATGCGTCGTGTTCGCCACTGAAAAACACCAACCAATGGGAGCTGATAATAACAGCTTCGGTACTATAGACCCTAATGATTCCGAGAATGACTCGATTGAAGCTTCGTTACACAGTATCGACTGGTTCAAATGAAGCAGTAGTCATTACTGGTAAACCTGAAGAAAAATTCATAATATTATATGAGGTCTTATTTGTTGTTGGCTAACTTAGACATTTCTATTTGAGCCGATTGCTCGATACTCATCTTATTTTCCGCGTTTATTCTACTTACTTTCATATTGTGATATTATTTTCTGGTGAATTTATTGAAACGTTTAAATCTCTTGTTAGCTTGAGAGGATCGACGCGAAGATGTTTTTTCATCTATAAAACATCTACGTGATCCAAATAAGATTTGGTCTTTGGATGTTGGGTGTTGTTGACTTCGCGTACATTCATAAAAAAGTCTCAAAAGAAAGACCACGGTCAAATTAATATAAAAGGTAATTACAGCATATTTTTTTAATATTGGGTTTCGCTAGAATCACGTTGTTTAAAAAGCAAGTGGCTCCGTATAAACGGACCCCATGACAGTAAACCAACGAGTAAATAATGGCTACTGAAGGGAAAAGTGGCACTAGTAGCTGACCTAATGCGGACGTGAGTTTGTTTGTTTGTTACGCTTTCACGCTAAAACGGCTGAACGAATTTGGATGGCACACAGATAAACCATGCCTTGGATAAGGACATAGGCTATACTTTATATCTTGGATCTCAGACAAAGTTGCGGGTCATTGATAGTATAATATAAGGCCAAATCAATGAAAACAACGCTTATGGATGAAGAAAACCAAAAATGCAACCCAGGGATACGTTCAAAAAATAATATGGACAATGGTTGCCCTGCAACCGCAAACCAACGCACTATCGGTTTGCGTCGTGCAACGCACACCGTACACGGCCGTACAGGCTCCGACGCACGGTGTCGTGCGTCGTGTGTCGTTCGTGTTGTTGTTGATATGTCTGGCAATATCGAAAACGATATCACGATGAAGATATCTAGAGACGTTGGTTAACATCGCCCGAAGTTTCAACCGACTGGTGCCGCGGGACATTTGTCCAGTGAATACGTGTCTTTATCACTGACAATACTTGTCAGTGGGCTTAATTGGATAACTCACAACTGTTAGTTGTGATGTCAGTCTTTGCCAATACCTAATATCTTATTATATTTATGCAAGGTTCAAGGTTTAGATATAATTTAAGACCTGTGACGATATTCAGGCTGGGGAGGCCGCGCATCCCATCATGTTGTCTTACTATCTTGGTCGGCTTATTCCTACCTATTATGCATTATGCAAAAATAAAACATTGATTTGGTAATTTAATAATGTATTTTAATTATATTATACATTCTAATCTTAGAACTTCTTCGAATAATTAAGTCATGCTTGTCGTCAGCATCACCAAAGGATGCTCATCACACATACTGGCATCAACTGTAACCTAAGGCATTGCATTAGACTTGATTATCTCTACACACCTGGATTATACCATCCTCGTATTCTATACTTCACCACATTCACCACAGAACAAATAAAACTAGTAGGTAAGCAAACTAATCCACAAATATTTACAATGACACATAATGACAAAACAGATCTGATTTGAAGCTGACATCAATACATTTTAATGTTGTAATGGAAGCTAAATTTTCCAAAAAAGGTATACATAGTGGGTTCACTTAATTGTCGTACAAAATAAGCTAATACATATTTATTAATATAAAACATGTTGCAAATACAAATAGGCACCGGCTCCAAAGCTTGGAATAATAATCTTGTGCTTCAAGGGACAGGAGTTATCAATAATAATTAAGGTCTTGTCATGTAATACTCCTATAAAAAATGAAGTAGTAAAAGTCTCTTAATAGTTTAAACGATGAAAAAAAGCTGATGCATAAGGAGAAAAACTCTGAAACTGTTTCATATAATGTCATAATAGGTTGGGGAAAAAGTTTCTTCGCATTTTTTAAGAAAATTCAAAACATTTTTTAACATAGTATGTTTACATTTAACTAAAGTATGTAGGTACCATTTTGTTCGATAACTTTTTGCCATCTTGTAGGTAGGGACATGATCCCATTGCTATAGAAATTTTGGGACTTCTGATCAAAATACCGCGACAAGTGGTTTTGGCAGTCCTCCCGTGATGTTAACCTGACACTGCCTAAAGAATTCTGAAGAGACCGAAACAGGTGGAAATCTGAAGGTGCAAGGTCAGGACTATACGGCGGATGCATTAACACCTCCCAGCCAAACTCTCTTAATTTTTGCTGAGTGGCTAAAGATGTGTGAGGTCTAGCGTTATCATGATGAAAAACCACACCCCTTCTGTTGATTAATTCCGGCCGCTTTCTCTCAACTTCTTGCTTTAATCTCATCAGTTGTTCGCAGTAGAGTTCAGAATCGATGGTCCTGCCTGGTGGTAACAGCTCATAATGAATAATGCCCTTCCAATCCCACCACACACACAGCATCACCTTGTTGCGAGTTAACCCGGGTTTTGCCACAGTCTGTGAAGCCTGACCGGCCTTTGACCACGACCTTTTTCGCACGTTCTTGTCGTACGTGATCCACTTTTCATCACCAGTTATCAGCTTCTTCAAAAATGGTTCGGTTTCATTACGTCGTAATAAAGAATCACAAATGAGTACACGGTTCATTAGGTTTCTTTCAGTGAGCTCGTGAGGTACCCAAATATCGAGCTTTTTTGTGTACCCAGTTTTTTTCAAATGCGCCAAAACTGTTTTGTGGTCAATTCCCAGTTCTTCAGCTACGTCGTAACTACTAATATGCCGATCTTGCTCCACTTTTTCAAAAATGGCATCCATTTTATCCGTAATAGGGCGACCAGAGCGACGTGCATCTTTGACATCAAAATTTCCGGATTGAAAACGCTTAAACCAAATTTGTGCTACTCTCACAGACACTGCACTAGGTCCATAAACATCGCAAATTTTTTTCGCGGCTTGCGTTGCATTTTTACCTTTTTTGTAGTAAAATTTTAAAATGTATCGAATTTCTTCATTAGATTCACTCATCTTGACAGTACGAAAAACAAATAAAAATCACACATTTTCCTAATTTGAATTTGGAATTATGTTCTTTAAAATTTAAACTTTCAATGATACCAAAACCAGCCAGATACACATAGTATAGCCAAAGAGATTTTATTACAAGTTCATACATACTATAATGCGAAAAGACTTTTTCCCCAACCTAATACTTTCATTCATGAACGCTTTTGAAATTAAGCGACACCAAAACTGCCATTCTTCTTTGTGATAGTATCGTTGTTAACTTTTTGATAGCTTATGTTACCCTAGCTACACTCTGAGATCTAAAATGTTAAGCCGCACCCCTCCTCAATTCAATCTGATTTACTCAATGTTTATCCGGTAACACCATTAGAAACGCGTTATAAAAATATATAAAAAAAAGAATGACGTTACAGACAATTTGAGAAGTGATTTGTTGATGAAGCGGGTGGTAATTATAAATAAACAGCGGAGAGGTAATGGCACTCGGGAACTCCCCCCCGCTCCCCCTACTCGCGCGTCCTCCCTTCCCTTCCCTGCGGAATAACATACGCAACATTACCTCCTCGCAAACGTTGTAGCTAGATATGAATGGAAAAAACTACTTGACCAAGAATTACATGCCTAGACTACAACTACAATATTTTAATTGAAATTCATAGTCACAGGACATAATAAGTAAATATGGACGAAACAAACGACACTAAAATTCAACATGTATCGAAATCTATCCAGGACGAAGGACGAGCTCCCATTATTTCTTCGTCCTCTTGCAGCATTATAATAGTTTAGCTGTGATGTGAACCACGTCAACAGAGGCGAGCACATATCGTATGATATCGTTTCACGGATAATCCCGACGCCGACGCGCGACGTCGGGCGTGCTCTCACACTCTCAGCATTAGACGGGCTGCCCAGATTGCTGGGTTATGAAAGCTTTATTCTCTCAGGACACAAGTATTTTAGTCTCTATAGGATTGCTTAGATTGAAATAGTGATTTGGGCGGTACGCTATTGTATATTATAATTAACATAACATAAAACATAACATCACTTCTGTTTTCGACGAAGGGTAAAGCAGAGGTGTAGCTAACACCCAATGTGGGTCGGCGGTTATGTTTAAGTCCCACGTAATAGAGGGCGAGCCTATTTCCATCAACCGGGCACAAATCTAGACTCCTGGCTGCTACTGAGAACTTTCAGATAGTTTTAAGCCCCGTAACACTTTGCCCGACGGCTGACCTAGGAATCAAATCCAGGACCATGCTCATGCTCAGCAGTAGCGCTAGCAACCACTGGATCAACGAGACAGTCGACGTCGAGGCAGTCGTTGTATTATCAACTGTACATCTAAACCTTTTAAGGACCAATAATTATCCTTCAGCGGACTTCCAGCGACTGGTTGTTTGGGACTCACACACTTTCAAAGAGCGAATATTTTGATCCTTCAATCCAAGCAAATGAACCCCTTTGCTTGTCCCCAGGTGGAAATGCTGTACCAGCGTTACTTCCTACGAATGAACCAGACGAACATGACGCACCTGTTGGGCCTCCTGCTGGCCGTGGCCGTGGGGCTGATGGTCGTGCAGGTGCGCACGCTGCTCATCACGCAGGACTTCCTCGGCCAGCACGCGCTCAACAACACCAACTTAGACAACTTCAAGTAAGTCTAATAACTCTACTACTGTTTCATAGCATACCCTTTATATCACTATGCACGTTTCTACGTTTTGTTTGGTTGTAGGAGTGAGTTTATTTATTGCAAAGCCTTTATATTATTCAACTGCTGATATTTGTCACTATCACATAAAAATAAGAAGTTAGTCGAAGGATTATCTCATTACTCTTATCTCAATATTACGCATTACGTTGTCTGATGAACGTTACACACACAAGACATTATAAACTCACGCCTTATGCCCATGTATGTAGGCAGTAACAGCTTGTCCATACTCTGTTAGTTAGTTTTAACGTCCAATTAAATAGATAACGGTCCGTTAGGCGTAGTGAGTGTTTCACCACGTACTAACGAATGGTTAATTCTGTTAACAAGGCGTTAAACTTATCACTGCTCCAAAGGTCTGCTAATGCTTCTAACAGGCCGTCAATTGGTTGTCAGTTGTTCAAATAAAATGGAAGCGGCGTATAATTTTATTTTTGAACACGAAAATGATGATATTTTAAAAAAATTAATAATATTATTCGACGTCGTAAAATATATAAAGAGCGACGACTTCACTATTTTGAAGAATATGGCGATGTAGATTTCAGGACAAGGTTTCATTTATCGAAAGAACCTTGTATTGTTGTTATGGTAATGATTGAAGATTAACTTGAATAGCTATCAAATCGGCGAGTACTTACCTTAGTAAGGTGTATAATAATAGGTATTAGAAATATTTGGAAGTTAATTGTAATCTAGTTTAAATGCTCACACAGTGGTTGCCACTAGTAATAGGACCACCCATTCATCTTTACCGTGAATGTTACACAAAGCGTCTAGCGCGCGTAGATGGGGCATGGATGACCAAAACCTGAAATTTTGTTTGTTTACTGAAAAGTCAATTTCGCCAATAAACCAACTTCTTTTTAGTCGGTATTTTGGACATTGAAACTGTTCAGGGAGTTGAACTCTTCCGTGACCACCTTCCATCCCTCATTTTTATGAGCAATCGTCACTGCGTCTGTTTTCTTGTTTTCTACTATTTGGTTCTGTTTTGTAGTGAGTCCTATTGAAATTTATTTTTCACTAGCGCAGAAATTGGGGCCGCGACTTCTTTCCAACATTTTAAAACACAAAATTGTAAAAATTTCAAAGTATAAATCACCAAAATTCAAATTACACAGGCGTGAAACCGAAAAAGTAAGACTTTAAAAACGACTAATATAGAATTACACAGACGCTTTTGACGATACAAGTTATGACATTTTAATTCAGTGGCGTTACATTATTATACGGCTAGTTCCAGTGAGGTATGTTTAGAGAACGTTTTGTTTAGACGCCATGACATTTTGTTTTGGTTGCTTATAAACGAGAGTGAATGATAAGTCAGACCGGTCGTTTTTGTTCACTCTATCAGGTAATATATTATTGTAGCTCTCAGACTGCATATCTGCAATGGACTAAGAATGAAGTTCAGCTTCACATTAATTCCCTGTAATTAATTGCTTTGTTAGTTACCGTCGAACTTCACTTACAGGTAAGTTCGTTTGACTATTCAATTCTTGTTCAATCATGTTCGTCCTTAACTTAAACCTTAACTTAAAAAGGCTTGATTTCAATACCTCAAAGTAAAAAAGCGGAAGGTAATTGATGCGGTTATATACGCTTTCATATCGTCAAAAAAGCAAGTTAAGGTCAATCCGTAGTAGTTGTTGCCCGTAAAATTCAAATTATCTGACGTTGTTTGCAATTTGCAGGTCAGTGTCAAGTTGTATCTTGATCGAAATATGATTCGCGACTATAACATGTATTTACAGAATTATAATAATTGGAATCATTAATAAATCTTTCTAAGTTAGATTTGTTACATATGAACTTTTCCTCAAGAAATTTGTTCTAATGTAACAAATTTAACTTAGAGTGATGTATTAGGTCTTTACCTATGAAATTGCCGTTCTGCAGTACTGGCCATTTCATTTCAAAATAATTTTTGTTTGGCTAAGAATTCTAATTTCAAATTAATTTTATTTTAAACACATGGATTTTTTTTTCCAAAAGTAGCCATTTGTTTATTGATAAGTGTTACATTTTCATCGCATTTCAATCTTTTTCGTCATCATGGATCCGTTAAAAATTCGAGTAATTATGGAATATGAGTACCGTTGTGGCAGCAACGCGGCACAAGCGGCACGCAACATCAACGACGTTTACGGAGCTAACACTACAAACCAACGCACCACCTGTTATTGGTTTGCTCGCTTCCGTTCTGGAAATTTAGACCTGAAAAATGAACCTCGCGGTCGTCCGAAGACTTTGGTCGACAATAACGAATTAAATGCCACTGTGGAAGCTGATGATACACAATCTACATCTGAATTAGCAGCAGCTTTCGACGTTAGCGTCAAAACAATATTGGTCCATTTGCGTCAAATTGGCAAGGTAAAAAAGCTTGACAAATGGGTGCCCCACGAACTCAATGATCGCCAGCGCGAAGTACGCGTCGAGACGTGCCTTGCACTGCTTAACAGAAACACAAATGAAGGAATTTTGAACCGCATTGTTACCTGCGATGAAAAATGGATTCTGTTTGATAACCGCAAGCGCTCAGCAAGGTGTGATTCATCACAGCTTCTTACCAAACAGGGTGAGCATTACTGCAGATGTGTACTGTGAAGTACTGAACACAATGATGGAGAAGCTGGCACATCTCCAACCAGCATTGGTCAATCGCTCGTCTCCGCTGCTCCTGCACGACAACGCGCGACCTCATACTGCACAGCAGACGGTCTCCATGTTGCAAGAACTGGGGTTGGAAGCTCTCCATCATCCGCCCTACTCACCAGACCTTGCGCCTACAGACTACTACTTTTTCCAGAATTTGGATAATTTCTTGGCGGGAAAAAAATTCAATACCCGAGAGGCAGTACAAAATGCCTTTGAAGAATTTGTTGCTTCCCGTCCAGCTGATTTCTTTAAGAAAGGCATCAATAAACTGCCATTGCGTTGGCAAAGATGCATTTTGGGTGATTCCTTCGATTAATACAAATAAAAAATACATGAAAAAAAATCGTTTAAATTTTTTCATACAAAACGGCAATTTCATAGGTAAAGACCTATTATTAATGATTCCAATGATTACAATTCTGTAAATTCATACCTGTTATAGTCGTAATATAAACTTGAAAATGATATCAAATACTTAGAACTACGGTCCCTTAGAGCTGTAAAAAAAAATTAACTTCTAAGACGTTGACTTAGAAGCTTGGCATAAATTGCCATTCATGTCGCATATTTTGACACTCGTAAATAAATGATAACCCATAGGGTACATCCCCTTTACCTAGAATCATGAAATTTTGCAAGAAGCAAGGTCTCACAACACAAAAATAAGTAGGTACAAGAAAATATTCGAAAATCGTTCAGATTCAGATAACTTTATTTGCTCAAACATGTGTGTACATACAACACAATATGTTTAACAAGGTGTTTCTCAACTACAAAGTTAAGTTTGTCCATTCGGACTCGAAAATTTATAGGCCTTATCTTGAAGTAACATTTAATTTTTATTTCATTCAAGTCGGTCTACTCTCCAATCTAACAAAAGATTTTTTTTACTCCATAGTTACGTTTCTCCTTAAATCCGGAATTGGAAATTCATTCACTTGATTGAAGCCGCGGGCAGCCGGGCACAACTTTGAGACGGAACCCTCAGGTAGCGAGTTCTGCTCGCACTAGCGCGGTTTTTGAATCAATGCCTATAAATATGTAAACATCAGAATATAACATACTTTATGTTCAGGTAAATAAAACGTTTAAAATAGTACTCCACCATGTAACAGATTCAAGAACATACAATAATATTGATTAGTATACCTACTTGTACACAGCGATCAAACTTAGGTACAGTACGACACAACTTAGATGTAACATCGGCAAAATTCGTAAAACCGATCACCATTCGAACTGCGCCTTTAAAATCTTTAGGTGAAAATGATCTTTAAAAAAACGCAATAACTTGTAAAGCCATATAATCAAATACATTCGTAAAATTGAAATTAATGAATGAAAATGTTAAAATGTATGCTTCGTCTAAGTTGTGTCGTACATTGAATAAAGACGTTTCATCTGATTGTTTTGCGTATACTTACTACAGAAGATTCAAATTCAAATACCTAAGTTTCTGCTGGCGGGGAGGGATTGTGTTTTTGTTCATCGTGTTTGATGAGAGAGGTAGGCAAGGAGGCGCGGGTGAAACTTGATTTTGTTTCTGGGTTCATACGCCCTCTTAAGCGTCTTTTTACACCCACCGTTCCGTTATTTCTATGAAGGCGTCGTGACGCTAGCTTCGGAAGGTATTTCATAGAAATTCATAAAAACCAATCGTGTGGCGGCGACACGTCGGCTGCAGTTGCCGCCTGTGGTCGGCTACAGAATGGTACCTTTAGTCTAGCAAAGCAAGCGCCATAGATCGGAGGACTTTGCACCAACCTCGTACTGATGTCCTGTCTTTCCGCAGCCGATACCATGACCCCAACCGATACGAAAACGTGACAACCTCCCGATACCACGAGGAGCTGGCCGCCATCAACGCGGCGCAGCTGCAGCGCCTGTTCTACGAGAAGGAACGCGTTGCGCACATCGTCAACATAATCATCCTCGGCATTACTGCTCTGGTGTACGCCTGTGAGTATAAAACATCTTCTTGCAGTAGCTCTATGGAAGTTTTCAATATAATTCAGTGATGAACGATAACCGCTGACGATGACCGCTGACGAAGAGACTCCTGCGCGGGTTTAGCCACTCGTTATCACTGATGATGTCCCAAAACACTTGTTACGCTAAATAATTGTTTGGTAACACAGCAAAACTATTCACTATATAATGAAAATTTGTAATTGGCCTTCCTTCACTAATGTTTTACTATCTTTATTCTAGCTGTAAGTTTTCTGAAGAAAAATAAAATAAACTATAACAATTCGAAACTAAGAAGTACCATTTAGACGACCATGTTTCCTAGTCTGTATTTACAGATTATTTTTGTTGAAACCTATATTTTATTATAATCAAAACACTGACCTATTTTTACCCGACTACGGCAAAAGCCAAAAGGAAGGATTATGATTTTAGCAGTCTATGCATGTATGTTTGCTTCCACGTGTGTTCCACCGTAGCGCCTAATGTACTGAACCGATTTTGATGAATGGGGTATGGGAGACATAGGATATACAGGTTGAATTGTAATTTGACGTATTCCTTCTAGGACGTGATGGTGTGACCCGTTTGTAACAATTAAGCACCCCATAAACCCAAGGAAAAAATTGATGGGATACGAGAAAACCCATTTTTTTTTGTAAGTATTTTATAAAAAATTCCAGAGTTCGTCACTAAGTATAACTTTTCTCTAAACTCTCAAATTGAATGGCCTTCATTGCGATTTCATTAGGTACCTAATGCTTTAATAAGCCTTTCAATGTAACCAAATTTTCTAAAACATCAAACAGTTTAAAAATAAAGGATGAAGTTTATTCCATTTAAAGAGAAGTAGAAGAAGAAGGCCATTCAATTTGAGAGTTTAGAGAAAAATGATATTTAGTGACGAATTCTGGGAAATTTTCAAAAATACTTTAAGTTGGGTTTTATCGAATCCCATAATTTTTTGCCTAGGGTTTATGGGGTGCTTAATTATTGCAAGTGGATCACATTATCACGTCCTAGAAGGAATACTTTAAATTACAAGTCACCCTGTATAAATTCTTCCGAAATTGAATTTGGTGGACTTTACACATAAATTTCTATAAGTACTCGAATAAAAGTAAATTGAGATAATCATGACGTTTGGTATCAAAAGAAAGGTCTTGATGAGCACATAACAAATATGTAAATATATATTATATTTTCAAAGTAGATAAATATGTTAAAATTGTTTAAAACTGTCAAAAGTGAGACAGCGCTACGTACGGCGCGAGATGATACCCACGCGCAGTTAATCAAATCTTAATAAATAGTAACGATGTGTAATGCCACTCTTAAGAAGAGATACAAGGACAAAACAAAATTTATATTTTGGATTTCTTCGAAGCTCGATAAATTGTGTTGGCGTCGAAATAAATCGTGCTATGGTTTCATTCAACGCACTATGCAGTGCTATTTGAATTTAAAATAGGTTAATTACTGACCTATATTACTCTTATTTACGTTGTTGTAACGTTTATAAAGTGTTAAAACGGAAAAGTATAAAATGAAAAATTTAATTTAAAAAGCTGTAACCCGACTACGGGAAAATAAAAACGATCTAAAAAGTACGAAACAAGAAAATATTTCAGACATCAATCAAGACATAGGTCAAGGTAAAGCCGTCGTCACATGCAATTATAATTTTATAGGTGTTCCTGGCACCCTGAAACTGTGCCCCAGGGAACTGGCCATGATTGGATTGATTTACTACACCAAAAATCGAAAATATTCAAAGAGTAATTCAAAATGTATTACAATGAGTACTTGGCAGCAAGTCAGAGTCAGCTTAGAGTGTGTTCGTGCACTAGTGACTTAACGTGCCTACGTATCAATTTGCTGATGTGTACGTACATGCGTCTAATCCTGTACGGCTAAGTGCAGCGTTCTCGGGCTCAGCAAACTGAGTGTTATCCTCGACTGAGCACTACTCTGATCGCGGGTATCTTACCACGATCAGCTGCGATTTGATTGAGCTTCTACGTCTATCCGAACTTTTGTGTAGCTTAGACTGTAGGGAGATAATTATTCCACTGTCGATGTCGCAGTTCCTACTGTATGTAGATGGTGAATTGTTTCTGTATGAGTATTCTATTCATCTACAACAATTAATATTTCTCAACAAGACAGAGCTATTTTTGAAAAGAGCAATTCACATGAAATTTATTTTATTATCATTGGCAAACACTAGGGGGGTATTCAAAAACGATGATTAAACTTAAGAGACGTTTAAACGTCAAAAACGTATGGTTAACCCATTCAATGCGGCGCACGCCGATCGGCGTAATAAAGAGTTGTTATATATTTTATCCAAATTTGATGATTTAATAATAAAATATAGACCAATGTGCTTGTAATTTATAAATGAAATGCCTGGTACAAGTAGTTTTTGGATATTTCAATTCAAGCAACGTTGAGTTTTCTTACTCTGGTGCTGAAAACGCCAATCGGCGTATTCCAGGGATTAACAACTTAACTACTTACTTTACTTTTATAGGTTTCAAAAAAAAAAAATATATATATTTTATATTTATGTTTTTATAAACCAAAATTACTTCGTTCAAAATCTAGAAAACAAACTTATATTACGCTGATATTACGGCAAAGAAATATTGGTAATATTGGTAGATGGCGCTGACACAAAAAGTACGACCTGTTTTACATTTTTTCTGATTTTTGAAGTGAGCCGATTTTTTTTTTACATTTCAAGCACGAATCTATAGTTACAGCTTGGTACATTTTCTATAGTACAATTGACATTTTTATCAAGTACCTATATTTTTCACACTTTTTGCTCAGCTGTACAACACCCTCTAGCGTTAAATGCCTGAATTCGTTGTGCGTATCGCAATACTGGTGCCTGTTCTATGACAATCTGGCAATTATTACATGCTTCCTGATATTTTAATTCTTTTTTAATCTCTTTATTTGAGCTTTCACATTTGCTGTGGCACCACATAAGATGTGGTGCCACAGAGTACTTTTTAATGTGTGGTGCCAATACCGACTGAGATAAGTAATCGTCATCCCAAACTTGACTATAAAGTAGAATAGTAGGCGACCGGGAACGTTTTCTCTCTGAAAAAGAAGCATATTGCATTATAATAAAAAAAACAACGTAAAAAAACTATACTTTTCCGGGCATTATCGCGGTATTTTAATTTTATTTATATTCCCAACTTCCCAAGTACCTAAATGTGAAATTCAAAGTATCAAAGGATTATGGCATTTTGGTTAAGAATTTTTGCTGAATTTTTTTTTGTCGTTTCTACCTATAAAAAATATGTTAAAATATAGAATTTGAATTCCTGATCAGTTTTGTCTTCAGTTGTATTTTTGTAAAATGGTTTGCTACCCCTGATATTATTCGGAGTTATCAATAATTTAATTCTTTATGCTTTAAAAAGGATATTTGTAAGACGGGAGAGCACAATACGATTACTTATCAAATAAAGAGAAATTACTCACCATTTAAATCCATAATCGACAAAAAAAACTGCATATATTCCTTTTTTCAAATTTCTATCACCAAAACTTCACGAATCTTATATAAAACTGGCTAAAGTAATTAAATTAACTGTGCTACTCGCTAAAAACAGTTGTTACTGCAACAACTATAGCGCACTACTGGAAAAATGTCATGAATTCGAAATGAATAAATTGGAATTCATAACGAAGTGCTGAAAACGCCGATTGGCGTGTTTGTTTTTTTTTGTTCGTGAAGTGCGGCTCACGCCTATCGACGTTTACGTTAAAACCTATGCCGCATCTGGGTAGCGAGAGCAAAATTTGTTGCCGCATTGAATGGGTAAACAGTCGAATAAGGGGGTTTATTGCTTTTGACATAGGCTTGACAAATGATGAAAATAATACTATGTCTTTCTATTTATTCGATAGTGCCACTCAAATTAATAGAATTTCACTAAAACGGATACATATACCTATACGTATACGCTACGGAAGATTTTAACAATATAACATGCTTGTTGTTTTGATAGAATATTCTACGGCGCAGAGGACACGCCGTGTTAAAGACAATAGATTGATACGTTAAACGAAACGATTAATCTGTCAATTGCTTGAAGATAACTTGCGATTAATAAAATACTGTAAAACGTTTAACTAGCTGGCAGTACCTATGTACTACGTTGTGACACGTTTTAATCGCTCCTAGATCTCTTGGCCGAATAAGTGATTCCGTGAAGATGTTTGTGGATTTATTTAGGAAAATATAGAATATTCCTTCTCCTTATTTTATTTATAATGATGTGTAGATCAGGATGGATGATTATATGTTGCAGGCCTTCTGGCGTGCCTGAGCCGCCCGGCTATGAACGAGATCTACCTGCTGACCATCTCATACGTGGTGCTGGTCACCTTCCTGCTCATCGAGCTGGCCCTGGCTGGCACCTCCGTGTTACGGTAAGTCTACCTTCAATACTTCGTTTCGCAAAAACTATTAACAATGAGATTGATGATCCCACGAATTTTAAAGCCACATTATAGAATCTACATTAAATGATCCTTGGAAATGGCGAGAATAACAAGAGTGTAAATGTTTACTGCGGGTTCGTTACAACTTGTCATCCCGACGTTTGTTATTCGCATTCAAACCGAGCTCGCTCAACGATGTGACGTGAACAGGCGCATGGAGTCGCCAGTCGCAACTATAGAGCAACCACAAGTTAGTGCGGTGTCGCCGACTTCTGCACGAGCAACCAGTAGCCGGTGCGACTCCCGTGACCGGCAACCGGCGTCACGAACTTTTGTCAAATTGAAATTAAAACTTTCCACTCCAGCCACTATCGCCGCCACTCGCCTCACACAAACCGCAGAGCAAGGGTCCATTTGTTTACACCAGATTTTCAAAACTGTTTCCAATGTTACTGAAACTTTGCAAATCCGTTTCAAACGAAGTTTACAAGTGTGGCGGGAGACGTTTTTGTACCGAGTTTAGATCAAAGCCAGTCGTGTGCGGTTTTATCGCCGTCTTTATTGTCGGTGAACGTTTTTACGGCGAGGTGTTATCGGATAGTGCATTACTCGGACAATATTCGGGCAAATTTGCCAGTCGTTAAAGGTGTTATTGTTTCATTTTTAACGGCGGTGGGTGAAGGGTATTACGGGGAGAAGGGTGGACATTTACGAGCGCCGGAAAGTGCTCGTTCTGGGTAATGCGGCGCGCCTGAGAGCCGGAAGGTGTTCCCGTTCTGTCGACCGTACCCGACCTTCAATACAATCTTTTTAGATTTTATTCATTTTCATGATGTTGACTATGTTCTACATTAAATGTAAAACTGTGGGTGGTTGATAAGCTTTTACAAAAGTAATGGAACTATAACTATGGAGAGTTAAACTAAGCATGATGTTACAAAGTCAGCTAAAACGTTTCCAACGAGAATAAGTGTTAATAGTCGTTAGTGACGGTCGGCGACGTCCGACCCTCTGTGGCCAACACCATCTGGCGTCTAGACGTCTAGTAAACACTAACATAACTATTAACAATACATTCTGAATAACATCCTCATCGCCCCCGCCCTTACCTCAATTAGTTTGACACGTGTTACTGGGGGTGTTTGTGCACACACGTGTTGCCGGGGATGTTTGTGCACACACGTGTTGCCGGGGATGTTTGTGCACACACGTGTTGCCGGGGATGTTTGTGCACACACGTGTTGCTGGGGATGTTTGTGCACACACGTGTTGCCGGGGATGTTTGTGCACACTCGTGTTGCTGGGGATGTTTGTGGACACACGTGTTGCTGGGGGTGTTTGTGCACACTCGTGTTGCCGGGGATGTTTGTGCACACTCGTGTTGCTGGGGATGTTTGTGCACACACGTGTTGCTGGGGGTGTTTGTGCACACTCGTGTTGCCGGGGATGTTTGTGCAAACACGTGTTGCCGGGGATGTTTGTGCACACACGTGTTGCCGGGGATGTTTGTGCACACACGTGTTGCCGGGGATGTTTGTGCACACACGTGTTGCCGGGGATGTTTGTGCACACACGTGTTTCCGGGGATGTTTGTGCACACACGTGTTGCCGGGGATGTTTGTGCACACTCGTGTTGCTGGGGATGTTTGTGCACACACGTGTTGCTGGGGGTGTTTGTGCACACTCGTGTTGCTGGGGATGTTTGTGCACACACGTGTTGCTGGGGATGTTTGTGCACACACGTGTTGCTGGGGATGTTTGTGCACACACGTGTTGCCGGGGATGTTTGTGCACACTCGTGTTGCTGGGGATGTTTGTGCACACACGTGTTGCTAGGGGTGTTTGTGCACACTCGTGTTGCCGGGGATGTTTGTGCACACACGTGTTGCCGGGGATGTTTGTGCACACACGTGTTGCCGGGGATGTTTGTGCACACTCGTGTTGCTGGGGATGTTTGTGCACACACGTGTTGCTGGGGGTGTTTGTGCACACACGTGTTGCTGGGGATGTTTGTGCACACACGTGGTTGCTGGGGATATTTTAGCGCCACTCTTTTCATCATCATCATCAGCTTACAGCGTTCAACTCGGTTCTCAGCAACTCTCATCCAGCTGCTACCAGCCAACCTGTGAAGATCGTCCCTCCACCTAGCCTGAGGGCATCATACCTTACGTTTGCCGATTCGCAGTCTCCACTCAAGAACGGTCATCGACACTACGGGTAATATGGCCGGCCCATTGTCACTGCAGCTTGCTTATTTTCGTAAGCGAATTTGACAACTTTGGTTCTCTGCCGGACCACTTCGTTCCGGATTCGATCCGAGATAGAGATAGAGAGATAGAGACCAAGCATATCCCGTTCCATAGCACCCTGAGTGCCCTTGAATTTATGAACCAGTGGTACCGTGACTGTCCACGTTTTGGCTCCGTCACTCTTTTATCCTCGATAAACACTAAGAAGTGGTGACGGGCAGGGCGTTTTGAGGACTATCTTATGTTACTTTGACGTTCAAAAATTGCTGAACAATTTTATGTGCAGATCCCTGAGCATCAGCACAGGCGCGTGTGCTCTGTTCACGTACGCCACGTACGCGATGCTGCCGGTGCGGCTGCTGGAGGCCACTGTGGCGGGCCTGGCACTCGGCATCGTCGACATCGGTGCCCATCTCATCCTGGACGAAGCCGCTGACGTGCATGTGAGTGTCAACACGGCTGAATTCGGTTCTTACATCAATATTAAGAAATATTTAATTGATCCTTTAAAAATTATATTTACTTTATAATTCTTCTTCGTGTCGCTGGCACGACAGTTATTCGAATCTTGTGAGCATAACTTCGCCACTTCATCGGCGTTATCAGTGGCAACGCAGAGGACACTTTGGCTGCATGTTTACTTCTATTGAATTTATGAATGTGCCTTTTTTAGCTTGCTGACCTTTTCTCGAAGTTGGTCGCAGTAACCAAGCTAGGGCAACCACCAAATGGGTTAGGAAGGATAGCTTAGAAATGTGACCAACCTTGCAACTGATAAGTACATCTAAATTGCTCGCAGTTGGTTATTTATTATTTTCAGACACCAAAGTAGGAATTATTTGAGGCATATTTATTATTATATTATGATCCAATAATATTTTTATAAAATCAAAATGAAATTTATTTGGGGTTCGATTAAATACATGCCTTTAATTTTTCCTCAAAGACAGCAGCTGACTTGTGGCATTGTCCTTAGCGGGTGTACTGCTCAGTGGCGACGCTGATCGCCTGCAACGTGGCCGGCATCATGACGCACCACCCGCGTGAGCTGGCGCAACGCCGCGCCTTCCTGGAGACGCGCGACTGTGTGGAGGCTCGCCTCGTCACCCAGCGCGAGAACCAGCAACAGGTAATACTTTGACCTGAGCATCTTTATCACCATACAGCCGGCACACGTCCATCGCCACAACGACCAGTCCTGTGCTCCACGCATTGCACCAGTCCATCAGTCCATGTTTGTGCTGCCCACCACGTGGCACCTTCCAGTACGCAGTCGCCACTAACGAATTATTGGACCCCATTGGCCATCCATTCTCCCAGCTAAATTAAATCCTGTCTTAATTGAAGAAAAAGATTGCGTTGAAACGTGATTAATCTGATGACTGCAGTGGTATAAAAGCTTATAAAAACGAAAAAAAATTAACGTCCGCTGACATAGTAGAAAGGCTGTAATCGGATTAACGAGGTAGCTTATTGCACCACATAATATAGTGTTAAGTGTAGTACTGCCGGTCTATTCTGTATTAATCTCACGGTGAAAACTTAGGTGAAGTGAGCTCGGAGTGAGCTGTCAAAAAAAAAATATATATATTTGTCCTCTACTCGATGAGTTCTAGACAATGATAACCCACATGCCAGGGTAAGTTTTTTTTTTTTTAATCATACCTTTATTGTATGGTGGTCTCCCCCTTTAATTTTATTTAATTTTTATTATTTGTTGTCATAGCAAAGTCAAAGCCAACAAGTAAAATAATTTATTTCAATTCGGCGCACGAAATGCACTTTTGAACGTCAAAATTAACAAAATAAATAAAATTGGGAATCAAACGAACTTACCTGTTAAGCGAAGTCTTGATTCTAATTTTATGAACGGCGCGGCGATCTGAAATATAATTATTAACAAAGTAGTATTCCTATCGCGTCCTACATCGCATTTTTCTTTTTAGAGATTTAATATTGTAATTTTTTTTTTAATAGAACTATCCCCGTCCGCTGGCAACCCATGAAATGTCAGATTTTATAATCTTTGAATAAGGTCACTATCTCTGCCCAGCCCTTTGGGAAATACAGGCCTGATGTTATGTAATGCGACTAAGATCGCTTATACTTTAACTTTTGTATTAACTTAGGTATTTCAAGGCACATTTTTCGTGTAAAAATGGCTTAACAAATGAACCTAGCAATTCACATAAGTTTGTCAGGTGTTAGATCTCCTTCCAAAACATTTAGATACATTTATCGTCGTATTTTTAGGTATTATGATTTATGGCAGTCTTGTTATTTGACAAATAAATAATCAGGTTGGTGGAAAATCTTGTTTCGGTAAGTATCATTCACTACTGGTAATTTAGCCAATACAGTTAAAGTATGAAAGTTTTAATAAGGAAGTTATCGGACAATGTACATATAATTAATCTGAAAATCATACATCTTACATAGATTTGGTATGTTGAACGATAATGATTGAATAGTGTGTAAATTGTCAGTATAAAGTTTTAGAGTTAGCTACCTTTAATATGAGTTTTAAATTTTCTATCACTTATTTTCCTAAGAGATTCGCAGGTAATAGTTGATAATAAATAGCTCTGACAGCTCTCTTTTGCAAAATAAATATGGCTTCAGTGTCAGCAGCCCGACCCCACGGTAAAATGCCATACGACATAATACTGTGGAAGCAGCTAAAATAGACCAAACGCACGGTTTCTGCATATGTTAACTGTCTTATCTTTCTAACAGCATAAGCGGCCGAGCTGAGCCACCTCGCAAGAGATGTTATATGAGATCCCCATTGTAATTTCTAATCTAGCGTAATTAATAGGAAAACCGTTTGATGAATAAATTACAGTTTGTCACAATCGCTACTTCTAAAATTCGGTAATTTAAATCTAATGCATTTGTTTTTTTTTCATTTAGTACTAAATTATTTTCCGTAAACCAATCTTAGACCTGCCGAATAGATTCACGTCGTCCAGATTTTGTGACCGTCGTTCTACTTTAAAGATCAATGATGTGTCATCTGCAAATAACACCATCTTCGGTTGATTTTGAAGTAATTGGGGTAAATCATTAATATAAACTAAAAAGAGGAATGGACCCTACATCGAATCTGCCGAGGAACGCCCATTGTCATTTCAGACCTTAATGAGTTTATGCCGTTTATTTGGACTTTAATCTTTATTTCTTTCAGGTATGATCCTAGTAGATCAAGAGCTGGATTCCTAATCCCATACTGCTCTAGTTTCAGCAGAAGTGTTTCATGGTTTACGCAATCGAACGGCTTCGAGAGGTAGTAAAAGATTCCAATAGCATCTTGTGCTACTTCCCAGGATTTAAAAATGTTCTTTATTAGGGTGACACCAGCGTCAGTGGAACAACGCCCTTTGGTGAAACAGTACTGTTGTTCGTGAAAGATGGAATTTATACGTGTGACGTAACATTTGATTGAGCATCAGCTTTTCAAATACCTTACTGAGAACTGGCAGAATTGACACAGGCCTATAATTGTTGGGTTCTTTACTAAAGCGGCAATAGAAATGCATAATTAATACTGCATAATTCGATACTGTTTCCCCAAAAATTCTCCTGGCGAGACTGGAGAATGTAGGCATACGTGGATTGGTATTGGAATGGTTTAGAGATTGTCTATCGGACAGAAACCAGATAGTTCGAGTGGGTGACTGAGAGTAAAAGCTGCCACTGCTCATTTGGGTTCCACAAGGTAGCACTCTTGGGCCTACCTTATTCTTAATATATATCAATGAATTATTTCATGTAACTTTGCACAATGTGGAGCTCTTTATGTTTGCAGATGACACTGTTCTAGTTTTTCACGGGAAGAACTGGGATAGCGTCCGCCAAGAGGCCGAGAACGGTTTAGCTAGCATAACGCAATGGCTCGAAAATAGTCTCCTCTCGCTGAATACCTCCAAAACAAAATTTATTTGTTTCAACAAATCCTTTTTAACAAATCCAGGCCCGAACTTCTCGCTAAAAATTCACATGTTTCCATGCAATCGTACCAGCAATCGGTTTAACTGTAGTTGCAGCTCACTGTCCCGAACCCCCTCTATTAAATACTTAGGCATAATTATTGATGACAGGCTCGATTGGAGCACCCATACAATTGCGCTAGCTGGAAGGATTAGGAAAATGATTTATATATTTAAGAATTTACGCAGTGTGGCAACCCTCCAACTACTAATCCAAACATACCGCGCTTTATGCGAGTGCCTTTTTAGGTACTGTATCTGCGCCTGGGGGCATGCATACAAAAATCACCTTATCACGGTAGAAAGAGCGCAAAGAGCCGTACTAAAGGTTATCATGCGCCTACCCTATAGACACCCAACAGCTAATGCCTATGAAAGGGCAGATGTACTGACGGTGAGGAAGCTTTTTATACTAGAGATGCTGACAAGATACCATACATATACGGTACCTACCCTACCTATAACAAAAAAACGACGTGTTGACTGCTGCCCAATACCACATGCTAGGACCGTTTTTGCTAAACGACATATTGTAGTTCTAGCTCCTAAAATGTACAACAAACTACTTAAAACCTACAAAGACTGTAAAACCTACACTGTCTACAAATTCAAAACGAAGTTGAAAAACTGGCTCAAGCATTTCAGTTATGACGAAATCGAAAACTTATTAAACGGGTAATATATTTGTATATTATGTATGATTATTTACTTACGCCACAACCACCACCTACACCTACACTACATACGCAACACATAACCAACGACTACGCACTATACAATCTACACACAACACAGACACACACACACACACCACAAAATGTTTGGTTTAATTTTATTTAACTTTTTTTTTTTTTGTATTGTAATTTTCATCTAAACCTATCAATTCTTTGTTTTGTATTCGGATTTTATTTTGTTAGACATAATAAATATCAACTAAAGTAGGCGAAGACACTGGTCTCTATGATACAGTTAACACTAGTTTAGGGGCCAGGGGATTCATATATTTTCGATGTAACCTTTTTATGTCAATAAATAAATAAATAATTTGTGAAATTTTCTACTTTCTACCTATAACGGTTCATGAGATATAGTTCGCTGTCAGACAAACAGGCATACAGACAGATAGGCAGACAGACGGACAGCGGAGGCTTAGTAATAGGGTTCCGTTTGGCACCCTTCGGGTACGGAGCCCTAAAAATGCCAGTTTTTAGTAAAGTTTTTGTAGTTTTTTATAAAGGACAAGCTAGAACAGCACTACACTCTCCAATGTCGTTCCTATTTGTTGGGCAAAGCGCACACACTCCATCAAAACATGTCGCACAGTTGGCTCACGTGACCCTTACGTGAAACTTCATCAGAAAACCAAACTTTTTGGTGGAATGTGACCGTAACGAAGCCTAAGTACCATAAGTAAATCACTTACTAAGTAGATTTTGATCGGTCCAATTATACACCGTAAGCTGTGGTTGGATGGTCTTGTACCAAATTTCCTTTTCTGTTGACCTCTGGTTAAAGTATTCACTCCACACATTCTGTACGCTGCTGTTTTATTAATCTGTATACAAAGAAGGAACATTTACTTATTCAATACTTACAAAGTTTTCATTTCTTTAGAAAATTCTGTGTGGAATGAAACTTCAAAAATTTGTTAACCGCAACAATTTCAACCAAAGTGTACCACGACCGTTTGTTGTTTTGAAATTATTTATTTGAAATTAAATTAAAAGGCGTCGTTTATCCAACTGTGGACCGAGAGCTAATGGATACGGCTTCGGTTCGCTGTTCAATATTTGCCATTTATTCGTTGGAGTGTGGTCGGCGAGCTACATGTCACGTGCGTGCCACTTCCATTCATGAAGCGTCCTCTGTTTTGTGGACTCTTGTGACCCGTGTACGATACATTTTCATTCGCCATCCAGACTAACTGAAGCTTTCCCTCGGTTTTAAAGAGTGATGTTCTTAAAAAGTTCGGTAACGAATCAATGTTCCCTTTTTTCCGTCGTAGACATAATAAAATAGGGGTTATAATTTACACGTTTGAGGTCACGGTGCTCCAATTATAACTTATAACATTTGCATTTCTAGCATTCTACTTCTATAATTTAATAGAATATGTCCATAATAATAGCTTTTCAGTTGATTTAATAACTAGCTCGAATTCAATACATTAATAGTCCTGGGCTACCCTACACAATGTATTGAATGTTTCCATTCACCTCAGCTCCTCGTTATCCGATATTATATTCGGTAATCCGGGAACACAAATAACTGGTTATTCATTTGAAATGCTCCTTCCGACAAGATAACATAATGTTACAACAGTGTTACCCGTCATTAGGTTCTTGTAAGCTTTGAACAGAATTTATATGGGTCGAATGTTGCTATTGTATTCTATTCAGTCATTTGAATGATGAGGAAATAATATTAGCTAGTTGCGTTACACTGATCTTGATTTTCTGCAGTAGTCTATTCAGTATTCACCTGTTGGTTTAACTTTGTTGACAAGTTTAACTGCGTTTGTTACGAGGTCTCTGAATTTGAATTCCTGGAGAAATTATTTCAATTGAGATAGCAAGCTTCATTTCTAATTTCTGAATCATAGCTACCTTCTGGTTTGTTGAATCACATTTATTAGACAATATGTTTGTTCTCAAAAGTGCTCTCAAATACGTCTCTCAACATGAGTTCCGTATAGCGACATATCGACTGTTCATTTTCACCGCCGCAGCTGGTCCGGGCCAGTGGCGTAACTTCAAATCAGCGGCCCTGGTTTAATAAGGAAAGTGGGCCCCCATCACGCCGCCGCCGGCGTGTATTTTTTTTCAAACTCTTTTAGATAGATAGATAGATAGATAAATCGTTTATTTAGTGCACACAAAAAACAGCACAACATACAAAAACACGATTAAATAATGACTAATTAGCTATTATGAAATAGCTGCAAGGTGCCAATATAAAAACAAATAAAAAAGGAAGAAAACAACTAGGTATAACTAACTAGGTGTAACTAGGTTTTAGGCACTTAAGCCTATAGGGTTAATTTTGATGACTTTCCAAATTGCTATGTCGAGAAAAGAGAATGCTGGAGAAGGTAAGTTTCGATAGTTGTCATACCTATTAAAACTTATCTTTGGGGATGCAACTAAATAAACAGCAACCCAAAATGCATTACATACTGCAATCACAATTCTAATAATTTTGAAGGAAATTCATATTCATTTTTCGCTACGAAATATTTACTATATTATAATACTTTATTAAACAAAGTTTTAATTACTTTTAAAGAGGAGCGAACTTGAACAATACACATGTCAATGTCTCTAGCGAAAGCAACATTCGCTAGAGACATGATTAGTGTTCAAGTTATGAAAGGGGCTCGTAGAGACATGTGCAGTGTTCAAGTTGTGAAAGGGGCTCGTAGAGACATGTGGAGTGTTCAAGTTGTGAAAGCGGCAAATAGATTAGTGTTCAAGTTATGAAAGGGGCTCGTAAAGACATGTGCAGTATTCAAGTTGTGAAAGGGGCTCGTAGAGACATGTGCAGTGTTCAAGTTGTGAAAGCGTCAAATAGAGTAGTGTTCAAGTTATGAAACGGGCTCGTAGAGACATGTGGAGTGTTCAAGTTGTGAAAGGGGCTCGTAGAGACATGCGCAGTGTTCAAGTTGTGAAAGGGGCTCGTAGAGACATGTGCAGTGTTCAAGTTGTGAAAGAGGCTCATAGAGACATGTGCAGTGTTTAAGTTGTGAAAGGGGCTCGTAGAGACATGTGCAGTGTTCAAGTTGTGAAAGGGGCTCGTAGAGACATGTGCAGTGTTCAAGTTGTGAAAGGGGCTCGTAGAGACATGTGGAGTGTTCAAGTTGTGAAAGCGGCAAATAGAGTAGTGTTCAAGTTATAAAAGGGGCTCGTAAAGACATGTGCAGTATTCAAGTTGTGAAAGGGGCTCGTAGAGACATGTGCAGTGTTCAAGTTGTGAAAGGGGCTCGTAGAGACATGTGCAGTGTTCAAGTTGTGAAAGGGACTCGTAGAGACATGTGCAGTGTTCAAGTTGTGAAAGGGGCTCGTAGAGACATGTGCAGTGTTCAAGTTGTGAAAGGGGCTCGTAGAGACATGTGCAGTGTTCAAGTTGTGAAAGGGGCTCATAGAGACATGTGCAGTGTTCAAGTTGTGAAAGGGGCTCGTAGAGACATGTGCAGTGTTCAAGTTGTGAAAGGGGCTCGTAGAGACATGTGCAGTGTTCAAGTTATGAAAGGGGCTCGTAGAGACATGTGGAGTGTTCAAGTTGTGAAAGGGGCTCGTAGAGACATGTGGAGTGTTCAAGTTGTGAAAGCGGCAAATAGAGTAGTGTTCAAGTTGTGAAAGGGGCTCGTAGGGACATGTGCAGTGTTCAAGTTGTGAAAGGGGCTCGTAGAGGCATGTGCAGTGTTCAAGTTGTGAAAGCGGCAAATAGAGTTGTGTTCAAGTTGTGAAAGGGGCTCGTAGGGATATGTGCAGTGTTCAAGTTGTGAAAGGGGCTCGTAGAGACATTTGCAGTGTTCAAGTTGTGAAAGCGGCAGATAGAGTAGTGTTCAAGTTGTGAAAGGGGCTCGTAGATTAGTGTTCAAGCTGTGAAAGGGGTTCGTAGAGACATGTGTAGTATTCAAATTTTGAAAAGGGGTTGTAGAGAAATATGTGTAGGGTTCAAATTGTAGAAGCGGCTCGTAGAAACATTGTGTAGTGTTCTAGTTACAAAAGTGGCTCGTAGAGATATGTGCTAGTGTTCAAGATATCCGTGGTTCAAGCTGTGAAAGCGGCTCGTAGCGACGAGTTGAGCTTTGTTTATTCATCTCAGCCGTGTTGCTAATAAGCTGCAGACTTGCCTCAGAGTACAGGGTTAGTATTTATAGTGTTTTTCCTGTCTAGTCGGACAATAAGACCAATTTTTATTCCTTTTATTTTCGTCAAACATTATCTAAACATATATTTCATCATTCAATAATAGTAATCTGTCTTGCCTAATGGCGACCGTCGATTTATCTTAATGAGCGTGAATAATACACACATCAACACGGTCTAGGGATATTTAAAAAAAAAGCGAATTACTATCAATGTGTTAATTATTTATATGACATGTATATATTTAAAAGATACGTTATTTAATATTCTACCATTTTTTTAATAATGGTTAAGGTACTTCGATTAAAATTTCAGGATTTTATGGAAAAAAAATGAAGCATAGACGGAAACCGTATATGAATTAACTTTTAATTTATGAGTAAAAACTGAAAAAAATAGAAAAATCATTTAATTTGTGTTTATAAACTTGAAGTTAGTAGTCTGAGAAAGCGCCCATGATGTTCATAACACATCGGCAACGATTCGGCATGCTCAGAACAAGGTTGTCAATGTGTTGCTGCGGAATATTGTCCCATGTCCTTCTGAGGTGCGCAAAAAGTTGATCTTCTGTAGCCAGATTTTCAAGAACTTCCTTCAGAGCTCTTCTTTGCAGCATATCCCACGCATGATCAATGGGATTTAGATCTGGCGATTGAGCAGGCCAGTCTAAGGCCCTAACATTGTGTGTATGTAACCAAGCTGCTACCGTTCACGCCGTGTGTGCCCGGGCATTGTCGTGCATGAGCAGGAAATCTTGCCCCATTTGTGTTCTGTGGGGCAAGATTACGGGCCCCAGCACCTGTTGGACGTATCGTTCTGCCGTCATATTGCCCCGCACCCAAATGAGATCCGTCCGTCCTCCAAGACGAATTCCTGCCCAAACCATAATTGTTCCTCCTTGGTATGGGTGAACTTCCTGAGGGTTCTGAAGATGGCTCCATCGTCCAGGAACTCGCCAAACACGCGTCCTTCGTGAATCTGGATGGAAGCTGAACCTGGATTCATCCGTGAACAGCACATTGGACCATTGCTCACGGCCCCAGTCCACGTGGTTCCGAACCCATTCTAATCGTCGTCCACGATTGCCTCTCCGTAAAGGTGGGACCCGGAACGAGAGCATAGATTGCTTTCATGCAGTCGCCTTCTTACAGTTTGGTCACTCACAAGCACTTGGTGTTCCACTCGCAGCCTTTGGACCAATTGAGTCGCCGTTGCATTTGGTTGAGCTCGCGCAGTAATTTGCAAAAATCGATCTTGTCTGGGGGTAGTGATGCGACTTGGCCCCCGGTGCCTCTCCGCTACTTCACCTGTAGCACGATAGCGTGTCCACAATCTTGAAATTACATTTTGGTGGGTCCCTATGGCCTCAGCAACATTACGCTGAACAGACCCAGCTTCCAGCATTCCCACAGCTCGTAACATCTCCGCCCTCGTCAAATGTTGGCGTTGCATGGCTACAATACCTCAATTTTAACTTTATCTTTCGTTTAAAAATGAAAAAAAACTGTAACTAAACGTAATTCGTATTGTTTTCTAAATTTCGCACAAACAAAAATTCCCTCTCCTACACATCAAGACATTTTTATGCCACCGAAACAAAAGAATTTTCAAAAATTTGAATTTGGAATTAGTCTGAGATAAATTACAAACAAATCGGTGTATGAAAGATTACAATGCGGCCAGTACTTTTCGAGTTATTTAATTGAGTATGAAATATCCCTAGACCGTGTTGATGTGTGTATATAGCTGACAATAGGCTCCAAAACAAACGTACGTCAAAGTCTACTATTTATAGACTAAAACAAATAAGAAACTGAATTAAATTCCTTTATCTCTCACTTAATATTAATCTACACGAAAATTAACAAAACGTCTCGCGTAACTAATTCGTGTATTAATCTAAATTAACTTCGCCGCTCCTGCTGTGTGTTTTCTAGCGTGTCGTTTAGATTTGTAAACGCGACTTACATTGAAGGTTAGTCGTCGGGAGTGGAGTTTTATTTGGGTACCCGAGCGGCGATGAACAGGCGCGGGGCGGTGTCGTCGCGAGATGGATCTGTGTCGCAGCTGACAGTACATGATGCTAATGGTTGGTAATGAGTCGCAAGCTGTCTGTGACACCTAGCGACGCTCTGTGACTCTGTTGTGAGCTTTGTTCGAACTCGAACTTTGGAAGAGGACGCACAAACTTTGAAGACGCTTAATATCGTTCTGATGGTTGATAGTTGTGTCAGGTCACGGTATATACACTACTAGTTAACATTCTATTATTACCTAAATTAAATACGTCTGCCTCGTTGTCTTAGTGGTCGCAAGCGCTACTGCTGAGCATGAAGTCCTGGCTTCGATTCCCAGGTCGCGGGACTTTAACTGGCGGAATGTGGGTGTACTTATACCACAGGTACCTAACTGTCGGTAGTCTAACCTTTCGGGAAAATACAGACGTTTTGATAAGTTATGTTATTATCTACTTAAATAAAATAAGTAATTACATATAAATTAGGCAAAACTTTTGAAACCTACTTGCTAAATTAACCCCAAGAAATTGGTTCATTTGTCCTTTAGAAACAATTTTATTCTCATTCCTACAATTAGAGCACAAAACACACAACAACCTGTGGAACGCAGAGAGTTCCTCAAGACTGAGGCACTCGACACATTATTATTACTTTGCACTCAGCTCGATTTCAAAGCAAATCTAACAATGTTATAGATCTGTTTGCTTTCAAGGGTTGCACGTGATTTAAATTAAATTAGACTTATAATGCGAAGCATTAGAGAGTACTCTGCGATCGAAAATTTTGTTTTACCTCCTTTTTGCAACTGTTTTTATTGTTACACTCCTGCTTGAACAGAACCTATTTAATTACCATTACCATTTTATATACCATTGTATAGATAATTTAATGGAGATTAATCCTGTATTTTTCAAAAATTTATTTATGCAGCAGAAACGAAAAAAGCATCAAAATAGTAAAAAAAAATCCCTTCAATCAAGTGTGAAACCTGAAAACATTGTCACTTGCGAAAAAATCTTTTTTTTTATAGATTCTTTTCAGCCATAGGAGGAACTCTATTGAAAACGGCTCTTTTATTCAAAGTAGTTTAATTATAATTAATAAAAAACGAACTAATAATAATATCTATATCTATATGTATTTCCAACTTCAACCCTCTTCCGTTGCCTAGCAACCAACAAAGCAAACCTAAATAGTCTTTGACAGTACCTATGTAAAGATTGCGAGGTGAGACATTTTACCCATATTGATAGGTAAAAAAACAGTCAAAACATACTTCATGAAAAGTCGTTCAAATAAATTGTTTATTTTTGTTGAAATTGTATTTTTTAAATAAATATAGGTACATATTATTTTAAAATTATTTATTTTTTTGTAAATTCTGATAAACACTTTTACACGTCAAATTTAAATTATGTCTTAATCTAGATCTAGTTGGTATTTATCTCTATCATCCGACTATTCAGCAAAGAACCATTTTTTTATGAAGGGCATCTCGAATGTCAACCTAAGAGGTTATCGGCTGCTTAACCGGGTTGTCCTGTAGATAGAAGTGATTAATATTACTAGTGGGTAGGTAGTTTAGCAGTGAGGAATATTTATTTATGGGTAAACTTGCCGGGTACTGGTATCTCTAAATTTGTGGTAACCCAAGTAATTTAAGAAGATGCATTTAAGTACGGTCACAATTGCCAACTGGTACTATCTAATGTAGTCGGGTAATAAGAGAAATCAGTAAGAAAAAAATGGTTCTATTTTGCTCCGGGTAATAACTAATAACAGGTAGAAAAAACGATTTTTAGGTTTAATGAACCATTTCTATGATAGTTTAATAACATTGCAAAAAAAGAACAAGCTCACTTACCGACGAAAGGAAATGTCTTCATTTTTTTTTCATCTTCATTTGCGCTATGTGCGATTCATACATCTTAATACACAGCAACGCACCATACTTTATATTTATATTATTACTTACGAGTATAATGTTGTGTTCGTATTACTTTGTAGCCTATAAAATTTCACTGAAGGTTGAAATACGCGTCACTAAATAATTTTACCGAAAAAATCGTACAGTGACAGCAGTTGACAGCCGTTGTCTGTTGGACCCAGTTTATGGCAAACCAATGCGGTTTTACAAAAAGTTCGCATACGCAAAGGAGATAGAGAAAATATATTGTTTTATAAATAATATATATTGTTTTATCTCGTTTGTTCTGACTACTGGGCCCACGGAGGACAGAAGTGATTGGACCTATAGGCCGACCGCTTAACTGCGGCTCGCACCGCGCAGCTACCTCAGGCGCGGACTCAGTTAAGTGGTCGGCCTTTAATAATAACGTCGTTGTCTCATTTTTAACCGACTTCAAAAAGGAGGAGGTTCTGAATTCGACTGTATGTTTTTTGTATGTTTGTTAAGCGATTACTCCGCCAATTGTGAATTGATTTTGACGATTCTTTTTTGTTTGATAGGTCATACTTCAGAGGTGGTCCCATATAAATTTTATAAAACTTTACTGGCTACTTTAATACTACGTTTTTTTCCCACTAGTCCATAATTATGGATGATGTTATAGTTACTGTAACTGTTATTTACATAGAGCAGGTAGTGGTATTCGATTTTGTGTAGGGTAGGTACCACAACTAAAAAGTGATAAAAATATAATCTGTTTACAAAAAAAAAACAAACGTCTTCAAAAAAAAATACTAAAAAGTAAACAATAACTTTATCACACAAGATACGTTGACTAGGAAAAAAAACTATTTAGTCCGTCAGTCAGATGATAAAAAAATATTAGACGAGAATTTTTTGCTTTATAAAAAATGATTTAAATAAAAGACATTAAAGTTGGGGACATGTCAGTATAAAATCTACTGGGAGTGACGTCATGCCACATTTTAATGTATTGCCTACTCAATATATTGCCGTAATCTTTACAAAAAAATAAGTGTCCAATATTTTATAATAATCTACCTGACGCACAAAAAAAATTTTGAGTCAACATCCCAATTTCGGAAGTCGATGGCAAAAAACGAAAAACTTCCTAAATTAAAGTTACTTTTCACTTTTTAGTGTTTTTATTGAAGCCGGTTGTTTTTTTTTAAACAAAAAACAAAAAAAAAATTTTTTGGCTTTTACTTTTTTTCTGTTTTTGAATCGAGCGAACCAAGGCACATAGCCTGAAGAATTGCCAAACTTAAGTGGCAATGGGCAGGGCACATTGCTCGCAGAACAGAAGGCCGATGGGGCCGAAAGGTCCTGGAGTGGCGACCGCGTACCGGAAGACGTAGCGTTGGAAGGCCTCCCACAAGATAAACCGATGACCTTGTAAAGGCCGCAGGAATCCGCTAGATGCGGGAGGCACCGAATCGGTCCAAGTGGCGGTGCTTGGGGGAGGCCTAGGTCCAGCAGTGGACGTCTTTCGGCTGAAATGATGATGATGGTGATGAATGAGAGTTATGAGGCGTGCACTTTTGGATTTTCCAAATATTCAAATAAAATGGACCAAATAAAAAAAAGTAGCTCAATAGTCGATAAAAATAACATGAGTTTTTATAAAAATCTAAAATCGAATTACAGTAAAAAATGTTTTATTCGCAACCCGTCTCATAAATTGACTTTGTTCTAATGAGTTAAAAGAGAGCCTCACGAAATATTTAAAGCATGTCAAATAAACGACAGTTTAATAAACCAGCCAGAACAGTTATGTCAAAGTAGTCTGTATCACTCCACGGATAGACACAAAGTAGTCTGTGCCACTCCACGAATAGACACAAAGTAGTCTGTGTCGCTCCACGAATAGACACAAAGTAGTCTGTGTCACTCTACGAACAAAGAAACAAATTATTTACATGACTTCAGGAGCAGACAATTATGCAAGAGAAGGTTCCCTACCCTAATCCTGAGAAGTGTAAGTTTGTAAACGTGTGCGAGCTCGTAATTTGGATCTAATTGCGTGGCGCTAAGTAACGCTTTGTGTACGCTCCTGTACCGGGTTCCACTCCACGCGTATGTTCGGTGGCGTCACGGCGGACTGTCAAGCCACCGCGCCTACAGTTACACACACGAGTGTAGTGACTGAGCAGACAGTGGAGCTGACTCCTCTTAATAGAGAGATTATATATATCTCATTTAGACAATGTGAGCGTACCTAAAGCCAGCCCCATTTACACGATCCAAGTTTCTGGAACGTTCAAGAAAAATAATCACATGCCAATAAAGGAAGTTCAATTATTATATAATTAAGAATTCCATGCAAGTGTTTACACGCATGCGATTTCTATAAAATGACTTACAATAATTGAATGCATGTTTTGCAATCCAATAATTGCATGCGACTTCTGTTTACACCACGGCAATTTTATTATTGCATGCAGATAAGAACAATGCTGCGTATATTCAAGCATTTAGGCAAGATTGCTAATGGTTGTCCTGCAGATGATTTAGTTTTCACTCTGTCAATCCGTTCTTAATTACTGCATAATAGCGTGGGGCGGTGCGGGCAAGACCTTACTAATTAAAGTAGAACGAGCCCAGTGTGCTCTACAGAAAGTTGCCTATAGACGACCTTATCGGTACCCCTTCAATAAACTTAATACTGAACTGGGAGTTCTTAGGGTTAGCCAGCTTTACATGCTGTCTGTCACCCGATTTCACAAAACTGCCTTGAGCACTTGTGTCATTTCAATTCAACAATCGGCAGAATGTCTTACGGTTTTATGGGACCACACATATATGCGAAACTCAAGGGTCTATTCAAAATACTAAAACTAATACAGAGAAGACGCAGAATGACGGTAACAAACTGGCTTCTTACACTGGACTACGACATGACAGAACATTTCTTAGCTTAAGTAAAAACTCACAGTACACACATGGACATTTCACAAGTACACGTGTACTCACCAACATACGTATAACATACAAACACTCTCTTACAACAACAACACAACTGACACACAATTTCAGATTATTTAGAAGATAAAAAAGCGTGGGATTGAGCTGCTCGCTCTGCTAAGCTTTGTGATAAAACTATAAAATTTGACATTTTAATTATTATGTAAATCATTAAAAATACCAGTTTTTTATATACATATTGACATTGTTGAAATTTATATACAAAATAACATGATTACTTTGTAAAGTATTATATTGTTTTAATTATTGTGAATGTGAGGACTATGTGGATATTTTATTTTTATTGTTTTTCCTTTCTTTAATTTTTTCTTTCTCAGTTAGTTTAAATGATGGTCTGGCAGTTTGAGTACTTTATGCGACCTACCCAAATGTCCTTTCTTTGGTATTGTTCGTCGAGTTGAGCTCCTTAAGTTCTGAGTTGAGCTCTACGATTACTGACAAATGCTTGCACTGACTGGACAGGTCCACTCAAATCTGTGTGGTTCTTTCCTCAAAAGACCATTTCAGACACAAATCTACATGGTCCTCATATGGCCTGACCAAGATTATGTCTGGACTTTAAAAGAGACTGTGACCTCTGAGTTTGTTTCGGTCTTTCTTCTCAGAGTAGTCAGATAGGAAACGCCGAACTCATCTAGCATTTTCTTCTTATTTTTTTTTAATATGACGTGTAAAAGTGATTGCAATATCCTATTTACAGAATAAACAATTTCATTTCATTTCATTTCATTTCATTTCACACATATCATAGCACCATATGTCGTGGCCAGATCTTAGAATTGACCATTTCATGAAATGGCAAAACTCAAAAAAAACTCAAAACTCAAAACTCAAAGCATTTATTTCAATTAAACCATTTACTTTGAATTTGCACTTTTGAATTGTCAAAGAGTCGGTCAGTTAGTCAGAAAGTTGAAGCTAGTTGCCCATTCCAAAACGTAGATCTCTATGGAGAAGAACGGGCAAGAAACTCCAAGGACACTCTTTTAAATATAGAATTACAAAATCCTGGGTACAATACTTTTGTTGCTTCTATATGTGAGAACAATGTAAAATAAAATAATAATCAAAAACGATTAAAAATATAAGATTAAAAATAAGCAATGGCAGATAAGAGATGACCAGTCTCAACCGACGGCGCCCGTTCACGAACATGACGCGTATGGCCAGCTAACATTTGCCATATCGTTTAAACGTCAATGTTTAATGATAATATTATGTCAGTCAACGTTTGGCCATATCATTAATGTAGTTTATCCATGGTGTAAGGTGTAGTAAAAATAGTCAAGTAACTGCGACCAACTTAGAAGTAGCACTCGCCGGCCGATTTTTTTGATTAACACAGGGTGTTGTAAAACGCATCATGTTTGATAAGGAACGGGTATTTAGAATGAAAAAGCGATGTATAAGGTCAATGTGTGGCCTTAAAACAACAGATAGCTGTCTTTCCTATTTTCAGTCTTTAAAAATTTTAACTTTTCATTCTTTATACATTTTTGAAACAGCTCTATTTGTAAAAAACAATCCACAATTATTTGAAAAACTGTCAGCAGTTCGAAAAAATCCGATACGAACTCAATACGTTCACGAACTATGTCAAGTGAAATGTAAAACCGCACTTATGCAGAAAAGTTTTTTTGGTATTGCCCCACGTATTTATAATAAAGTACCTGATGTGATAAAAAATATGACTGTAATAAAATTTAAAAGGGCACTAAACCAAATATTAATTGAGAAAAGCTATTACAAAATTGATGACTTCCTTAATGATAAATCTCTGCACTGATTGATAAAGTACTATTATATTAAAGTAGTATTGATATTATGATTGACATCTATATTCCTGTTCTGACAATTTTTATTCTTATTGACACTGACATACTATATTATTTTTTTGACATTACTGTAAAAATGTCACTACTGTTATTAGTCTGTTTTTTGTATTTTTTTTGTAATTCTAATGATTTGACATTTATATTCATTCAGTATCAATAATTAGAATCTGTTTAATTTTGGAATTCAATATTATTTGCATGCCCATGAGACGGTAGAATATGGAGGACTACTTTTTTAAGAAAACATCTATGTACCAATTACCCATGTTTGCAAAAATAAATGATTTGATTTGATTTGATTTGAATGATAGAAAATTTTCATGCCAGAATTAGATGCGATAATAAAATACTAATGATGCGATAATATACGTGCGATTTTATTTTACATGCTGTTTACACCTATACCAGTTATGAATGTAGGATTAATTTTGTATTTGTATACTTAAACGTTTCTAAACGATTATAAAGTATGTTTCTGAACGAGTGACCGGAACGAGTGAAAGAGGAAGTATGAACTAAGATGGAGAGTGAGCGGTTTTTTGATATTCAATATGAAAGACGTACGGCATGCGTACTAAGGTGTTACCTAAGTTGTTAAAAAATTATTAATAAACGTTGTAAAGGATTATTTTCGCGTTTTCCTGGATATCCCAACACTACATTTGGGGGCTCGTCCGGGATCCCAAGGAAAAAGTGAATTAAGAAGACTGGTGCGTTGTGCGTTTCGCGGCAAGGTGAACCGCGACGCGACCCACGCGGCCATTACCGTTACGTACGAGTTCACGACACGAAGAAAATCTGAATCTAAGGAGCAAGGAGCAAATTAAGATGCCTGACGACAAGAATCCGACACCATCATTAAATTTCGCTGATATAATACCAAAATACGATGGCACTGACAAAACATATTCGTCAGCAAAATGGGCGCAGGACGTGGAGGACAACGCCGAAATATTCAGTTGGTCGGCGCAACAGAAACTCATCTTGGCGCGTCGATCACTAACCGGCACAGCGGAGTTGTGGTTAAAGTCTGAAAAAGCCTTCAAGTCATACGAGGAACTACGGTCGGCGCTGTTGAAAGAATTTCCCGAGTCAACCAACAGTAAAGAGATGCACGAACTCATGGCGGCTCGTAAGAAAAGAAGTAACGAAACATTTTACGAGTACTTGTTAACGATGAAGGAGTTAGGTAAACGTGCTAAATTTCCGGACTATGTGGCCATACAATATATAATTGATGGCATACACGATTACGAATCGAACAAAGTGATCCTGTACGGCGCGACTACGTACCCTGCGCTGAAAGAAAAAATAACATTGTACGAGACCATCAAAAATAAAAGTAAGAAACGCCATGATGATACGAATGCAACGAAGCAGTCCGAGCTAAAAACAAAAAGTCATCCTGAAAAATCATCACGTCGATGTTACAAGTGTGGTGAAGCTGACCATATCGCCAGCACGTGCACGAAAGGTGTAAAATGCTTCCGGTGCAACTCATTTGGTCATATCGGAACGGAGTGTAAAGCGCCAAATTCAAACTCAAAGCCGCATGATAAGCAGAAAGATGGCGGCGAAAGTTCTCGAAAATCGATGTGCACGAAAATTTCGCCGGAAGAGGGCGCCTCTGATCCGGAGCGGGAAAAACATGGCGGATACGATGAAGATGAACGACAAAGGAGCGAACGAATGACAGGAATGGATGAGCGTCGGTCAACGTCAAACTCGCGTACGTCAACAACAGACTCCTGTCAATCGTGTCAACGTCAAAAGTGTCAAATGGAAACGGTGTTAAATGTAAACAAAGACATTGTGAGCAATAAATCAATAAAGAACATTAAGATTGGTGATAAAGAAGTTGATAGTTTAATAGATTCCGGTAGTGACTTAAATTTGATTTCTTCGAATTTGTTTTTCGAGTTGGACGTTACAACTCACGAAAAAGTTAAGGTGGTATTATCTGGTATTGGTGCGACAAACGTTTGCTCATTTGGAAAGTTTAATATAACAGTTAAGATCGATGGATATTACTTCGACGTGTGCTTTTTCATTGTCCCAAAGGAGGTAATGCCATATAATATCATCTTAGGTCAACCATTTTTAGCCAATGTTACAGCTGTAATTAATAAGGGCTCAGTCAGCGTTGTGCCTCATTATAATGATGTTTTGCCGCAGTGTATGCTTGTGGAGGTTCCAGAACCCGTGTGTTTTGTTTCTGATCCGCAGATACGAGAAGCAGCTCAGAGATTAGTAGACAGTTATCAACCCAGACAAATTAAGGAGGCACCGATAAATATGAAGATCATATTAAAGGATGAAATCCCTGTGGCGCAACGGCCCAGAAGGTTGGCTCTTGCGGAGCAAAAGGAGGTGGAGAGGCAGGTCGGTGAGTGGCTAAGAGATGGTATTATTAGAACTAGTTTTTCAGAATATGCAAGTCCTCTCGTGCTGGTCAAAAAGAAGGATGGTTCAACAAGGGTGTGCGTTGATTACAGATTAATTAACCGAAAGATGGTCAAAGATGAATTTCCACTTCCGGTTATCGAAGATCATATCGACAAGTTATCAGAGGCCAAGGTTTTCAGTAAATTGGATCTGAAAGATGCATTCTTTCACTTGAAAATTGATGAAGATTCTGTTAAATATACATCCTTTGTCACGCATCACGGTCAGTTTGAATTTCTCAGAGCACCGTTTGGTTTATCAATTTGTCCTAAATATTTCACAAGATTTATAACAATTATCTTTAGAGACCTCATTGCCAAAGGTCACATTCTTATATTTATCGATGATGCCATAATTCCAGCAAACGACTATCAAGAAGCAGTTGAAAGGTTGCGTGAAGCTTTACAGGTAGCATCTGACTATGGACTTGAGATTAACTGGAAGAAGAGTGAAGTTTTGACAACAAAAGTTGAGTATTTGGGTCACATCGTGCAAGGTGGTGAAGTGAGGCCAGCCACAGAAAAAACAGAAGCAGTTATGAAGTTCCCGGAGCCCAAAACAGTGAAACAATTACAAAGCTTCATGGGGCTAGCATCATATTTTAGGAAGTACATACCAAATTTTGCCCAAATAGCCAGTCCATTGACTAACCTGCTAAAGAAGGATCAAAGTTTTACATTTGAAGAGGAACAGAGGTATGCTTTTAATATTTTAAAAGAGAAATTAGGAAATAGTCCAGTGCTTATAATTTTCAACCCGAAACGACCTACAGAACTACACACAGATGCGTCCAGTTTGGCCTTTGCAGCAGTATTAATGCAGCGATGTGAAGACAATGGGTTACATCCTGTGTATTATATGAGCCGGAAGACAAGTGAGGCAGAAAGGAAATATTCTAGCTATGAGCTAGAGGCTCTTGCTATTATAGGGGGCGTAAAGAAGTTTCGCCATTATTTGTATGGTATTCCATTTAAAATTATAACAGACTGTCAAGCATTTCAGATGACATTACAAAAAAAAGACTTGTCCACGAGAGTAGCCAGATGGGCATTGTTATTACAAGAATTCGATTTTCAGGTAGAACACAGATCTGGTACGAGAATGAAACATGTTGACGCGCTGAGCCGCAACCCATACATAGGTGTGACCACCAATAGCCTACATGATCAAATAAAGAAGGCACAAGAGCAAGATGAAGGATTGAAGGCTATTATGGAAGTACTTGGTGACAAACCTTACCTTGATTACTATTTAGAAGGTGGTCTGCTGTATAAGGGATTGGAAAGAAGACTGGTAGTACCTAAGGGCATGGAGATGGAAGTGATAAAAAGAGTACACTCAAATGGACATTTTTCCAAGAAGAAGATGACAGAACTTATCAGTAAAGATTATTATATTAAAGATTTATCAAAGAAGCTTGGAGATTTTATAATTACATGCATCCCATGCATACTGGGCAGCCGTAAAGAAGGTAAGCAGGAAGGATTTCTGCACTTATTGGAGAAAGAGGACACACCTCTGCATACTATCCACATTGATCACATAGGACCCATGACGGCGACGAAAAAGCAGTACAATCATCTGCTTACAATGGTAGATGCATTCACCAAGTTTGTGTGGATATTTCCCACCAAGAGTACCACTAGCAAGGAGACCATTGAGAAGATAAGAATCCATCAGCAACACTTTGGAAATCCTACCCGAATAATAAGTGACCGAGGAACAGCATTTACCAGTCATGAATTTCAACAATATTGTGAAGAAGAAGGAATCAAACATGTTGAAATCACCACAGGTGTGCCTAGGGGAAATGGGCAAGTAGAAAGAATACATAGGACCATGATTTCAGTTCTTACAAAGCTGTGCATAGAGGACCCTACCCAGTGGTACAAACACATAAGTCGTGTTCAAAGAGCATTAAATAGTACTTGGCAAAGGAGTATCAATTGTACCCCATATGAACTACTGATTGGAACAAAAATGAAGACTAAAGAAGAAATCGAAATCTATGACTTACTTATGCAGGAAGGACGAGACATCTTCATACAAGATAGAGAAGAAAGACGACGGAAGGCTAAGGAGCATATTTTGGAAATACAAAAAGAAAACATACGAACATTTAACAAAAAGCGCAAACAAAGTTCAAAGTATGAGGAAGGAGATCTAGTTGCCATCAAGCGCACCCAATTTGGCTCAGGCATGAAGCTAAAACCTAAATACCTTGGGCCATACACCATTACGAAGGTCAAAGGAAATGACCGTTATGACGTTCAGAAGGTGGACCTTACTTCAGAAGGACCAGGTAAGACATCCACTGTGGCGGACTTTATGAAAAGGTGGCCCAATGTTGACTGATCCTTTCTATGTATTTGTTTGTAAACTTAAACTAAGTCTCCATTATGTTTAAGTACTGAAGCTGTTATCCATAAGGCTGTAATCTAATATTTGTGTAGTAAAGCTGTTTTAGCATAAGTTTGTATTTCAATGTTTACTATGTACTGAGAAGTCGTACTTATTATTTCTAAAGTTTGATTATTGTAACTTTAAGTTAATTTTATCATTTCTGAGGCCAGAAATATGTGTAGAATGGCCGAGCCTGTAGGATTAATTTTGTATTTGTATACTTAAACGTTTCTAAACGATTATAAAGTATGTTTCTGAACGAGTGACCGGAACGAGTGAAAGAGGAAGTATGAACTAAGATGGAGAGTGAGCGGTTTTTTGATATTCAATATGAAAGACGTACGGCATGCGTACTAAGGTGTTACCTAAGTTGTTAAAAAATTATTAATAAACGTTGTAAAGGATTATTTTCGCGTTTTCCTGGATATCCCAACACTACATGAATATCAACTAAAGTAAATTATTATAGTACGTGTTGTTTAAGGCAATAAACTTGCACAGTGTAATGGGACTTTAGTGATAGATCCACGAGACCTCAAAGTGAAACTTGTCGGGAACCGAAACCTTTCACAATGCCCAACAGTCTAGGTATTCCTGTGAAACCGTTCACAATGCCCAACAGTCTAGGTATTGCTGTGAAACCGTTCACAATACCCAACAGTCTAGGTATTGCTGTGAAATCGTTCACAATGCCCAACAGTCTAGGTATTGCTGTGAAACCGTTCACAATGCCCAACAGTCTAGGTATTGCTGTGAAACCGTTCATTATACTCAACAGTCTAGGTATTGCTGTGAAACCGTTCACAATGCCCAACAGTCTAGGTATTGCTGTGAAACCGTTCACAATACCCAACAGTTTAGGTATTGCTGTGAAACCGTTCACAATGCCCAACAGTCTAGGTATTGCTGTGAAACCGTTCACAATGCCCAACAGTCTAGGTATTGCTTTGAAACCGTTCATTATACTCAACAGTCTAGGTATTCCTGTGAAACCGTTCAAAATGCCCAACAGTCTAGGTATTGCTGTGAAACCGTTCACAATACCCAACAGTCTAGGTATTGCTGTGAAACCGTTCACAATGCCCAACAGTCTAGGTATTGCTGTGAAACCGTTCATTATACTCAACAGTCTAGGTATTGCTGTGAAACCGTTCACAATGCCCAACAGTCTAGGTATTGCTGTGAAACCGTTCACAAAAGCCAACAGTCTAGGTATTACTGTGAAACCGTTCATTATACTCAACAGTCTAGGTATTGCTGTGAAACCGTTCACAATACCCAACACTCTAGGTATAGCTGTGAAACCGTTCACAATGCCCAACAGTCGTATTGCTGTGAAACCGTTCACAATACCCAAAAGGTATTGCTATCACCAAGCAATATTTTGGCAATTATACCTACTAAAGTGCACATTTCGAAATGAATTATATAATTTGACTACCACGTTCTTATAAGCCCGCCCTCGATATACGTTGCTGGAAAATTGAGAATATTTTGTCACTGAAGGGGATAATTATTGACCTACTAACGAGATGGTCTCGTCATAGTTTGTTTAAATCAGAACATTTCGGAAATTGATTGATCAATCGATAGGTAATTTCCCTCCGTCGTACAATATATGCGCGTTTGTGTTATTAATGTTGTTATTTACTGTGTTGCTCCTAATTAGAAACCAACGTATTCGTCGCGTTGCAAAATAAGTTATTCAAATACCTAGCTACTGAATAAATACGTAATATCATCGTTTGTTTATATCCATCTTATTCACACTAAGATGATTTTAGGTCTTAACGTACAGACCTACTGTTTTGGGTAAAAAACTAAACAAACTCAAAACTCAAAGCATTTATTTCAATAAAACCATTTACAGGCACTTTTGAATTATCAAGAAGTCGTTCAGTCAGAAATATGAAGCTAGTTGCCCATTCCAAAGCGGAGTAAGTACCTATGGAGAAGAATGGGCAAGAGACTCAACGAACAAGCTTTTACATAAAAAAATTGATACAAAATATTGGTTACATCATTAATGTTGAAATTATGCATGTGAGAACAATGTAGAAAGACGTGCACGTTTGTAAAAGCGTCCGTAATAAAAAGAAAAAAACAAAGACCCATTAAAAAAAAACAAATTAAAATAAGCCATGGCAGCTAAGAGATGACCAGTCCCAACTGACGGCGCCCGTTCACGAACATGACGCATGGATTAGCACCATTCAGCTCAACCATTTTGAAGGGAGCTAAATGATCCAACACACGCGCCACCGCCAGCGAGACATCTGAGTGAGCATGACATACTCACAGCCGCCAGAGCACATTCAGGTCAATGAAATACATATTACCCGGTAGATGGTAGCTCTTTAGTACATAGTACTCACACCTGTGCTATAATACTAAGGAGATTAAATTTATTCAATACGAAGACTGATGGTCTTACAATCTTCAGCAGCTCCAACAGTATTTTCAAAATGTTATTCAATTAGTTGTGGTTGGTGAGCAGGACCAGCAATGAGCCAAGCATTTTTATCAATAATGTATTGCCCCAACTTATAATATGCCTGCCTACACAGTGTGCGTTTTATACAAGTTTTGAATTTCGTCTCATTCAGTTGAAGTATGTGAGGAGGAATTTTATTGTAAAACTTTAAACAGTACCCCATGAAAGATGAGTCTACTTTAGCCAATCTGAAACCTGGTTGACACTAATAGGTCCCTATTTCTTGTAGTATATTTATGTCTATCACCTCTTTTACTAAAAAGATGTAATTTTATTCTTACGTACATGATGTTTTCATAGATATATTGACAAGGTACTGTCATGGTGTTAATATCCATAAACAATTCCCTTAGAGCCGCGCCTGTGGAGATAATATATGGTACATAATTATAAGTTGCGTCTGGGTATCAATAACTGAGTAAACCATTCGTTGATAATGAAGTTAGTAGCCGGCGCCGGCAGCAGCTGGACGCGTTCGAATTCAATTTTCATACTAGATAGCGGACGCCGGATAATTTATACGGAACATTTATGTGAGCCTCCTGATGGCATTACGGAGCTTACACCCGCGCTGTGAGCTGAGCCCTGCACCTGCCGCCTGCCCCGCCTTCCCCGCCTGCCCCGCGTCCCACGTCCCACGCTGTTGACTGTCATCCACTCACACAGCATCCTACGATCCATCGGCTCTCTCATCGACGGCCACTTTCAATTCCCGCATTCGCATTAGCAAATTTTACGTATCGCTGAATAAAATATTCGCAAAAATTACGAAATTCAAGCGAAGCAACAACATTCTACTTATTTCGCATTAACGAGGATTTGATACCGACGCTCAAACAGAAAGAAAAATAAAAACAAAATTTTGCCTTTTGGCTGTTAATTTACGTATCCAACAGCGGCATTACTCATTTATATTATGTTAGCGCTGAAAGATGACGTGGACTCTTGTGAACTTGTTGATTGTGGGGTAAACATTAATCACTCCGTAATCACTCCGTGTCCGAGGTGTCCGAGGTGTCCCGCAACTAATAATGCATTATATTTCTATTACCTTAGTGCAAATAATGCGAATTTCAATTAAATTATAATAAGTTTAGCGAATGATGTTCTAATTATAGTCTGTCGTAGGTACTAATTAGTATTAGTAAGTATAGCTAGAATCAGACATATTTGTTGGTCGTTCAGTGAATTGACTTTGATTTGGTTAAATAATTTGAAAGTCTGGAATCAGGAGATAAATATTTAAAAAAAAATGTGCTCTTTCTTTATCGGGTACCTTATTAAGTAAATAGAATACGGATTCAACATTTCGGTGTGTTTTATGAATATAAGGAATTCACGATACAACGAAATAATCTCGATACAAAAAATTGCAAAGTTCTATTTTTATGTATTTTTTTTTTGAGTATCAAGGCGTAGCGCTTGAGATATTCAATGAAGTTTACTTTAAAATGTAGAGAGTAATCGTATCAAGGTGTAAGAAAAGCAGTTTTAGTTTTAATAATACTTTTTATTTTGTGTGTTTCTTCACCGTTGAAATTGAACGCGTTTAGCACATCTAAACGCGTTCAAGAGCTGTCAGTGTACAATATTCCATAACAATTTTGACACTGACAGCTCTTGAACGCGTTTTAGAAATGCTGATCGCGTTCAGTTTCATTGGTGAAATCAGCTCTTAGAAAAGACGGCAATTCGATTTGGCACATACGTTGTTATACATTCCGACACACATTATCGCCATTCCTTTTTTTGCCTATCAACATTAATGAAATGAAATGAAATGAAATGAAATTGTTTATTCTGTAAATAGGATATTGCAATCACTTTTACACGTCATATTAAAAGAATATTTAAAAAAAAAGAAGAAAATGCTAGATGAGTTCGGCGTTTCCTATCTGACTACTCTGAGAAGAAAGCCGGAACAAACTCAGAGGTCACAGTCTGTTTTAAAGTCCAGACATAATCTTGGTCAGGCCATATGAGGACCATGTAGATTAGTGTCTGAAATGGTCTTTTGAGGAAAGAACCACACAGATTTGAGTGGACCTGTCCAGTCAGTGCAAGCATTTGTCAGTAATCGTAGAGCTCAACTCAGAACTTACGGAGCTCAACTCGACGAACAATACCAAAGAAAGGACATTTGGGTAGATCGCTTAAAGTACTCAAACTGCCAGACCATCATTAAAACTAACTGAGAAAGAAAAAAATAAAGAAAGAGGAAAAACAATAAAAATAAAATATCCACATAGTCCTCACATTCACAATAATTAAAACAATATAATGCTTTACAAAGTAATCATGTTATTTTGTATATAATTTTCAACAATGTCAATATGTATATTAAAAACTGGTATTTTTAATGATTTACATAATAATTAAAATGTCAAATTTTATGGTTTTATAACAAAGCTTAGCAGAGCGAGCAGCTCAATCCCACGCTTTTTTATCTTCTAAATAATCTGAAATTTTATAGTACCCTTTTTTACAAAGTTTGGTTTTAATACAGCTTTTAATGTCACATCACTCTCGTTCGTTAATAAATCAGTCGCCCGATGGGGCTTTTTTTTATTTTTTGAGTAGGAAATTATCAAATAACTTCTCCCGCTCTGGGTGGAGCGGGAGGGCGTGCCAGACTCTTACTGACTAAAACCCACCCGTGTTCCTTCCGTTGTCTGTACGTTGCCAGGGGCCACGGTTTCGGACTTTCCCGCAACCCCGGCAGGCATCGGTCCTATCGGACCCCTTCAATTGTTGACATCTCTTTGAGGTGCGCGTGGAACACAACGCGCCGTCGACCCGGGCCTGGTCCTTATCGGATGGCGAGCTACCCATTGCTCACCGTCTGCAATCCCGCGCCTACGGTGGCCGGGAATCGGCCTGCGATTCCCGACGCCTAGGGCGTCTCCTGCGGCGGCTAGGGGCGTGAGGGCGCGAAATTTGCCTCTCCCTTACGCGTTCTGCCTCCTCCTTCGCGAGCATTACTGCTTCGCAGAAGGAGGTGACGGCCTCCCATGCCCTCTCCCTCCGTACCATGGCCTGGACCAGGGCCGGACGCGAGAGATCCCCGCCACCGATCGCCTCCACGAGGACACGGCGATGCTCTGCCCAAGCCGGGCTCTGCCCAAGCCGGCGATGCTCTGCCCAAGCCGGGCAGATGTCCACCGTATGCTCCACCGTGTCCTCCGGGCGATCCACGCAGTGATGACACCCGGGCGTTTCCTCCCGCCTGATACGAAACAGGAACCTCCCGAAACAACCATGTCCGGTGAGGACCTGCGTCAGGCGGAAGGTGAGGACGCTGTGGCGCCTCTCTAGCCACTCCTCAAAGAGGGGATTTATCGCCGCAATAGTGGCGTGCCCAGCACTGGGTTGCGACAATCGCACTCTCCATGACGCCATGAGATCCCGCCGGAGCTCTGTCCGCTGTGTCGCGATTTATCGCGGAAACGGTGTTACGCCCCGGCGTTTCGACTCCTCGCGCCACTCCCAGATGTGCGCGAGGACTTTTGCTTCCAGATCCCATGGCGGTAATCCGGCAAGGAGGCTCGCCACCTCACCGGAGACCGTGCGGTATCCCCGGACCAGCCGGGTGGCCATGACCCTCTGGGACGCGTTCAACCGGCGGGCTGGCCGTCGCCTCAATGAACGCGCTCAAACCAGTGCCCCGTAAAGGGCCATGGACCGCACGACCCCCGCGTATAGCCTCCGGCAGAAAGAGAAGAAAACACATGGCCTCAGACTTGTGCAGGGCCACCTCGAGTCCCAATTGCCGGATTCTGTCCACGATTGTCGCAACCCCGTATGTCGCTAGTTCGGCCGCCGCCTGGTGCGACCTCCCCTGCGCCAGGACCAACGTGTCGTCAACGTAACAAACGACGTTGACGCCGCTAGCGAGGTCGGCGCGCAGCACCCAGTCGTATCCGATGTCCCACAGATGCGGCCCCAGAACCGAACCCTGTGGGACACCGCACGACATCTCTCGCCGGTTCCACTCTCCCTGGTGACTGGGGTAGATGACGGCCCTGTCCGTCAAATAAGCCTCGACCACACGACAGAGGTAGGCCGGCATCCAGTGATACCGGAGTGCCTCCCTGATGCAACTCCAGGGCAGAGTATTGAAGGCATTGGCGATGTCTAGAGACACCGCCAAGACGACCCCACCCTGGGCCACTGCGTCCCCCGTCGTGAGGGCTCGCACGCGCATGATGGCGTCTACCGTAGAGCGCCCCCTGCGGAAACCAAACTGGCTCTCCGCCAAATCCGGCCCCACCCGCATCAGCCGCCCGACGAGACGGTCTGCAATGACTCTTTCAAAGAGCTTTCCCACCTCGTCGAGCAGCACGATGGGCCGGTAAGCGGACGGAGAGTCCGCAGGGTGCCCCGGCTTCTTGATGAGGACCAGTTTCCCCGTCTTCCAGTGAAGTGGAGAGGGGCCAGCCCCTCTCCAAGCATGCGCTTAGGAGCCGCCTTAGTCGAGGCCCGAGAGCCCCCAAGGCCAGGACCCAGGCTTTCCTAGGTAAGCCATCGGGTCCTGCGGCGGTATTTTTGGCATTCAGCCTACGTACCGCCACTCTCATCTCTACCTCGGTCACCTCCGGAGCATCGTCGTCGTCGTCGGAGGTGTGGTCCACATCGGGCACCGCAGAAGGCGGAGCCATGGGCGGGGAGGCATGTTCCCCTCTCGAAGGGAACAGAGCGCTCACCACGTCCCCAACAAGCTGCGGCCGGAGACTCTGCGTCAGTGGGGGAGCCCATGGGCGGAGTTTCTTCCGCACCATCTTGTATGGGCGTCCCCACGGGTCCCTGTTCAGAGTACCCAGCGACTCCTCGCGGGCCACTCCCCTGGCCCGAAGGATCTCCGCTTGGAGGGCGGTCTTCGCCACTCTGTACCCCTCGTACAGCTCCGCCTGAATGGCTTCCGTATCCGGAGGACGAATACAGAGCCTGCGGTGCCTGGTGTACCGGCGTCGCGCAGCAATTGCGCACGCATTGCGCAGTGTCGTCAGCTGTTGCGACCACCAGTACACCTGGTGCGAGGCACGTCCGGGCTGGACCCGGAGCATTGCCACGTCACATATTTCAGACATGGCCTCCCGGAACCACTCCGCCTCGTCGTTGATGTCAGCAGGCCTGTCCGGTGATGACACCCAGGCCTGCACGATCAAGGCTTCCAGGAGGAGCTCCCGGTCCAGCTGTTTCAGTGCCCACCGCGGACCACTCGGGGCCTGTCGGACCGGCGCGTTCGAGGTCTGGGCGGAGACGTCAAACCGGATGTACCGGTGATCGGAATAGGTCTCCACCCCCTCCATGACGCGCCAGTCAAGTACACGCGGCAACAGAGCGGGGCTGGCGAACGAAATGTCCACCACTGATTCACCCCGCATCTGCACACACGTGGGGACAGAACCCCGGTTCAGGACGACCAGGCCTGTCTCCAGAGCCCAGTCCTCCACCATCCTGCCCCGTGTGTCCGTATACCGGGAACCCCAAGCAACATTCTTGGCATTCCCCGACGACGACGACTCTCAACTCCGCAAGGGAGTTGTGGAACTCGGCAAGAGTTCGGCTCGGGGAGAAGTATACCCCTACCACAACAATCTCCCCGAACCGTGCTGCAAGGCAACCCCGTCCTCTCTTAACAGCCTCGAGGGACGGAGTACCAGCGAAAGAGCCCGATGGGGCTCATCGACGCTAAATGTATTTTTTTGCAAATTGATATGATCAGATTTACGTGATTTAAAAATAATTTTGTTTACACAATTCAATTCAAAATTAAAAATATTTTATTTCACATAAATATACAAGGGCTCTTATGAAACGTCAGAAGCTAGGAGCACGGTTCCAATTGGTATTTTCCTATGGAGAAGAGCCGGCTAGAAACTCGGTTACTCTTTTAAAAATAAATGGTTTTTAAAATGGTTTTCAAATTACAGTGTCCTCTCATACCTATTAAATATATGAGAGGACAGTGTAGGCCTATCAACAAGTACCAGGTACTTAACAGAATAATGATGGTCAACAAATCTACAGTCCACAAGCCTACAGCGTTCTCACATTCACAAAATAGAAAAGAATATATAAAGATAAATAAATTAATAAAATAAAAACGTATTTTAAACGAAATGACGTGATTGCTATCGCAGCTGTAACAAATCTGAATAAGTATCATGTCCACAAAAGCCACTAATAAAGAGTTGAAATTAAATTGTAGTTATACTATAATGTCAGACAGTATATATTATAATGTCAGGCACGGTAACAGCAGTACCACCTATTTTATGGATTTACATTTTACATTTACAGGTTTTATTATTATATGGAATCGTGGGGAAGGACCTCCAAGACTTTTCCTCTTGGAACGGCCGTGATAGTTCGACAGCAGCATTGGCAGTCTAAAATAGTAGTTCTATTGTGTAAATAAAATATACGACCATATATTTCTTAAGCAAGGTTTAATCGAACTTTAATATTTTCTTAAAAGCTTGAGGCTTATCTTTAAAAGTGACTGAACGACGTTCACGCCTCAAAGCCTCAAGCGTTTAAGAAAATATTAAAGTTCTATGTTTACGATAGTTTTATTTAGTACTTTTTAGTTCAATAAAAACTTGTTTAAAAAAGGATTTTACTTATACATATTTTATACTAGCATTATTTTTTTAATAAAATATTGTATTGTGTTCTACCACCTTCATTTGTAAGATACCTACTTGTCAAGACAAATCCAAAGAGTCCAACAGGGTTACCGTGTAAAGTTGAAGTGTTCCTGTGGCCACTTTCCGGCACTATCATCAGACCCTAGACTCACCTTGGGCTAACGTAGCTACTTGTCAAAACAAATCGAAATGGATTTAACACAACGGGGCTATCTTATCTGTTAAGGAGTTCATATAGTGACCTTCCAGATCCATCATGAGGCCCTGACTAAACCTTGGGCTATAGTATTTGGCAAGACAAAACCAACAACCACAAAAACAACAGGGCTATCTTGTTTAGTTGAGGAGTTCTTAAGGATCTGGACAGCACCTTGTGTAAAAGTACTTGTCAATACATAGTCCAGTGAGTCCAAAAACGATGGTTCTAACTTGTTTGGTTGAGGAGTTCCTATGGCCACCTTCCGGCTCCATCATCAGACCCTGAACGCTACCATGCATTCTTAGTTCGGGCCCCAAACTAATCTTATCTCCGTAGGTGATAAGGAGTAGGAATCGCCCGTAACTTCAGCAGAATATCTGAATTTCGTGTTTAGGGAGTAGACCTGCAGGAACAAACAATGAACGATAATTTGTAGTTTTAGCGTTCGAAAATATGTTTTGCTACCAACGCTCTTCTATGATTTGACAGCGATGACCTACTTTTTTCCTTTCAAAAAAACATAATATGACATCGTTCAATACGTCAAATCTACCTCTTTTAAATACATATTAAAAGTATTTTTAAACAAGCATATTAAAAATTAGAGGATTATATCCAAGATAAGAATGCTTAGAAACATGCTGGTCCTGCTCCATAGGATAATCTAGAATCTAGAAAAAATAAAACTGTTCTTTCATTTAATTGCAATAATATATCACAAGGTATTTTGTTATAACATTTAATTTAATCAAAATTCTTGTGCACATGTCAGCGATACAACAAAGAAACAGGAACGTACCTAAAGCTAATTATATTCTTACAACAGCCAATTTAATCAGAAAGAAAAAATGTAGAAACATTTTAATATTAGGCGAAGAAAACGAGGAGCGACGCCACGTGGAGGAAAGATGGCGTTTAGATGGCAATCTCTCTGAGCGCCATCCGTCCTAATCTCGAGCCACTTGATACTTGCGCCGCACTTTGTTTACGGGCTTAATTTGTAAGAAAAGACGCATTCGAGGGATTAATTCCACTCGACGAAATGTGAAAAACAGCGGGCGCTAGTAGTGTTGCGCGCGATCCAACTGTACCGGATTACGCTTTCAATTTGCGGTTTTTAATTAAAATAATTCATGCATTAAGTAGGATTACTAATGTAAATTTCCTCATTTAAATTAAGGTTCCTATTGCCTGCTCATTGGCACACAGAGCTTAACAAAGTCAAAGCATTTATTTTAAGTACTTACTAGGCCATCAAAAAGCAACGTTAACTTTATAACGTCAACATTTACGAGAAACGAAAATTGATTCTAGTCGCCCCTTCCAATAGGTAGTTTCGTATGGAGAAGAATGGGCAACGAACTCTATAGTTACTCTTTTAAAACGTTTTACAATATTTTGTGTAAATCCATACTCTAATATTATAAATTCTAAAGTTACTCTGTCTGTCTGTCTGACCTTTGCACGCCTAAACCACTGAATGGATTTCGTTAAGGGCGCGTTTTCAAATCGGACAAAATTCTGCTGTTTTTCGGTTCATTTTGTGACAAAACTAAACCGAATTTTATATAACTAATAACTACCACATATAGATTGGTTCTTCATCTTCAAATGCAAGTAACTTTTGTGTTAAAAATTATAGTTTTTTATATTGTAAAAACGATCTTCCGATGCCATTTTCCACAAAATTAACGATACTGGGTCGAGTTTCAGTACAGTTTTTATTCTATTATCAACATATTTTGAGATTTAAAAAATACTTTAAGTAGGCAAACATACTTATTTCTAAAATCTAGAAAAAAAAATGTTTCAAAATGTCACAAATAGTCGCAAAAAAAATAAAAACCAAAACTATTTTTTTCACATATTTTGCTATTACGGATGAATCTTAATGGATTGCGTTAAGGGTTATTTTATTTTTGGTTCCTGTTTTGATTATTGCACAAACATTTCGAAAGAAACCTCAGTCCGCGCTAGACCGCTGTCGTGAGTGGACTCTGTGTTGCCTGTTTGCAGCGGTTCGTGTGGAAAAGATCGCTGTACAAATACAAAATATTCTGTAAACCAAATTTGATACTTGATATTGTGGTAAGATAATTTTATAATTACACATTTTTATTTCGGTAAAAGTAAGTAGTTTATAAATGCCTATTCGTCTGGGACTTGATGGAGTGACCTGAAGGTGTACTTCGGTGACTGCTACTGGTACTCCTCGACTAGTACAACTAGGTCTGCCGAGTTTGAGCTCGTTTTGTTAGTTATGATGAGACCTTACCACCGGACTTGATGGAGTGACCTGAAGGTGTACTTTGGTGACTGCTACTGGTACTCCTCGACTAGTAGAATTAAATCTGCCGAGTTTGGGCTCGTTTTGTTAGTTATGATGAGACCTTACCACCGGACTTGATGGAGTGACCTGAAGGTGTACTTTGGTGACTGCTACTGGTACTCCTCGACTAGTAGAATTAAATCTGCCGAGTTTGGGCTCGTTTTGTTAGTTATGATGAGACCTCACCACCGGACTTGATGGAGTGACCTGAAGGTGTACTTTGGTGACTGCTACTGGTACTCCTCGACGAGTACAACTAGGTCTGCCGAGTTTGGGCTCGTTTTGTTAGTTATGATGAGACCTCACCACTGGACTTGATGGAGTGACCTGAAGGTGTACTTTGGTGACTGCTACTGGTACTCCTCGACGAGTACAACTAGGTCTGCCGAGTTTGGGCTCGTTTTGTTAGTTATGATGAGACCTTACCACCGGACTTGATGGAGTGACCTGAAGGTGTACTTTGGTGACTGCTACTGGTACTCTACGACGAGTAGAACTAGATCTGCCGAGTTTGGGCTCGTTTTGTTAGTTATGATGAGACCTTATCTCCGGACTTGATGGAGTGACCTGAAGGTGTACTTTGGTGACTGCTACTGGTACTCTACGACGAGTAGAACTAGATCTGCCGAGTTTGGGCTCGTTTTGTTAGTTATGATGAGACCTTACCTCCGGACTTGATGGAGTGACCTGAAGGTGTACTTTGGTGACTGCTACTGGTACTCCTCGACTATTAGAATTAGATGTGCCGAGTTTGGGCTTGTTTTGTAAGTTATGACGAGACCTTACCTCCGGACTTGAAGGAGTGACCTGAAGGTGTACTTCGGTGACTGCTACTGGTTCTCCTTGACGAGTAGACCTAGGTGGTCACTCCATTGAGTTCGGTGGTGAGGTCTCATCATAACTAACAAAACGAGCCCAAACTCGGCAGACCTAGTTCTACTCGTCGAGGAGTACCAGTAGCAGTCACCAAAGTATACCTTCAGGTTACTCCATTGAGTTCGGTGGTGAGGTCTCATTATAACTAACAAAACGAGCCCAAACTCGGCACACTTAGTTCTACTCGTCGAGGATTACCAGTAGCAGTGTCTAAAGTACACCTTCAGGTCACTCCATCAAGTCCGGAGGTACGGTCTCGTCATACCTTACAAAACGAACCCAAACTCGGCAGACCTAGTTGTACTCGTCGAGGAGTACCAGTAGCAGTCACCAAAGTACACCTTCAGGTCACTCCATCAAGTCCGGAGGTAAGGTCTCATCATAACTAACAAAACGAGCCCAAACTCGGCAGATCTAGTTCTACTCGTCGAGGATTACCAGTAGCAGTGTCTGAAGTACACCTTCAGGTCACTCCATCAAGTCCGGAGGTACGGTCTCGTCATACCTTACAAAACGAACCCAAACTCGGCAGACCTAGTTGTACTCGTCGAGGAGTACCAGTAGCAGTCACCAAAGTACACCTTCAGGTCACTCCATCAAGTCCGGAGGTAAGGTCTCATCATAACTAACAAAACGAGCCCAAACTCGGCAGATCTAGTTCTACTCGTCGAGGAGTACCAGTAGCAGTCACCAAAGTACACCTTCAGGTCACTCCATCAAGTCCGGAGGTAAGGTCTCATCATAACTAACAAAACGAGCCCAAACTCGGCAGATCTAGTTCTACTCGTCGAGGATTACCAGTAGCAGTGTCTGAAGTACACCTTCAGGTCACTCCATCAAGTCCGGAGGTAAGGTCTCGTCATACCTTACAAAACGAACCCAAACTCGGCAGACCTAGTTGTACTCGTCGAGGAGTACCAGTAGCAGTCACCAAAGTACACCTTCAGGTCACTCCATCAAGTCCGGAGGTAAGGTCTCATCATAACTAACAAAACGAGCCCAAACTCGGCAGATCTAGTTCTACTCGTCGAGGAGTACCAGTAGCAGTCACCAAAGTACACCTTCAGGTCACTCCATCAAGTCCGGAGGTAAGGTCTCATCATAACTAACAAAACGAGCCCAAACTCGGCAGATCTAGTTCTACTCGTCGAGGATTACCAGTAGCAGTGTCTGAAGTACACCTTCAGGTCACTCCATCAAGTCCGGAGGTACGGTCTCGTCATACCTTACAAAACGAACCCAAACTCGGCAGACCTAGTTGTACTCGTCGAGGAGTACCAGTAGCAGTCACCAAAGTACACCTTCAGGTCACTCCATCAAGTCCGGTGGTGAGGTCTCATCATAACTAACAAAACGAGCCCAAACTCGGCAGACCTAGTTGTACTCGTCGAGGAGTACCAGTAGCAGTCACCAAAGTACACCTTCAGGTCACTCCATCAAGTCCGGTGGTGAGGTCTCATCATAACTAACAAAACGAGCCCAAACTCGGCAGACCTAGTTGTACTCGTCGAGGAGTACCAGTAGCAGTCACCAAAGTACACCTTCAGGTCACTCCATTGAGTTCGGTGGTGAGGTCTCATTATAACTAACAAAACGAGCCTAAACTCGGCAGACCTAGTTGTACTCGTCGAGGAGTACCAGTAGCAGTCACCAAAGAACACCTTCAGGTCACTCCATCAAGTCCGGTGGTGAGGTCTCATCATAACTAACAAAACGAGCCCAAACTCGGCAGACCTAGTTGTACTCGTCGAGGAGTACCAGTAGCAGTCACCAAAGTACACCTTCAGGTCACTCCATCAAGTCCGGTGGTGAGGTCTCATCATAACTAACAAAACGAGCCCAAACTCGGCAGACCTAGTTGTACTCGTCGAGGAGTACCAGTAGCAGTCACCAAAGTACACCTTCAGGTCACTCCATTGAGTTCGGTGGTGAGGTCTCATTATAACTAACAAAACGAGCCTAAACTCGGCAGACCTAGTTGTACTCGTCGAGGAGTACCAGTAGCAGTCACTGCATCAAGTCCGGTGGTAAGGTCTCATCATAACTAACAAAACGAGCCCAAACTCGGCAGACCTAGTTGTACTCGTCGAGGAGTACCAGTAGCAGTCACCAAAGTACACCTTCAGGTCACTCCATCAAGTCCGGTGGTAAGGTCTCATCATAACTAACAAAACGAGCCCAAACTCGGCAGACCTAGTTGTACTCGTCGAGGAGTACCAGTAGCAGTCACCAAAGTACACCTTCAGGTCACTCCATCAAGTTCGGTGGTGAGGTCTCATCATAACAAACAAAACGAGCCCAAACTCGGCAGACCTAGTTGTACTCGTCGAGGAGTACCAGTAGCAGTCACCAAAGTACACCTTCAGGTCACTCCATCAAGTCCGGTGGTGAGGTCTCATCATAACTAACAAAACCAGCCCACACTCGGCAGACCTAGTTGTACTCGTCGAGGAGTACCAGTAGCAGTCACCAAAGTACACCTTCAGGTCACTCCATCAAGTCTGGTGGTAAGGTCTCGTCATAACTTACAAAACAAGCCCAAACTCGGCACATCTAATTCTAATAGTCGAGGAGTACAAGTAGCAGTCACTGAAGTACACCTTCAGGTCATTCCATCTAGTCCGGAGGTAAGGTCTCGTCATAACTTACAAAACAAGCCCAAACTCGGCACATCTAATTCTACTAGTCGAGGAGTACCAGTAGCAGTCACCGAATTACACCTTCAGGTCACTCCATCAAGTCCGGAGGTAAAGTCTCATCATAACTAGTAAAACTAGCCCAAAATCCACAGCCCACATCTTTCTACTAGAAGAGGGCTTCCAGTGCCTCCTAGCAGTCACTGAAGTAAGCATTTGTATCTAAGTATTATTTAGTAAAAATTAGGGATGCAACGATACGGCTATTACGATACCAATACGAATGACGAATACATCGTAATGGCCAAATACGATAACGAATTACGATACGAATGCATTACGATATTTGTTTAATACCATTTTGATGAATTTATTGGAAGCTTCGTTGTATGTTATTATTGTAAGACTAAGTAAAGTAAAAGTACATATAAAAAAAAGTTATGCATTTTTAATCAATATATTTATTAATTTCATCAATTTTCATCATTAACTTATATTTTAATTTTTTAAATTGTTACTATTTGTTACATTTACTGACTATTATTTAATTTTAATTGTAGTCGTAATTTATTACTGGCAAATTCTTATTCAGAAAACACAACATTTGTAAGTTTTTTCCCTTAAGTCGGTTTCTCTCATCACTGTGTATCAGTCCTGCTGTGGAGAATAGTCTTTCAGATGGCACCGTTGCAGGTTTAAGGGATAAATATTTCAATGCTATCCTTTTCAAATTTGGATACTCTGAAGCTTTATTGTGCCAATAGTCAGCAACACTAGCGTCCTGGATATCTAAATTAGTAGTTTTCAAATAGTTTTTTAACTTAAAACTGTCAATGCCAAGTGACGGATACGAAGCGTTCAGAAATTGACGCGTTATGCGTTTCGTTTCACCCGAAACAGTAAAAATTTAAAATTTTTGAAATAAATGTATCGTAAAAATAGCGTATCGTAATATTTACGATAACGAATGATCGTAAAGGTTTACGATAATCGCCGATATACGATTATCGTATCGGTATCGTTGCATCCCTAGTAAAAATACAAACTACAATACGAAATATTTTTTGTAGATGCCTATGTATTATAAAGAATATAGAGAAAAAAAAAATTCAAAGTACCAAAATTAGTTCACTTGACTACTATTCCCGCAATTAACCGTGCGTACACTTGTGTGTGTGACCTTTGTCAATGTAGTAGTTCGATTCTATACCTATCAAATTTGTAAACGCGTCCTTAAAGGAGATCACCCATTTAATCACTCCGTCTATTGATGAAAACCGTTTGAAAATCTGTTCGGTAGTTTTGAGTTTATCCTGAACAGACAGACACGGCTGGGGACTTTGTTTTACAATATACACATATACGAGTATAATATACTAGTCAAAAAAAAATAAGGGCCAGTTGTTATTTTTACATTTCAGTGTATTGGTAGTAGCAAAATATTGATGTTACAAACTCTTCGATATCTAACCTCTTTGCGTACCGGCCAGCATTTGAAGTTAAGCGTAAAATACGCTCAAGATCAAATGCTGGCCATAAAAATAAAAATAAACTCTTAATGGTGTTTTGATCTTTCTTTGAGTTTTGTTTTAATTAGCGCCTACGGTTGACAACGGGTACTCGTGTCAGTGACCAAACTAACAGGAATCGATTGCACGAAGACCAGCAAACTTCAAAACGAAGAGTTTTTCGAATTCCTTTCTTCGTTTAAGTTTCTCCCGTCAGTCAGTACTTGGACTGGGCATAAATCAGTGGGGCATCGTGCTTTTCATCGAAGATTGCAAAGTAATTATTTTTTAATAACAATTGGCGCATTAGGGTGTGGAGATGATGCGGCGAGCGATTTTCGGAAGCCTGCATACATGAAGTTGACCGTTTCGGTGGTCCCAACGTTACGATTTGGGGTGGGATTAGCTTACACGGCAAAACTGTGCTCGCTATTTTAAATGAGGGTGCCGTAACTGCTAAGCGTTAGATTGAGGAAGTCATCAGGCCTCATGTGATCCCATTTGTACAGCAAATGGGTCCTAGGTTCGTCTTGATACAGGACAATGCCGGTACACACACAGCTCAAGCGACCCAGTCTGTCCTGGAAGATTCTTACATTCAAGTTTTACTGTGGCCAACAAACAGTCCGGACTTGAATCCAATCGAGAACACGTGGGACCAATTGAAACGAAAGGTTAGAGAGAGTGAGCAAGAGGTCTGTAACCAGCAGCAACTGATTGACACGTCTTTGAAAGAGATTCCAGCTGAAAACGTGAAACATTTGATCGAGAGCATGCATACCAGGCTTCAGGAGTGCATCGCTAAAAGAGGAAGGCATATGCGTTATTAAAAAATAGAATAAGAAATAAAAAGTTCCGATTTTTGTGGGTTTAGTGAGTTTTCTTAAATTGTCATTTTTTATTTAATGTTAATTAAATATGTTTATTGATACTTTATTTAAACATTTACTAGCCTAAACGATAAAAAATAACATTGTTTTATGTTTACTGAAACTAAACAAATAACTAATTTAATAAATTTCATGGTACACCTTAAATACCTTGTGGTCCTTATTTTGTTTTGACTAGTATATAGGTATATGTATGTAAGAATTTCATTATAATAAGCGGGCACTCGGTCAAATTTAAAATCCATAAACCAACTTTTCTAAAGCCTCGTATAGACTGGCGCGACGCAATAGCGCGATGCGACTCTAACGAAACAATTTATCTTACATTTTTAACTTTATTTAATTTTTGTTATTTGTTGTTACAGCGGCAATAGAAATAAATACATAATCTGTGAAAATTTCAGCTGTCTGACTATTACAGTTCATGAGATACAGCCCGCGGCTGACAGACAAACGGACGCACGGACAGCGGATGCTTAGTACTTAGTATTAGCTACGGCGCGGACTGTCGCTTCTTCGAGCAAGGGTCGGGGGGTGTACGTACAGTACCACATCCAAAATATTTATAACAGATCGGTCGGACTCGCGCACCGAGGGTTCCGTACAACCCTCGGTGTGCGAGTCCGACTCGCTCTTGGCCGGTTTTAGGAAAAAAATGCCAATCTTTGACTATCTTAGCAACCAATAGGTTTACAGTGCGTAGGTTGGGCTCAGATGGTAGCAAATTTAGCTTACTTCAGAAAAATACTGAGATACCTAAAACACAACAACACAAGGTTTACTGCTGGGGAGTTTGTCGCGCCACTTCTTCTTCCCAGTTAAAGCACTAGGAAGTAGTGGAAAGCAGGCGTTTTTGGGGGACTGTCTTGTGTAATTTTGACGTTCGAAAAGCCTTGATTCTCAGCCTAGTTTGAAAAAGTGACGTTTGAATTATTATTTTTTAGTTTTAATTTTTGCAAACTTGGGTAACTACTCTCAGACCTAACAACATATTTAAAAAAAAAAACGTAGTTACATGCGCGTTTACAATGTTTGATGTTGTTATTTACTATAAGTAGTCCGAATTAGGTTTTTACCGAAAGAAAAATTTCCTGGAATTGTAATTCAGGAAAAAATTTACGTCCTGTATTCTATGGGATTTATGAACTGAAGACCATATCCGATTCAAGGACAGTACGTCTGTTGGATTAGCTAGTTACTTATGTATATAATTATGTCGTGGCCAGATCTTAAAATTGATCATTTCATGAAATGAATATCATCCACTGGTCACATCCTGATGTGGCCTGGCCAGATCATTGAATGCTCAACGTTTAATGATATGAACAGTTAAACGCACGACTACTTCATGATGTGGCCAAACATTAGTTGTTTGGCCACATCATGAAGTAGTCGTGCGTTTGTGGCCAAACAACTAATGTTTGGCCACATCATGATCATATCGTAAAATAGTTAGATTATCCACCGGTAGAGGCGTTGATCTGTGTTTTTGTTGTGCATCATGGCGGCGGCATACAACAAATCAAACAAAGTAGGGTGACCACGCAAAAAAGTCGATGGTCTTTCATTGGGTTTCCAAATATGATGTTATGGAAAGCGATCAACTTGGAAGTAGCGCTCGCCGGCTGCTGCCGCGGCGTAACATGTAACATAGCACTTAAAATTATTTTCTCTAATTTAAAATTTTTGCCCCTTATGTGGCACCCCGACGAGTGCTACTTCCAAGTTAGTCGCAGTTACTTGACTATTTTTACTACACCTTACACCATGGATAAACTACATTAATGATATGGCCAAACGTTGACTGACATATCATTAAACGTTGACGTTTAAAAGATATGGCCAATGTTAGCTGGCCATTTCATGAAATGCTCAATTCTAAGATCTGGCCACGACATATAGATATATTGTGTTCACATACTTACCACATTTAACCGCAGACGATTACTCCTAACACTATCGTTTGTCCTCAGGAGCGCCTGCTGCTGTCGGTGCTGCCGCGCCACGTCGCCATGGAGATGAAGGCTGACATCGCCAACCAGCCGCGCCAGGAGCAGTTCCACAAGATCTACATCCAGCGCTATGAGAACGTGAGGTTCGTACCACAGGACCACTTACATTTTTTAACTTCAACCCTTCTTGTTATTGTTGGACTCTTTGGTCCTAGCCTGTTTGACCTACCTAAGCTAAATAACCTAAGAAATCTATTTTCATAAACAATAATTGGTAAACCTTTAATAAACGCGATCATGATTCGGTACTTCTTTTCCCTATCCTATAGGAGAGTGTGCATTTTTAAGGAGCAATCCATGGCTCTGCTTCCGTCGGATGAAAGTGAAATTAAGTCCCTATATCTCGACGATACCCTATATCGTGAATATGAAAAACGATAGTCTGATTGGCTGGGACTGGCATTTCAAATAAGTTCCACAACATATCCACATCAAGCACTAGGAAGTGGTAAAGGGCGGGCGTTTTTGGGGGACTGTCTTTGTAATTTTGATGTTCGAAAAGTGCTGATTCTCAGTGTAGATTGAATAAATTACTTTTGAATTTTATCATTATTCCGCTTTTTACTATAATTATTTAATTGTGTTTTGAGCAAGGTGTTTATGCCAAGAGTATTTATGTCATAAGACATTTAGTCATGTTTTAAGAGAGCACTCATTACACCAGTGCACAAGAGTGGGGCACGAGACAGTGTTACCAACTGTAGGCCACAAGAGTGGAGCACGAGACAGTGTCACCAACTATAGACCACAAGGGTGGGATATGAGACAGTGTCACCGAATATAGATCACAAGAGTAGGGCACGAGATAGTGTCACCAACTATAGACCACAAGAGTGGGGCACGAGACAGTGTCACCAACTATAGACCACAAGAGTGGGGCACGAGACAGTGTCACCAACTATAGACCACAAGAGTGGGGCACGAGACAGTGTCACCGACTATAGACCGCAATAGTGGGGCACGAGACAGTATCACCAACTATAGACCACAAGAGTGGGGCACGAGACAGTGTCACCAACTATAGACCACAAGAGTGGGGCACGAGACAGTGTCACCGACTATAGACCGCAAGAGTGGGGCACGAGACAGTATCACCAACTATAGACCACAAGAGTGGGGCACGAGTCAGTGTCACCAATTGTATACCAATCTCTGCACCTAGTTATTTGCAGAATGTTAGAAAAAACCCATAATAAGCAATATTTTTTTTCTTTCGAGTGTAACAACATACTATTAGACTCTCAATTCGGTTTAAGGCTCGTGCAGACTAGCGCGACTTGTCACACGACGCGACACCGGTAATTTCTATACCGTAAAGATTTCTTAGAAATTGTTTTGTTAGAGTCGCGTCGCACCAGTCTGCACGAGGCATCCGAATAAACTACGCAACAAACGTAATATCACAAAATAATCAATGTTACTGATTCCAGACGTTGTCGTACTGCCCTAGCAACACGTCTAAGGAACTTTCTGTTGGTACATCTTTGTAAACTTAATAAAATATTACATTTTTACCCACTTTCATGTCCTGAGTACCAATCTAAGGTTAGAAATAGGCTTCTAACACAACTCTACAAAGAAACGGGTCACTCCCGTCTGGCAACACTCCCTTTTGGCAACTCTACATATACATTGTTATGTTTGTAGATATTGCGTACCCTATGCACATGTTAAAGTACAGTCAGAGTAAAAAGGTCTCGTGTGCCGAATTTATATTCAAAATTCAAAATTCAAAAGTCATTTATTCAAACTAGGCTGAGAATCAGCACTTTTCGAACGTCAAAATTACATAAGACAGTCCCCCAAAACGCCCACCCTTCACCCTTTATATAATATTAGTTTTATTGTCTATATTTTAAAACTACCATATTAATGACTAAGTACTGCAAAGAATACAAGTACCTATGTAACCTATTTATATTTTTAAGAATCACAGGTAAAAATTTCTAACGCAAGAAAAGCAGTTACAATAAAAAATTCTGTTAAAAAACTGTAACCCGACTTTGGAAAAATAAAAGTACGAAAAAAGAAAATAGGTATATCAAACAGAAATCAAGACATTCTTTTTTTCTTGTTTCGTACTTTTATTTTTCCGTAATCGGGTTACTGTTTTGAAACTGAAATTTTTATTTTATACTTTTCCGTTTTATCACTTGATATCGTCATCATTTTATTTTGATCGTGTTTTTTAATTGCATAAGCAGCGCCGTACGTAGCGCAGTCTCACATTGGCTTGTTTTATACATATTTATTTATTTAGACGATATCATACATAGGTACATATTTGTAATGCGCTCGTCAAGAACTTTCTTTATGATACCAATTATGGCACGATTTTTTTTTTTCAAGGTCAGTATTTTACGTGTAAAATTCACCATACTAAATTTAGGCATAATTTATATTATAGCCTATGTCACCTGGACTATTATTATGAACCTATTGATACCTCATTCATCAAAATCAGTTCAGTAGTTTAGGCACTACGGTGGAACACACGCAAAAGCAAACATACATGCATACATACAGTACAAATATTTTCTTAATGACCCTCGGCATACTTGGCGTTTCATCAGTCGTCGGATTTGCTGGTCGGAGGTGCTGACCGGACGCTCTCAATCGAATTGAAAGTATATAGAGTTGTTAATACTCTTTTAACTTAATGTAATTTATTTTAAAAATGGGAGGAAACCTGGTAAAGTCGCAGGCACGAAAGAATTTATTAAAAAAAAATAATAATAACGTGTTTCTGAAGCTTGTGGTGTTTCAATCAGAACTGTAATGGAGCCATTCCGAGAAAAATTTACCCGTTACTAAGCTGGACAAAAGGGCCAATTTTAAAATGCCACTAGTATTTCACGACACTAAACGGACGTGACGAACTCCGACTTTACTAACAACATTGACGACAAAACCAATATTCTTTGTTCTTTTAGAGGGAATCATTATTTCATTACATACGCAGATATATAAAGTATAATTCGGAAATAAAAGAATGTTTTAAGAACTTCCCAGTATCACGTTATAACGGTGACTACAGTGGACTTCTTATTTGACTACCTGTAGTTCGTAACTCTTTCGTCACCGATTACCGCGTCACGGTTGCCCAATGGGTAAAAAGAAATGACTCCCATAATAACGTTACCATGAAAATAATATAACTTGTTTTGGTAATTTTGTACTATTGAAAGCAAATAAAACAGTAGCGACTAAAGTGAAATATCCACCTTGGTGCTAATTTAATAATAATAAAAAAAGTAATAAAAATCTTTTTACATACAAAAAGCTTTGACATTGCTAACGATTAGGATACATAACTTATATAACCCTGACTCCTAAACTAGGCAATTTGATTATCATTATTTTAAGAATTTTATTGTAATACAATATGATTCGTTTATAAAATTAATGTAATAATTTAAGAAAAAACAGTATTCTTTAAAACCTCACAAAAAACGCTGAGATGTGTCTTAAATAAACATGAACTTCGGTTAGTTGAAGTTAGCGACAGGAGGTGTGACACGCTAAAATTGCCTGTTTTGCTACTTATTTTCAATTTTTGACGTGACAACGTCTTATAAATTGGTTTGCCGGGTGACACTTCAAGAAACTGCGTTACGCTCCGCTCACGTTATGCGCTCACAATGAGAGCGAGTGAGAGGCACGCGTCCCTTCCACTCGGGCATGGTTAGCCCGCCTAAGAGCGAGAGAGACAGACATAAAAAGTGAAAGGCACGCAAAGTCGTTGTCACGTAAAACTTTCGCCCGTATACCGACTTTACAGGCAACCAATTTTTAATCAAATATTATATAATATATCTGATTAAAAATAAGAAGCAAAAAAACAATAGAATAACTTATTATTCGTTATTCTTTTGTTTTTTAAGCATAAGAACTAAACAGTAAAAATAAACTGCATTCAATAGAGAATAAGAATGTCTTGTAAATTGTTTGTAAATGTTTTTGACAGAACTTTTTCCTTAGGGGCAATTTTTCTCAAGACCAAACAATTTCGTTTCAATTTGGACGATTGTGACTATTCTATCATACGTAACATGATATACGATTTTCATTTACGCTTTAGGGAATTACCTTCTTTGAGGACTATAAAGTCGAAGCTGGTTGAGGCTATCGAATTTGGAGGCTGTCTGGAGACATTTTTTTTTTTTTCATGATATTGTTTATCGATATGTTATACCATACCATACCTGTACCTGGTGCACGCGATACATCGCTATGGGTTAGTATATATGTAGCGTTGCCAAACGGGAGCGTTGCCAGACGGGAGTAACCCAAACAAACAACTGGCACACAACTGGCGAAATGTGGATGTACTACAGGTACACATCTGCCAAACCTTTCGGGGCGACAAGTATTTTTTAACGTTGCAAAGCCAGCAAAATAGTTGATGCTTTGTAAATAAAATACCCGGTACTTACATTTCATCCAAATCAATGTTTGCTTACTCCCTTGCTCTTAGAGAGTTTGAATGTGTTGTGTTGAATTTCAACAACTTCAGCCGACAACTCGCCCGGCAAGTACTTACGTAGGTTACGGATGCTGTGCATGGCCTCGACTTCGGTGCATCTTCTAATCAACAAACTTAATCTTAGAGCTAGTCGGAGTCTCCTCCCTATATAAAGCTCAGGCTGCGTTACAAGAAAATGCGAAGTTATAACGAATTATAGCTTCGCATTTTTTTGCCGTTATTTTTTCTACTTTATATGAATCTGTGATCGTGTTTTAGTTTAGTTGGCAATAATAATAATAAAATAAACATGACTGCAGCTATTCTTCAAACTAAAACATTTTACGTCTAAAGTTAGAAGATTAATCACAGACGCTATTATTTTCGAGTGCATAAACAATTCTAAATACTATTTTAATAACAACGTAAGAACTATAATAATATAAAGGGTACTTATTATGATCATTTTCATTTGAAACAAGTACTCAGAAAATACTGTTAATACTAACTTCTCGCAAGTTAGTATTAACAGTATCTTCTGAAGGTGCCAATGTGCCGACGCTTATAATCCGAATTGAAAGCTGTCACCTGAATTATTTGTCATTGGAAGCATCGAGGCGACTCGAGCTCACACACATCGCAACTCAAACCGAAAAATAAATTAAAATAAGCCATGGCAGCTAAGAGATGACCAGTCCCAATTGACGGCGTTCGTTCTCGAACATGACGCAAGGATCAGCACCATTCAGCTCAACCATTTTGAAGGGAGCTAAATGATTCAACACACGCGCCACCATCAGCAAGACATCTGAGTGAGCATGACATACTCTCAGCCGCCAGGGCACATTCAAGTTAATGAAAGACATATTACCCGGTAAATGGTAGCTCTTTAGTAAAAAGTACTCACACCTGTGCTATGCATTTATATAATACAAAGAGATTGAGTTTATACAATACGAAGATGGTCTTACAATCTTCAGCAGCTCCAACAGTATTTTCAAAATGTTAATCAATTAGTTGTTGTTGTGAAGCAGGACCAGCAATGAGCCAAGCATTTTTATACCATTCCCCCTCTAAAAAGCTTATTTTATTCACTGAAAACAGTGAATAAAAAGCACTTTTAATCACTATTTTGGTGTTTGAATTTAGAACACACCAATATATTCGACCTCTTCCATCTCAATGCTATACAACCTCCTTGTGAAGAAATACTTGATACAAACTCATTGTGCAAATAACTCCTCGAGATTTGATAGGTCGGCATTTTCGACAAGGAGTTTAACATTAAAATAAAAACTGATTTGTGTTCTTTGCTGTAGTCAATTTGCGCTATTTTGAATACTGTAAGTTGTACGAACACAAATTGTTCCAATTTGAATGTGCATTTTAATTAATTTAACCTTCCTTTTTTCTTCATTAAATGTCTATTTTCGCTTAAATCTTTCTTTTTCTCGTAGTCATGGTATAAAGTATAGTATGCAACTCTTAAATAAAACGGATTTATATCGAGGGCCATGAATCACTCGCGTCGCTCAGGATTCTAGGAGTTATGCTGCAAAAGTTAATGACAAACGAAACGCTAGAAAACCGACTCCACGTAGTCTTATCTCCCCTACCCCTAGGGTGTAATTTAAGCCCGCGTAGACGCGGAGGGGTGAGGTGGCACACGAGCTGAGGAGCAGGTGTTTTAACGCTCACCGCTGTGGCTGAGGTTGGCCGGCGACTGCCGGCCAGCAAGCCGCATCTGCGGTGGTGAACGTTAAAACCATCTGCGACGATAAGGTCGCGTGGCACCGCCGGAGCTCCGCAGCGCCGGAGCCGTAACAGAAACCATGCCTGCTGCATGCTTGCTTGCATGCTGCTAACTTGCTGCATGCATGGTGTATGTTTGTTTGCATGTTTGTGTGAACTTTCTGCGATATGTTGGTTCTGCTTTTTAATTATTATGAATATGAAATGTATGCCTAAAGATGATTTTGACTTACAAAATTATGAGTTTTGAATATATGATAAATGAGTGTATACCAAACAATGTTCTGCGAAATAAAGTTTATGCTATCCGCTGTTATGTAAAATAATATTATGACATAAAAATTTCGACTATAAAGGGTAGACCCGTTAAATGAGGACCCCGTTGAAGCCTTGTGTCAAGCGTGATCCCCAGGAAACCGTTTTATCGACAAATTCTAGTTTCTCTTGATTCAATAATATATCACAAGTACTACTTTTCACATTTGGTGAAGAAAATTTTATGCATTTCGTTTTTTTTCCATGTAATACTATATTATTAGCAGTGAACCAATTTTGGACCTGCAGTAGAGCGTTATTTACGTCGTCAATATTTATAGCACGTCTATCTACTTTAAAAATTAAGGAAGTATCGTCAGCGAATAACACCATTTGTGGTTGATTTTTTTATAAATGGAGTAAATCGTTAATGTACACTAAAATGAGGAATGGACCCAATATCGAGCCTTGTGGCACACCCATTTTTACTTATAAACCTAGTGAATTGATACCGTTTATTTGAACTCCCTGTTGTCTATCATTTAAATAAGATTTTACTAAATTGAGCGCAAGTTTTCCAAGTCCGTAATGCTCAACTTTCAAGAGTAAGGTTTCCTGGTAGACGCAATCAAATGCCTTGGATAGGTCACAAAAGATTCCTAATGCGTCTTGGGCCTCTTTCCATGCGTGAAAAATGTGTCTTAATAAGGTTACACCGCGGTCGTTCGTACGTCCTTTGGTGAAACCGAGAATTTTATTTGTGTTAAAATGATTGACCATTTGATTAAACATTACCTTTTCAAACACCTTGCTGAAAACCGGCAACACTGATACGGGTCCAAAATTATTTGTGTCCTTACTGTCCCCGGATTTGGAAAAGTGGTATTACCTTGCTGTATTTCATTAAATCCGGGAAGACTCCTTGATCCACACAAATCAAATTAAATATTTAGGCTAAGTAAGGCGCTATGGTCTCAATTATGAAGGTACAGATTTTAATGGACATTCCCCAAAGATCTTCGGTCAATTAGATCTTGATTTGCTTAAAAGCTTTTATTACTGTTATGGGGTTAATATGCTTAAAGTTGAATTCAATCGGGCATGCTGAAACGTTCGCTCTTACTACTATTTATTAAAAGTTTCCGTGTTAATATAAGGCTTAAGGCCATACAGCTCGAAAAGTCTATGTCTACTTTTCCTGAGTCCTTTAGTTGCCTAGTCACTAAATAAAAACTTAGGGCTGATAGTCTTAGTGTTCTTCTTAAAAGAAATATCAAACTCGGTTTGGACTAACGAAAAGAATTCTTTATACAAAATATTAACATTGTTCATTGTAAAGTCCTGATTACTTAACTTACAAACTAAAGTGCTATTATATTTATTTAAATTAACAGATGTTATTGGTCTGTATTGTATCTGCACTTTTTGTATTGGAATGTTGGACTCAAAAGTTATGGTTTGACCACTGTGATCAGAAGGGAGATAATTAACTATTGCTTTATCTAAATAGTCGCAGCAACAAAACACATTATCAATACATGTAGCAGTAGTCGTAGTTATTCGGGTTGGTTCTTCAAACACATTTGACAAATTGAATGATTTGAACAGATTTAGAAATCTAGTGGTATTTGAATTATTTTCTAAAATATTAATGTTAAAGTCACCACAGATAATTACTGATTTATTACCAGTTGCAAGTTTTGCCAAAACATCTTCCATTACTGACTCAAATATAGAGTAGTTTTGATAATTAGGGGGTCTGTAAACGCACACTATGACTTGCTTATCTAGCTCAACACAAGACAGTTCAATGCTATGTTCAACCGATAGTTCAACTATGTCATTAATGGTTTTTGATTTAATACAACTTTAAATTAAGATTAGTGAACCACCATGCAGCATCGATTTTTGGTTATAGCAACTAACCACACTATAATTCTCATAGTTAGTTAATTAATATATTTATTTATACATAGATATACTTATATAAAATCAATAACGTGAAACAAGAGCAAGGAACTATATGTAATGATGATGTTTACGGAGAGAGGAAGTGTTTGTTTACCAGAATTTTAAAAGTGGACAAAGATTGAGCACGCCATAACGACACGGGCAAGGCACTCCATAACCGTACAGCTTGAACTGTAAAAGACTTTTCATAAAAGCTGGTGGAATGCATCGGCATCTCTAGTCTCAAGTTTTCCGATGATCTAAGATATCTATTATGTGTGTCATAAAGGAACTTGAAACGTTCTTTAAGATAAGAGAGGGATTGAACAGAATACTGTAGAGCTGAAATAAGAAGAAGCCACTTGAACTTTGTATGAAATTCAGAACAGTGATCATATTTGCTCAGGCCAAATATATATCTTATACAAAAGTTTTGAAGTCGCTCAAGTTTATCTAGTTGTGCTTCAGTGAGATCGAGATAACTGACATCAGCGTAGTCAAGGATGTGAAATAAAAAAGGATTGTGCAAGCGCAGTCTTAGGCCCGTATTACAGAACCTCACTCAAAACTCAAGCATTACTTAAAACTCGTTTAAAGCCTTTTGATTGGTTGAAACTAGTTTTAAGTAATGCTCGAGTCTTGAGTGAGGTTCTGTAATACAGGCCTTAGTGGCAGTTGGAAGAAAGTTCCGCAATCGTCTCAGGGACTTACCAGATGAAAAAAAATTGTGGCTTACGTCCTGTAATTGGGGACCCCAAGAAAGATGATTGTCGATCCAGACTCTTAACTCTTAAGGTTCTTAACCTTTTCGCATATTGGAATTTTATCCAGTTTATCTTTGGGATCATCCTTGAGCTGCCAACAACAATGACCCAGTCACTAAATAAAAACTTAGGGCTGATAGTCTTAGTGTTCTTCTTAAAAGAATGATTGAACCCGATTAGAAGAAAAGATTTCTTTATACAAAATATTAACATTGTTCATTGTAAGGTCCTGATTACTTAACTAAGTGCTATTAAATTGATTAAAATTAAGAGCTGTTTTTGGTCTGTTTTATATTTGCACTTTTTGTATTGGTATGTCGGACTCAAAAGTTATGGTTCGACCACTGTGATCAGAAGGGAGATAATTAACCATTGCTTTATCTAAATAGTTGCAGCAACAAAACACATTAAGAATCAAAGCACTAGTCGTAGTTATTCGGGTTGGTTCTACAAACACATTTGACAAAATGAATGATTTGAAGAAATTTAGAAATCCAGTGGTATTTTAATTATTTCCTAAAATATGAATGTTAAAATCACCACAGATAATGACAAGTTGCAAGTTTTGCCAAAACATCTTCAATTACTGACTCAAATATAGAGTAGTTTTGATAATTAGGGGATCTGTAAACGTACACTATAACATGCTTATCTAGCTCAACACAAAACAGTTCAATGCTATGTTCAACCGATAGTTCAACTATGTTATTACGGGTTTTTGATTTAATACAACTTTTAATTAAGATTAGTAAACCACCACGCAGAATTTATTTTCGGTTAAAACAACTGGCCACACTATAATTCTCATAGTTAATTAACTTTTGATAATCATTTAACCAATGCTTAGTTAAACAAATAATGTCAAATATTGTTTTTTTCTAAAAACAATTCAATTTCCAATTGTTTGGAAGAAAAACCTTGAATATTTAGATGAAATAATTTCAAGGATTTCCTTTTAGCCCCTTTTGTACAGTTAGTGCTAGAAACAACTTTTTATTATTAAGTTTAACTATACTGTTAATGGTACCTTCTGATGTCTTACAAACTAGTTTAAACTATTTGAGTTAACCACCTTCACATTAGTATTATTACTAATTGTGGTGCTAATTATAGATGACTTCGACACACTAATTATGTCTGGGTTAATATTAAAACCTAATAGCCTAGCTATTTGGCGTCTAAAACTAATGGGCAGATACGCATTATCCCTGGTTGACCTTAGCTTATCAACAAAAATGTTGGTAACAAAAAATATAAACTTGTCACTATGGTCAGTAACTAAGAAATACATGTAATTATTTAACAAGTGAATGCAGTTGTTTTGCCTGTTTGACAAGTGCTCAAAATATGAAAAAGCACACAAATATATTTTCTTACATTTTAACTTCAATAGATCGGTGACATTATCAGTAATATCAACGTTTTTAACATTAAAACTATTACCTATAATGAAAGAAAGAAAGAAAGAAAGAAAAAGTATTTATTGGGACAAGCACAGGAGATCTTAATTAAACTAAACTCACACTCACTAAAAATAAAAAATAAAAAACAAACAGAGTAAAAATTAATATGAAGTGCAAAGTCCTGTGCGAGGCCAAAAGGCTCCTATCTCAGCATGATGCTGCGACATTTAATAATAAATGTCACAGCGCTGGTATTCTGATAGGGCCTGCAGTGATGTCACGGACAGAAAGATTCATATACATAAATACAAAATAAAAGTATTTAAACATAATTATGTATTAAATAGGTACAAAAAATAAATCATAATGTTGTCCGCGTGTCAGCACCCGACGTAACATCAGTTACTTGTCTATGCTTTTAGTGTCTGTGGCATTGTTGTGACAAGTAGAGAGACGCAGACGCCGACACCGGCCAAAAATTGTTTTAAAAATTGTTAACATTACGGCTGTTTATTCCTACATCATAAAAGTGAATATTAAAGATTTTTTGGTAGTCAGTTAACGGCATATGGAGAAGTACAGATAAACTAATATTATGAGTGGTTTAAGAATTTCAAATTACACCAATGAAAATGAAAAAACTAGGACAAAATGCAAAACAACTACTGCGTCTCAGTGAACAATCGCTGCCAAACGCTCGTCACCATTGCTAGACACGTGCAGATCAAGGGTAAGTTTAATGTGTGGTATCCTTTTGGAGCTGTATTAAGTACTGTTTAAATTTGATTTTAAATGTGCCAACTGTCTTTATAATAATAATAACTACTATTATTATGTTTCATTATTGAACCTTCAGTAAGGTCGATTGTTATTAAGGAATGCAGGTTGCAAGTAGTGTTTAATCATTCATTATACAAGTTATTATTTTCTTTAGCCTGAGTTAAATATTCCATCACGAATTCAACCTCTTAACCAAATGATAAATTGAGGTAGGTAGGGTTTGAACCCTACCTATCTCAAGCTCGGCTCGGGCCGTCTCGGTTCGGCTCAGCTCGGCTCGGCGCATTTGAAAGCGAAGCGAGTGAATCCGTCTGCCTAGCCTTTTCCCAAGTATATTGGGGTCGGCTTCCAGTCTAACCAGATGCAGCTGAATACTAGTATTTTACATTGATCGACTGCCTGTCTGACCTGCACAACCCAGTAACTGGGTAATACGAAACCCCTTGGTAAGACTGGTTGTCAGACTTTCGGGCTTCTGACGACCCATAACGACTGTCAAAGATCCACGAATGACAGCCGGGACCAACGGCTTAACGTGCTTTCCAAGGCACGGAGGAGTCTCGGTATGTAAAGATGGTCACCCATCCACAGACCAACCCTGGCAAGCGTAGCTTAACATCATGGATCGCCCCGTGCGGCAGTTATTACTTAGCCACAAGCTCCTTTGTTATCATCGAATATTGATTTAAATTACTTAGAAGAAAATATTACATTCGCCAGAGTCTGGGCACATTTGGACAACACGACAACTCGGCGTCTTTATGTGGCCGGGGCCTGAGATTTTAATTGTATCACCTCCTATGTCTCCCATAAAATTATACACCTACCTAGATACATGTGCAACGTGCGGCATAGGGAATGCGTTCGGGATTCCGAATGTTGCCATGTAGCAAAGCAATACCAACGGAATATTCGTAACAGCAATTATGTTAAATGCTTTGTCAGTAACAGATTAGTATCAGTGTAGATTGCCACACAGGAGGCCGAACATACATGAATGCTATTGCACTGTTTATAATAGGCGAACCTGTTGGTCTAATTGGGCATATTACTGAAGTAGCTATCAGTAGGCCTTCGTGCAAAATCGGGGCACGTTGATATATCTTATAATATACATACTAAAATTAAAGAATACATTACAATTAAACAATAATTGCACGTCATCGCCATCGCGAGCTCTATTCTCACACACAGGATATCACAGTTCTGTGGCCACTCGTTAACCCGACTGGCAAGTTAGACCCAGGTAGAACAACATGTCTTGTCGTACATAGACCAAAAACCAATAATAACTTAATGAAACCACATTAAAATGAATGAAACAGGATATTATAACATAGTACCTACTACTCACAATACTCACATGTTTGCTCATTAATTTGCTCACATGAAAAGCTAAACCCTACCGCTTTTAACTAAGTACGTAAAATATTAAGTTTCCCAAAATAATGTTTGTGTTGAAATGAAAATACAACGATGTTTGTAGAGATATAATGTGCTGTGTTGATCATTACATACAAGGCGGTATTATTCGATAATTTAGCCGAGTGTGTAATGATCAATGCACACGCGTTTCATACGACGTTTTTTTAACACAGTTGCGAGGAAAAAAACAGACTTGTTGTAAGAACGTATGCTACAATAACGTAAGTATAGAGATGATAAACTTAGAATTATAACGTTCAACTGACCTTTGTTGCCAGGTACTGACTATCCGGAGCTTCTTTTAAAAACTTTTCTACTTCGGTTGGTGACAATACTTTAGATTTCGTATTTTTGGTACTAACAAAACGAAAACGTTAACAAATATTTATGGAAAATGGCGCGCTGGTTTTTTTTTTTCCGCTAGCGTTGCGCGCGCAAATGTAAATAAAGGCACTGAAAAAACCGCTGAAAGGCTATTTAAAAAATATAATAAACCCAACATGTATTTTTTTTATAAGTAGTGAAAAATATATAATATCATATTTTATTTATTTACACAGTAGGTATAATAAAGGCAAGAACTACCCACGGACAATGATTGAGTATTTCTTCGAGTCTTCCATGATATCAAATTATTGTAAATCATTAAATAGCGCTCTCGCGATTTTGGTGGCAAGAGACCATTTTCTGCAATTTTCGCCTCATTCAAGATATCAGGTGGAGTTGATTTCATATTAATATCGGATTCCTCGCTTGAACACATATTATTATTTTGTTTAATTGTCAGTTGGAAAGTCGCACCAATCTTTGACGTTTCTAATATGAAAATGGCGCCACGTGGGCGTGGTGAAAATTAGAACTACATCTTTCGTCTCATTTTCTCCTTAGTATTAAAGTGAGCCGTATTGAGTAAAAAAGCTTCCAAGGAGGTTCGATCATTTAGCTTATTTATTCTCGTAATGTGAAACTCCTTGGTGGAATTCTTATATATAGTTTTATGGAAATTAAAAAAAAAAACCGTAAAGTATACGCATGGCCCTATACAACGGAGTATGCCGTAAAAGCGTCGTGTAGACGGGCGCGGCGCGACAGCGCTACGCGACTTTAACAAAACAATTTCTAAGAAAACTTCACGGTAGAACAATTACCGGTGTTGTCGCGCGACAAGTCGTGCTTGTCTGCACGAGTCTAAAATAGGTACTTAGTCAGAGTACCTATTTGACCGCACATTCCGTTGTATGGTGCGAAATTATTAACTTTCGAACAATGTTTGACGGCACGGTTGCAACACAGCCATCTATAACGTAGACTTGCATTTGGTGGTATTAGCAGCAAAAAATGTCTCATCAGCTTTTTGCCCTGAATTATCAGAAACATGACCTGTACTTTAACAGCACATGTTCGGCACATGTAAACAATCTAATGAATGTTTTCTCGCGTTTCTTGTTCGTTACAAGTTATCGCGGAGTCGCTAGCTAGCTTCCTTACCTCACATACCAAACTCTGTACGCACACGATTTGTTTGCGATTCGTTCAAACACGTTTTGTACCACGTACTTATTAAACATTTTCAATATTTAACACATCCTGGATGTTTAACTTTTTTATTGTTACTTTAATCTAACTAGAATAACTAGATAAAACTCCAAATATAAGGGATTTTGTGCGGAGGTTGATTAGGTAGGAAATATGTTTTCCTGCCTTGTCAGCCTTTTGCAATTGATAATATTTTTATATCACTTTTACTAACACTAGAATATAAGCAGTTTGTATTACTAACAAAATATGGATCCTCGTTGTCCGAAATAAATGTTTTTTTTTTTTTAAACTATTAATGTAGGTACCAACTGTAATGCGGTCGTTCTCACACCGCTGTCCTGTTCGATATTTAACGATAAAATGTTTTTATTCTTCGTATCGATAATTCCATTTATACGTTTTAAATAAGCTTCGACCAGAATTTGGCCGCTTCATTAGCGTTGGCTTCGCAAAGGTTTCATAGTGTAGGTGAGGGCATGATAAGAGGCATCATTTGAGATGTGGCTCCACAGTCGCACTGTGGCTCATCGGAGTGATGATGGACACCGCTGCAGTTACTTAGTCAGGTGAACCTTTACCTGACTAAGTAGTAACTGCAGCGGTAAAGTGTTGGGATCACACGCCAAGATCCCACTGTTCATACGACTAAAACAAATGCTGTATAAATCTGCCGTGTGATCCCACAGTTATGCAGTCAAATATCGCTGTGTTCAACGCCACGTGAACTTGGGCTATCTGTTACATTAAGACTGTCGTCCGTACACTAACTATTCTATGGGTGACCTTAGTCTATGTAGGCTTCTATAGTACCTACAGTATACCACTAGTAATAGTTTGTGGGATCCGCAGGATGAAAAAGTAAATTTGTTTGCAATTAAGTGCGTTTTTGATCAGTGACACGCAGGTATCGTGTTCAATTTCCAGGTAAGTTCAATGTTATTGCTTCTGGAATGGTGTCAAAACTTCCAGTATAACTGAAACTTTCATCAAAGGTTACCTTTGTTCGCTACAATATTAATACTTCGTTGTCTACGAAAAGTAGAGAGCCATTACGCTACGATCACTTTCTTATACAGACAATACCTGTATTTCTATTTGCAATTACATAGTAGGACTAAACAGATATTATCCAATACAAATTCAAATTGAAAATATTTAATTTCACATAAACCTACATGGGCACTTATGAATCGTCAGGAGCTAGGTGCACGGTTCCAATTGGTCGTTTTCTATGGAGTAGAGCCGGCAAGAAACTCCACGGTTACTCTTTTAAAAATAATTGGTTTTTACAATATTTTCAAATAACAGTTTTAATAGGTAGGTATGGGAGGACAGTGTAGGTCTTTCAATAATTACCAGGTACTTAACAAAATAGAAAATAGTCAACAAATCTACAGTCCACTAAGCTTACAGCGTTCTCATATTCACAAAATAGAAAAGAATCTATATAAAAGATAAATTCATTAATAAATTATAAAAAACCTATTTTAAACGAAATGACATGATTGCTATTACAACTGTAACAAATCTGAATTATTATCATGTCCACAAAAGCCACTAATACAGAGTTGAAATTAAATTGTAGGTATTTGATGTCAAATAATAGGATGATTATGTTAAGGAAGAGTGTAAAAAAAATAAACATGGTTATTTGGGAGCAGTTAATAGACTCTTACATAATTTGCCGTTAATGAGGTACCAGGGAAGTCACATGTGCAGAAGGAATTATTGCCAAACTTCCACGTCGTCTTTAATTTTATAAACGTTCCTTGATAAGGACACGTTTAATGTGGATTTTGAACTTCCCATCTCTAAGTTCTGTAACCGAATTTGGCAACTTGTTATAAAAGCGGATACTGTTTATAAGAAATGACTTGCTTGTTTTAGTTAATCTAAATTTGGGCATCACAATTTCATTTCTACTACGTGTATTTAATTTATATTATGGAAATCGCTTCCTATTTTGAATAGTCTTAAGTTCGTGCGAACATACAAAATACTTTGTAAGATATAAAGAGAAGGCAGAGTCAGTATATCAATTTGTTTTTAAGGGTTTCGCGAGGACCCATTTTATAGATAGCGCGAATTGACCTCTTTTGTAAAATGAAAATTGAATCTACGTCAGCTGCCGGTCCCCACAGCAGACTGCCATAAGACATATACTGTGGAAATAATCAAAATATACTAACCTAGCTGTGGCTATAACAGTCAACTGCGTTATTTTTCATAATGCATATGCAGCTGAACTTAAACTACCCGAAAGAGTTCTAACGTGGGCGCCCCATTGCAATTTTAAATCTAAAGTAATTCCTAAAAATTTAGTTTCCGTTATTGCATCTAGTTTTTTGCCATCAACTTTTAGATTAAGACCCACTTGAGGTACATTTGGTAATGAGAACCTTATTCATTTAGTTTTGTTCGCATTGAGTAAAACATTATCAGCTGCATACTATTTTGAAAGAACAGCCGGACTATAGTTGACATGTAAGACATCTGTATCTTTTCTATCTATTAAAAATTAGGAGAAGTGTCGTCAGCAAATAGTATTATATCAGATAAGTTAGCCTTCATTGAAGAAGGTCATTTATATAAACTGGAAATAAGAAAGGGCCGAGAAGGCACGCCCTTTTTAATTAGAGACCCCGAGGACGTCGCCCCGTTAACGTTTGCTTTTTGCTGCCTGCTTGGTAGATAGGAAAGAACTAGATCAGCAGTTTGTCCACGAATTCCGTAGTGGTGTAATTAACAGATCAGTGTATTTTGGTCAACGCAGTCAAACGCTTTTGTGAGGTCACAGAAAATGCCAATTGTATCCTGGGGCTTCCCAGGACTAGAAAATGTGACTGATGAGTTTTACTCCTGCGTCAGTCGACCTTTCGTGAACCCAAACTGATGACTGATAACTATGTCAAATCTCATTTGAATTAAAATGTGACAATATCTGGTTGGATGGAAATTATAATTAAGCGTGAAAGCGTGACAAACAAACAAACAAACTCGCGTTCGCGCGCATGTCGGGAATTATCCCATGGGAACGTACTATTGGGATAAAAAGAATCTTATGTCCTTTTCCAGGTCGTGGTCTACCTGTGTACCAAATTTCATCCAAATCCGTTCAGCCGTAGCGTGAAAGTATATCAAACAAACAAACTCACTTTAGCATTCATAATATTAGTTAGGAATTTAGGATTCCGAATGAAGTGAACTGGTGCGTCCTCACTTGTGCGACAATCCCTTTTAACTTTTAATAACATGGCACCGAATATCTTTGTGACGCCAATTTGTTAAAGTTGTTAACAGTCGACAGTTCACGCGGCATGCTTGAGTTGCGCTCACTCGAACATTTAGAGCGTTTCAGCGATACATGTGAGAGGCAAATATTCCGTTATATATTTAGTTATTTGCTGTTTAACTTATATGCTGGCATTATGATTAGTAATTGGGCGACCGAGCTCTGCTCGGGTGAAAATAGAGAAAACGAATTTTCCCAGATATGAGATAGGTCTCATATCTAGGAAAATCTGGCTAGATCAATCTTTAGCCCCCGTGTAAACCGTTATATTGAAACTTTAAACGAAACCGTTAGAGCCGTTTTCGAGAACGTGATTACAAATATATAATTATATATTCTATACAAATATTTCTCATTGTATATTTCTCAATAGTATAGGATAGAAAAATTTAAATTTATGAATAAACCAATAAATGTTTTATCATCAATTTGTTTTCCACCCTATTATTTTGTCCTCGGTCTATGATACATTTTTTTTTATTTTAATTTTGCTTGATTTATGAACGTTTTCATGTCTACGCTTTCTCTCTTGCTCCTCTTGGCATCTCTCAGTAGCCAACAGGGCGATATGAACACAGTCTTCATAGCCCGTAGCAAATACGGCGTAGGCCTACGGTGCTACGGCGCTACGATGCTACAGCGCTATGTTGCTACGATGCTACGGTGCTGTAGCATCTATATCTATACAAATTATAAAACAAAGTCACTTTTCGCGTTTGTCTGCATGTACGCGTTATTCTTCTAAAATACACAACGCATTTTGTTGAGGTATTCAACACAATTTGGAGAATGTATTCAGGAAGGTTTATGTGTATAATACAAACTTATAGATAATAAAGAAATCTCGATGTTTTGTCAAGTCGTAAATTCCGTGCGAAGCAGTATAATTATATAAACGGCGCTGGTTTGACCAGACGCACATTGCTCTGTCATTGATAAGGAATTTGTCTTTTACATCCAGCATCTTCCTGCCCTTTTCCCATGTTGCTTGCGGTCGGCGCAACACATTTCCTTCTTCTATTCCTCCCTGTTCACTCCCTTTTCTTTCATATCATTCCTCACGCAATCCATACATCTTTTCATTCGTCTTTAGTCACATGTGTGCGAGCCTCGACATGTAAGCGAGTCACATTCTTAAGTTTTTGCTACCATAATTGGACGCAGTACGAAATCCTTTATCTGCATAAGTGACATAACACGTCATTTACATCTCACATGATGTTTAAAAAGACGTAGGTGACGGGGCTGGCTTTGTGCTGTTCAACGTCAAAATATTCGCGTATAGAAGTCGTTCGTAGCATGACGTCACATGAAAAATTCTCTTTCCATGACGCTAATAAACGTCACATAACGTTGTAGGGAGCAGGCCATGCTCGGAGTTTCTTTGAAATATAAAATCAGAAATGAAATTATCCGGAAAAGAACCGGAGTTACCGACATAGCTTGCAGCGTAAGCAAGCTGAAGTGGCAGTGAGCTGGCCATGTTTGTCGAAAGACCGATGGCCGGTGGAGCAGATGAGTCCGGCAGCGGAGACCGTGTATCGAAAAGTGAATTGTCGAACGCCCTCTAGCTATATGAATAGCCGACCTTAAAAAGATGGCTGGGACAGACTAAATGCGTAAGGCTGAGGACAGGGTGTTGTGGCGCAGCCTGGGAGATGCCTAAGTCCAGTAGTGGACTGCGATAGACTGAGTTGGTTGATTGACCGTTGTTGACTCCTAACTCGGGTAGCAAGGAGCAAGGAGCAAGTCGGGGCTATATTTAGGATGACATTCAAAAGTGCCCTACAAGGGCCTATTTGAAATAAATGATTTGACTTTGACTTTGCTGATCGTCAAAATCCTATACTCCCATCACTTAAGAAACGTCAGAAGCTAGGTGCACGGTTCCAATTGATCGTTTTCCATGGAGAAGAGCCGACAAAAAACTCCACGGTCACTCTTTTAAAAATAAGTGTCTATTACAAAATTTCAAAATAACAGTGTTTAGGGTATGGAACAGTGTAGGCCTGTGAACAAGTACCAGGTACTTAACAAAATAGAAAATCAACAAATCTACAGTCTAAAAAGCCTACAACGTTCTCACATTCACAAAAACGAAAATAATCTAAATCAATAAACAAAATAATAATAATAAAACCATATTTAAACCAAATGACGTGAATGCCATTATAATTGCAATTGCCATAAAACAAAAAATATCCACGACGCTCCTCACAAGAAACGTGTTAAAAACTCAAATCACCAATGAGTAACCAGAAAGCACTAGTATTTCAATAGTGGTCTGTTATTCTCGTATGGTTAAAATGTCTTTAAGCATTCGCTAATCATTACTTAACTTTAAGCAACGGTTATAAAATAAACCCCTTTGTGATTGATTGCGTCGTGATGAACGACAGACCTTACGACACAGTGAGAAAGTAGTCGCGTCGTGATGGACGAAAGGCCCTACGACAGAGCGAGAAAGTAGTCGCGTCGTGATTGACGACGACAGGCCTTACGACACAGTGAGGAAGTAGTTGCGTCGTGATGGACGACAGGCCTTACGACACAGTGAGGAAGTTGTCGCGTCATGATGGGCGACAGGCCTTACGACAGAGCGAGGGAGTAATCGCGTCGTCATGGACGATCGGCCTTACGACACAGTGAGGAAGTTGTCGCGTCGTGATGGACGACAGTTTTTACGACACGGTGTAACGTTACGCTTAGCTCCGTGGAGGAGTTAAACTTAGGTCACAATAAAAATAATAGTAAAGAAAGATTAAGTTTAGAACGTTAAGGGACAGCTTCACAGGACAGCTCGGGATAGGCGGGAGGCAGGATAAGGTAGATGGGCCGGCAGGCAGTTAGTCAGCGAGAAGGAGCTGGGCTGCGGCGACACACGGGGCAGATTTATCCACCCTGTCGAACGGAGAGAAGGGTGTGAGAGTTTGTAGATAGCGGAGGCGCTTCGTGGCGCCTCACACTAGCGGGAGGACTGAGTCAGAGTCACACGTGATGGCGGAAGCTTCTCCCGGAGAGTAACGTCGTCTGGCGTTACGCCGCTTGACGTCGGAGGCCTCTTTTGTGTGCGTGTATTCGTGGCATATTACCCCACGTGATTAAAGTTCGTTTGGAATCCGAGTAGACACCTACTACAGGAGTAGGCAATAGAATCGGACAAATGATAGTTATTGCCAGTTTAGGGTACATACTTAATATGATTACTTACACGTATAATTACGCTAGTTACATGGATTTAAAGTTCAAGTAGTTAACTGTATTAAAAAAATAGACTCAAGGGGCCAAAAACAGGGACTTCTTCAAAAGCCAAAACAAGACTATAATAATAATAATAGAGTTCTCAGTTCCCGATACCGGTGGGGTACTATTTTTATATATTTTTAAATGTTTTTATTCTGATATTTAAAAATATAATTTATATGTAAATAATTAAATAAAGGGAATAATAATAATAAAGTAAAAGATTTAGCAATAAGACTGACAAATTTGACGGCCGTTTTTATCGTTCTGTGTCAGCATGCTTTTTTCGCGGGTAGGTGTTAAAAAAGTAAAGACGTTTTAAAATTTGGAATTTTATTTAAAATTTAATCAATTCAAAATATTGATTAAGTTTGCATCGGTATTTAGTCAACAATAGTTATATAACGAGTACTCACGTTTGTGGCACATTTATGTGACATACACACATTTTAAACACCACCTGCCAGCTGATCAACTGCACTATCTCACAACATTTGTTAGCACTTCACGTCACAGAATGTCTCAATTTGCTGAAGTTCTAGCTGCACAAAAAACCCTTGAGGAAAACTTTTTGAAGAAGATGGGTGAGCTTGAAGCACAAATTCATTGTGCCGGGCCTGCCAAGGACACAGTCGCTAAGATAGCCGAAGAGTTCCGTAGTTTCCGTGAGCTCATTTTTTCTATGCTTGGTCTGCTCCGAAGCCAGATCAACGAGTGTGCCAGACAAATTGATGGCTTGGAGACCAGGCATCGGCGAAAAGCGTTGGTATTCCAAAGCCTGGCTGAAGCGGAGAACGAAGACAGCTCAGCGGTAATTCTAGACATCCTCAACACCAAGCTTGCCCTCAAAACTCTCTCAGCAACCTCCTCAATTAAAGCCTGTCACAGGCTTGGAGCCCATAGCAAGGAGCATCACAGGCCTATTCTCGTAAGGTTCGCCAGTGTGGAGATCAAGGCTCAGTCTGGAAGGTAAAGACAGGGTTGAAAGGCTCCAAAATATCTGTTAAGGAGTTCTTAACCAGGGCCAGGCAATCTGTCTTTGGAAAGGCGCGTGAGCACTTTGGTATGCGGTCGTGCTGGAGTCAAGACGGTGTCATCTGTATAAAGGCATCTGATGGAAGTCGGCCCAAGGTTACTGCCATCGACGAGTTGAAGCCATTGATAGCTAAGTATCCTAAGGCGGCGGGTGCGTCTCCATCAACGAGATGAAATTTAATGACAATGTTGCCGGGAGCCTGAAAAAACACAAAACGTAATTATAGGTGAATGTTTACTTTAATGTCTTATTGTTTGTATTTCCTATATTCGTAACCTTTACTTACTTTTGTGAAGTTGTCCCGTCTAATAGTTTTCTTTTGTTTTGCGTCCCAACTATTTATCGGGTATTGGTTTTTCGATACCCTCAACAGTGCTTATATTTCAACCTCATTTTTATTGTTTTCTGTTATGATTATGCACGTCGGCTTGTCAACTTGACGTTAATAATGTTAATCTGACGTTGACGTAACAAGTAACCGTTCAATTGCGTTTGCCGCATTGTGTTTGCGTCAGTGCTCAAAGTATCACACAGATGATATTGCTAACGTTTCGTTCCACGATGCGCTTCGTAAATCTGCTGTTGAGTGTGTCATTTTGTATTCTATATATATATTTTTTTCTTCTTATTTTAAATGTGTCTGTGCCTTTTAATATTTATGGGATCACCGGTTTTTGCCTTGCTTCCAGTAGAGTATGTAAAAAAGTGAACTCAATGTGTGTTTGATTATGTGCTGAATACCATGCTTGTTATTGCTTTAAGTGTTTGTGTTAGCTGGTGGGTGGTGCAGTGCCATGCACGTGTTAGTTGCTCTGTTTTTAGCAATAGTATAACTTATTATATATGTTATATTTATTTCAACTACTACCTACTTACTTATATTTATGTCAGACAATGAGTCTTATTTTTCTGCCAACCAATCTACTGTTTCTTCTAGCGATGAAAGGTTTTGTTCTTTTAGCTACACCCTTGGTGACTATTTAGAACAAAATTTCAATGGTCAGTCAAATCGGATGGTGAATGTGTGTCACATTAACGCTCAAAGTATTCCAAGCCACTATAGCGAGTTGTACGATGCGTTTAATAACAGCAATGTTCACGCCATCCTGATCTCTGAAACTTGGCTCAAACCACATCTCCTGTCCACCACCTATCCTCTTACTGGTTTCGTTCTTATACGGAACGATCGGACTGGTAAAGGAGGGGGTGGTGTGGCCATATATCTTCGCAGTGACTTTCCCTATAAAGTACTAGCTACTTCCTCTTCACATTATTCTGCTTCTGCTGAGTTTATTTTCCTTGAAGTCTGTGTCAAAGGAGCCAAAACCATTATTGGTGTTGTCTACTGTCCTCCCACTGTTGATTATTTCACTGAATTCGAATCAGTACTTGAATCCTTGCTCAGATGAATGTCGATAAACTCAACGAAGATGCATCTGTGGTCTATTGGGAGCCTATGACGGAAGCCACTTCGGTTGACGACAAGGTTGCCATCTTCAATGATGTTGTACTCAAACTTTATGACATCCATGCTCCTGTTAAAAAAAATAAGTTAAAACGCCCACCTGCACCATGGATGACAAGAGGCATACAGATGGCAATGCGACGTAGAGACCGCGCGTTCCGTATATTTAAAAGGGATCGTACTGATGAGAACTGGACATTATTCAAGGCTGCAAGGAATAGATGCAATCAGATGATACGCAATGGTAAACGCCGCCACATTCTCGATACTATTAGTTCTTCCTCTTCTGCCGATATTTGGAAATTTCTTGGAACTCTTGGTATCGGCAAATCGCGACATTTGGACCTTCCTAATTCTATTGATTTAAATGATCTTAACCGGCATTTCTCCACTGTTTCTACCATGGATCGTCTAACCAAACAAAAAACTCTGTCTCTTATTTCTGGTCTAACGCGTCCTCATATGAATCCTTTCAGTTTTATTCCAGTCGAACCGGGAGAGATCAGAAAGATAATTCTCTCCATCAAATCAAAAGCCGTGAGATGTGACAATATCATCCGTGGTATAATCATTACTATTCTGGATCATCTCCTACCCGCGATTACCCATATTATAAATTTTTCCCTATACACCGGAGTATTCCCTTTCCTGTGGCGCAAAGCCTATGTTCATCCACTACCTAAGGTTTCCAATCCCTCACTTCCTACCGACTTCCGTCCAATTTCTATCCTTCCCTTCCTATCCAAAGTGCTTGAGGCCTGTGTCCACAAACAATTCTCCAACTTTGTTCATCACCACTCACTCATTAGCCCTCTTCAATCTGGGTTCAGGCCTGGGCATAGCACTATTTCTGCCCTCCTTAAAGTGACTGGCGATATAAGGGCAGGACTGGAAGGCACCAAAGTTACTGCTCTAGTGTTGGTTGATTTCTCGAATGCCTTTAATACCGTCAGTCACGACATCCTGTTAGCCATTTTGTCATATCTTATGGTCTCTCCCGAAGCACTGGAATGGTTCTCCTCTTATCTTCAGGAACGTCATTAGTCTATTCATGTTGGGGATTCGTCTTCATGCTGGTGCGATTTGGATACTGTCGTTCCTCAAGGCGGTATACTTTCTCCTCTGTTGTTTTCTATTTTTATTAATCTTATAATTTCCGAACTTCAGTGTACGTATCATCTGTATGGGTCAAAATCAAAATAATTGCTCATTTCATAAATGTTATTTTTATGTCACAATAACATAAAAGTAACATAAAGGAAAACAAGGGCTGCATTCACAGTTGTTAATCAAAAACAGTTTTAGACTTATATATATATATTTATATATATATATATTCATAATTAAAAATCTTAACATATACACGTACACATAAGTATATTTTTAATGATCGTCGTTGTACTCATAAGTCGATCTTTACCTTCAAATATCTCGGTAATGTGACACTTTGGGCTACCATGTTACTTGACATTTGTTGTTTGTCTATGTATCATTTACCCATACATACCACTTTCTACGTGCGCCGCGATTTCGAAAAAAAATCAAAATGGTGGTGGGTCGATATGCCAGCTCCCATACAAAAAAGTTCAAACCCCTTTATCAAATCGAGATACTTGTTTTTGCCAACGATACAACAATAAGGATTTTAAGTTTGCATCAATTAAAAACACTGACTACGACCATAGAAAATATGCTTATTTTTTATTATACTATTTGTTTAATTATAATTTAGATAATATTTTAAAAGTATGCTGTAGACACGCCTTAATCCAATTTTATGTAACGTAACATAAAAAAATGTTACACAAGTGTAACATAAAGGAAGAAATAAGCATGTTTTTCTAGAGACTAAACGCAAATCACAGAACATAATTAACTTGGTCGTTGCAGCTAATAAGCGACAGAATAGCACTAACATAATAGTTTCCAGACATTAAGAAATAGTTTAAATTTACTTACCAATCGTATTTTTTCAAATTTACCAAAAAGAAACCAGTTGATGTTTTTTTTTCAACGCGCACCATGCACCCATTTTTATTGCCGAGAACAAAATGGCTGCTGCCCTATGATTGGTCGCCTGAGGTCCGGACAGTGACAGCTAATTTTGCCAGTATTAAAGTTTTACAAACTACCTTTTTCGCGACTAAATAATGCGTTACATAAATGAAATAACATCGATGAAGTAATTTTTAGACCAGTTTTCTTTTTTATTTAAAACTATAAATTATATTTCAAATGAGTTTTCAAAGATTCTACACACATTTTACAGTGTTATTTGAGAGGATAGCCACTTTTGTCAGAAAATAAATATAATACTTTTAATGTTTTTTGAAGTTTGAAATATCAGCGCTGGAAGTTGGACACACGTTTTTTGTATGGCTACTACAAGACATGCCTTTAAAAATGCCACAATATATAAAAAATGCGGTGTCAACTACTAACAACGACATGTATAATACAATTTAAAGAAGGTCTCCTTTGTATTGTTCCGTATTTTAAAATATTGCCCTGATAGATTTTTAGTAGAAATTAAAGTAAGATGATGGACAAGTAAATTTTCTGAAATGAGCAATTATTTTGATTTTGACCCGTATGCAGATAACTTGCAGTTGTACTGTCAGGGAAGGGTTGATGAATTACCTGACGCTATCGACAAATTAAACAGGGACTTGATAGCCATAAAAACCTGGGCTGATAGATTTGGTGTAGCCGTAAACCCTACGAAGTGTCAAGCGATCATCATTGGCAGTCCTCGCGGTATTAGCAAGGTTGGTACAACCTTGCCACCAGTTCTCTTCAATGGTACGATCGTTCCTTTTAGCACTGACGTGAAGGACTTAGGCTTGCACATTGATAATACACTGAACTGGCGTACTCAAGTCGCTAGGGTAAGCCAGAAGGTTACTGGAACGCTGCGGGCTCTATACCGATTGAAAAATTTATTGCCATCGAGTACGAAGACTATGCTTGTGCAGTCCTTAATTTTCCCTATCATCGATTATGGTGATGTGTGCTACTATGACCTGAATGCAGATCTCCTCAACAAACTTGACCGTCTTCTCAATAACTGCATTCGATTCGTTTTCAATCTGCGTAAATATGATCATGTCTCTGCGCATCGGTCGCTTCTAAGGTGGTTGCCCATACGCCAGCGCAGAGAGCAAAGGGCGCTGACCACCTTGTTTTCATTTCTTAACTCTCCCTCTTCCCCTAGTTATCTGGCCCCCCACTTTCAGTACATTTGCGCCAAGTTGGCGCAAATGTACGATAGGTAGATGAACGTAGATTTGATTTGGTTGGCGGCGCCAACCACAATAGAAATCTACGTTCATCTCACAATCGTCTTCTTCAATGTCCCACTCACCGCACAGACTTCATTCACTCTTCCTTCTTCATTCAGTCTATCTCGGAAATCAGGATGGCGACTAACCGGTTATCTTTTCGAATTAAAGTTCGCAAGCAAATTCGCAAGAAGCTGGCAGTATCATCACAACGGTAATGTTTTCCCATTGTTTGTCTTATTTGTACTTATATTTATGTATAATTAGGTGTATTTATAGTTTTTAATAGGTATATATGTATATCTTTATATTTCAATATAAAAAATCTTCAAATCTCTCTGTTCTACCTACCACTGTTTATCTCTGCGTCACCCGAAGGTTGACTGTAAGAAAATGCCTATGGCATTAAGTCCGCCTCTGTACATTTGTGTGCTTGAAGTATTAAAATAAATAAATAAATAAAAGCTTAATGGAAAACTGACTTAACTCAAAAAAGACGATTTTTTGGAAATCGCAAAAGAAGGTCTTGCGCTGAGGACTTATCCTACTTGTTGATGCATACAAATAAAACTGATTTATATTAATCATGAATACTTGTATTTTGAACGTCTATGATTAACTATTGATAAGACCTGAGTTAAAAAAAAACCGGAGATAACATCTATCTATTTTTTCAAAATATTATAAATAGTACATTCTAAGTTGTCAGTTTTTTATAAAAAGTAAAGCAAATATTTTAAAATGCAAATGTTCCATTAAGTTATAAGCCTGTTTCAGTTTGAATAATGTATTATTTATAATGACTAATTAAGTATTTAGTCTGTATAATATGATAACTTTAGGAAAATACATCAAACTCAAACTCAAAGCATTTATTTCAATTAAACCATTTGCAGGCACTTTTGAATTGTCAAGAAGTCGGTCAGTCAGAAATATGAAGCTAGTTGCCCATTCCAAAGCGAAGCAGGTACCTATGGAGAAGAACGGGCAAGAAACTCCACGGACACTCTTTTAAACCAAAAAATTGTTACAAAATATTGGTTACACCATTAATGTTGAAATTATATATGTGTGAACCATGTAGAAAGACGTGCACGTTAAAAGCGTCCGTAATAAAAATATAAAAAACAAAGAACAATTCAAAAATTAAAATAAGCCATGGCAGCTAAGAGATGACCAGTCCCTACTGACGGCGCCCGTTCACTAACATGACGCATGGATTAGCACCATTCAGCTCAACCATTTTGAAGGGAGCTAAATGATCCAACACACACGCCACCGCCAGCGAGACATTAGAGTGAGCATGATATACTCTCAGCCGCCAGGGCACATTCAAGTCAATGAAAGACATACCCAGTACCTAAATGGTAGCTTTATAGTCGGTACATAGTACTCACACATGTGCTATGCAATTATACAATGCTAAGACATTGAATTTATACAATGCAAAGATAGTTTTTAAAATCTTTAGCAGCTCCAACGGTATTTTCAAATGCTAATCAATTAGTTTATGCTTGTGGAGCAGGACCAGCAATGAGCCAAGCATTTTTATCAATTATGTAATCCCCCAACTTACAATATGCCTGCCTACATAGTGTTTGTTTTATACAAGATTTGAATTTCGTCTCATTCAGTTGAAGTATGTGAGGAGGAATTTTATTGTAATATTTTAAACAGTACCCCATGAAAGATGAGTCTACTTTAGCCGAACTCAAACAAATTGCGAATATTTTCAATGACTTCTTTGCGTCTATAGGAGAAAACAGCAACAATCCATCTGGCAGTGCACTGGGTGGCATGTCAACACTAAATCCCACGGAGAACACCATGTTCCTTAGCCCAATAGAAGCTTGGGAAGTTAACAAATTAATCAAAAACCCAAAAAATAAACGGTTACGGTTTAGACGAAATTCCACCTACTTTATTGAAAAATGCGCAAATGAACTCACCTTGCGATTTTATCTATTATTAAATCAGTTACAGAATGCACTTTCCCCGAATGGTTAAAGAAATCATTAATTAAACCAATCCATAAAAAAAACACAAAAACTGATCCTAATAATTATCTCCCAACAGCTCTCTCGCCCTCAGCCTCCAACATTTTCGAAAATGCTATGTGTGATCGAATTTATACCTTTTGCGAAAATTTTTACCTATTGAGCAATTGTCAGAATTATTTCCGAAAAAATCGTTCCACCACATTAGATGTCTATAAATACATTCAGGAAGCTAATATTATAAATAACAAGAAATACGCCGTCGGGATATTACTGGACATGACCAAAGCGTACGACAAGGTACAATTTAAAATACTGTTTAATAAACTGTATGGAATAGGAATCCGCGGGAAAATCCATGAATGGCTTACGACATATTAAAAAAATAGAAAACAAGTACTTGAAATCGAATAGTTTATACCTCGTTTACATCAACGACTTACCGAAAACCTTAGAGGGGCCATGTGTTTTATTCGCGGATGAGATATCTTTATTAATCTCGTGTCAAAAGAACACAAAGAGAGAAGAAAAACTCAGTCCACACTCACAAAAACATGTAACTAGATGACCTCCATAAATTAGAAATTAATTATACTAAAACTAAAAGAATGACTTTCCACCCTTATCAAAAAACTCCTCTACACTTAAATTTCTCCTTTAACGACTCAAAATTGGAAACTGTAAATGAGTTTACATTACTTGGACTAACAATAGATAAACATATTAACTGGAAAACACAAACACAAAAAACCCGTTCAAAAATTTCAAAATTTTCATACGCTCTCCGCGAAATTAAAAAGACAACCAATCTACAAACTGCCCTCACCACCCATTATGCGTATGCCAATGCATGGCTTAGCTACGGCGTAACTCTCTGGGGAAATAGTACAGATGCACTGACACTCTTTACCCTACAGAAGAAATTAGTTAGAATCTCGGTAAACAGTGATCAAACTGACAGCTGCAAACCCTATTTTCTAAAACATAATATACTCTCCCCAGTTTTTACATACACACATCAACACGGTCTAGGGATATTTTTAAAAAAGCGAATTACTATCAATGTGTTAATTATTTATATGACATGTATATATTTAAAAGATACGTTATTTAATATTCTACCATTTTTTAATAATGATTAAGGTACTTCGATTAAAATTTCAGGATTTTATGGAAAAAAAATGAAGCATAGACGGAAACCGTATATGAATTAACTTTTAATTTATGAGTAAAAACTGAAAAAAATAGAAAAATCATTTAATTTGTGTTTATAAACTTGAAGTTAGTAGTCTGAGAAAGCGCCCATGATGTTCATAACACATCGACAACGATTCGGCATGCTCAGAACAAGGTTGTCAATGTCTTGCTGCGGAATATTGTCCCATGTCCTTCTGAGGTGCGCAAAAAGTTGATATTCTGTAGCCAGATTTTCAGGAACTTCCTTCAGAGCTCTTCTTTGCAGCATATCCCACGCATGCTCAATGGGATTTAGATCTGGCGATTGAGCAGGGCAGTCTAAGGCCCTAACATTGTGTGTATGTAACCAAGCTGCTACCGTTCTCGCCGTGTGTGCCCGGGCATTGTCGTGCATGAGCAGGAAATCTTGCCCCATTTGTGTTCTGTGGGGCAAGATTACGGGCCCCAGCACCTGTTGGACGTATCGTTCTGCCGTCACATTGCCCCGCACCCAAACGAGATCCGTCCGTCCTCCAAGACGAATTCCTGCCCAAACCATAATTGTTCCTCCTTGGTATGGGTGAACTTCCTGAGGGTTCTGAAGACGGCTCCATCGTCCAGGAACTCGCCAAACACGCGTCCTTCGTGAATCTGGATGGAAGCCGAACCTGGATTCATCCGTGAACAGCACATTGGACCATTGCTCACGGCCCCAGTCCACGTGGTTCCGAACCCATTCTAATCGTCGTCCACGATTGCCTCTCCGTAAAGGTGGGACCCGGAGTGGTCTACGAGAGCGTAGATTGCTTTCATGCAGTCGCCTTCTTACGGTTTGGTCACTCACAAGCACTTGGTGTTCCACTCGCAGCCTTTGGACCAATTGAGTCGCCGTTGCATTTGGTTGAGCTCGCGCAGTAATTTGCAAAAATCGATCTTGTCTGGGGGTAGTGATGTGACTTGGCCCCCGGTGCCTCTCCGCTACTTCACCTGTGGCACGATAGCGTGTCCACAATCTTGAAATTACATTTTGGTGGGTCCCTATGGCCTCAGCAACATTACGCTGAACAGACCCAGCTTCCAGCATTCCCACAGCTCGTAACATCTCCGCCCTCGTCAAATGTTGGCGTTGCATGGCTACAATACCTCAATTTTAACTTTATCTTTCGTTTAAAAATGAAAAAAAACTGTAACTAAATGTAATTCGTATTGTTTTCTAAATTTCGCACAAATGAAAATTCCCTCTCCTACACATCAAGACATTTTTATGCCACCGAAACAAAAGAATTTTCAAAAATTTGAATTTGGAATTAGTCTGAGATAAATTACAAACAAATCGGTGTATGAAAGATTACAATGCGGCCAGTACTTTTCGAGTTATTTAATTGAGTATGAAATATCCCTAGACCGTGTTGATGTGTGTATTAGAAATATGTAAATTTGCCCGTAAGCATCGTACACAAAATGCGAAGCCATCCAATCAAAGTACACACTTAGGCACCGATCTAGGCTAAACGTCCAAGCTAAAAATGCATTCTAAAAGTCCCTACGTAATGTCTATAAAAATATATAACAAGCTACCTGAAATAATGAAAAAGAAGAAAAGTTTTTGATATTTATAAATAAACTTAAAAAATTACTGATAAACAAATGCTATTACTCCTTAGATGTATATTTAAATGATAAACATAAATTATAAAAATAAATGAAAATCACTCAATTCATAGGTATGTTTAAAATATATTGATGATACAATAATAATTAATAAACAATATATAATAGTAATAATTAATAAATAATATAACAAAAATAATAATCATATAAAATAGCAATAATAATAAATTATTATTATTATCTATTTTTTTATTTTTTTATCAAATTATGGGTATGTCGGAAGCGTTGGGCGTCAATGTTACTGACATGAAGCAATCGTTGGAGGAGCGCTTCTTTGGCCGCCTGAAGAAAGTATTTAATAGTCTTCTATCAGGCGGAAACAAGGTGCGCGTCTTCAACGGTTGGGTCATGTCGGTTTTGAAGTACTCTTTCGGCATACTCAAATGGACTCAGACCGAACTCGACGCCCTGGATAGGAGGGTCCGTACGCTGTTAACTACATATCGAATGCATCACCCACGGTCAACGGTAATGAGACTGTATATCCCGCGAAAGTGTGGAAGTCGAGGCCCTTCACAATCGCGAGATATGCAGTCTCAGGGAATATTTCCTAGAAGCCGACGCGGGGATGTATCGGGATGTGGTCGCGGTGGACAAGGACCTTACCCCACTCTCCTTGGCTAAAGAGAACTGGCGCAAGCCTGTATTGCTTGACACTAATTATCGCAAGGAAGTATGGCAGAGTAAGGAGCTTCACGGACGCTACTTCCGGGCCCTACATGGACCCGATGTAGATTTACTAGCGTCCGTAGCCTGGCTGCGTTTTGGTGACCTCTTTGGGGAAACCGAAGGTTTTGTCTGTGCAATTATGGATGAAGTTATGATGACGGACAATTACCGGAGATTCAATGTGAAGGACGGCACGGTTGACACCTGTCGGGCATGCCACCGTCCGGGAGAATCAATCCGACACATTATCTCCGGGTGTTCTCGTCTAGCTAACGAAGAGTACTTGCATAGACACAAACTTGTAGCCAGGATTATCCATCAGCAACTTGCTCTGAAGTACACCCTTGTCGAATTGGAAGTACCGTACTACAGGTATGTACCCGACCCAGTTCTCGAAAATGGAAATATCACATTGTACTGAGATCGGTCCATCATCACCGACAGGACTATTGTTGCCAATAAACCTGATATACTCGTAGTGGTGGTGAATTGAGAAGAGCGGCGCGCAATGATTATTGACATAACGGTCCCGCATGACGGGAACCTCGTGAAAGCCGTGAAAGATAAAAAAAATAAGTATCTTGACTTGGCTCGCGAGGTTGTCGACATGCGGGATGTGGACTCAGCTATCATTGTGCCGATAGTCGTATCAGCCAATGGCTTAATTGCCAAGAGCCTCGACCAACACCTAAGGAGGCTCTCGTTGGGCAGCTGGATTAAGCGCTTGATTCAGAAATCCGTACTCCTGGACACGGTTCACATTGTTAGGAGGTTCCTCTCTCTGGAGCCCTGACCGCCACCGCCGGTAGCTTGGACCCTGTTCCCGATGCCGGTGGGCTGCTATTTTTCTAATGTTTTTATTATTTTATATACTTATATTTAAAAATGTAATTAATAAGTATTTAAATGAAATAAAGAAAAACTAAATAATATAGCGATAATAATTATTCAAAGAAAAACAATTTATACAAATGAAGAAACAGACTTATAATACTTATGTACAGGTATATAAAATAATCTAAAACATTTAAGTACATTTTGCACATTTTTAAATACTTAGGTATCTTATTCGCGATCTCCTGACTTTGATTATAACTTGTAAGTTAAAACTTGTTCCCACAAAAATAAGTTAATTATTTCGTAAAACAGGACTTCCTCTCTCCTAACCTTTTGCTGTGCCCTACAGTAATAACGATATTGAGTATTAAGTATATTGAGTATTGAAACGGTATACAGATGGAAATCCTACATTTGCCTGCGTTATGTCTATGGTTTAGGAAAATAAATTAGACAGCTGACAGCATAATTATAATGAAAATGTCAGAATATAAAATATTCTAAATTTCTTTACAAAAAGGAAAGTTAATAGTATAAAATAGGTTTTGTATGCTAAAACAATCAAGATTATTAAAGGTATGCTTTTCAGAGGTACAGTCACGGACTTTAATTGATGAGCCACCTGCCATTGTTCGTGTTTTGACCGCATAATGCAAATCGGTTTTAGTCGGTTATACACGTACATCCAAACACGGAGAGTCATAAGTCTTCGTAATAAAGAAGAATAAAATGTCATGCAATATTAACGGTTGGCTAACCTGAGAGCCACTACGAGTATGAGTGAGAGAACTACAAACTTGACAGCAGAATCTACGAAAGTCAACCAATTACAGGTCTAGCAATCGTAACCTAGCAATAATTGTTTTAGCGATAGTAACGTTAGCGTACGGAGAAATTATGGTTGGTCATTTCAACATCGGAAAAACTCGGACCCACGATTTTATCCGATCGCGTAGCGTCCAAAATGATGTTCATCACAATTATGATAATTTTTGCACACAGATCATCATCAGCCTGCTGATGATGGTTGCAATTCTATGGTGAATTTCTTTGGAAATACGATTCACCAAAATTCGAAATTATCGTCTCTGACATCGGCATTTCAAGTTTTCAACTGTTACTATCTTCGAATAGTTTTTCAGAAATAACGAGTATTTATAGAGCTCTAATTCAAAGGAGGTCAATATCAAATAGATTGGATAAACGTATGCAATATTGTATTGATTTATCATTGACAACTTGTTAGTCAACCTTCAGCCTCTATGGATAAGACTATTTCCGATTATTAGTAATTTGTCACCTTGTTGACGAGCATGCGGTTTGAGTTCGTGTTTAACCGTGTAATCTCGTAAATGTACAAAACTTCAAAATTGGAAAGTTTTAAAATGGCTCATCAATTAAAGTCCGAGACTGTACAACGTTCAAGAATATACAAAAAGAAAGTTACATGAGTGACATTGGATTTCAATAGGTAAATAGATGAAAAGATGGTTTGTTTAGTATAATAATTAATAACATATAGAAATACTAAATGATGTAGTTCTGCACGGCAGAACACCACAACGCTGAGGAAGTAGTTGCGTCGTGATGGACGACAGGCCTTACGACGGAGCGAAGAAGTAGTCGCGTCGTGATGGACGACAGGCCTTACGATACGGTGAGGAAGTAGTTGCGTCGTGATGGACAACAGGCCTAACAACAGAGCGAGGAAGTAGTCGCCTCGTGATGAACAACAGGCCTTACGACAGAGCGGGGAAGTAGTCGCGTCATGATGGACGACAGGTCTTTCGACAGAGCGAGGAAGTAGTCGCGTCGTGATCGACGACAGGCCTTACGATACGGTGAGGAAGTAGTTGCGTCGTGATGGACGACAGTGGTCTGTGGTGCCGGCACTACAACGAGACGCAGAGCAGATGAACATGCCTGCGCCGCGCCACAGCGTACGCAGCTCTCAGTACGTTTATGCGTTATAAATTCTGTTCTGCCCTGCGCTGCGAGGACCTGCGTGAGCTGCGGCTCAGCTTACGCTTAGCCTAAGTAATGGGCATAGATATAAGTTATATTTCTATGGTAATGGGTAACCGATAATAAAACCGACATGATGTAAAATTTACCTAGAAGTTTATAACATGTTCAGTGTAAATTGCTTCCGCACGGCGCCGCGTCGCGCCGTGTCGTGTCGTTCTGCCCTACGACCCGCAATATGTTTTTTACTCTCATAAATTTACGAGCACCAAATTACAAGCGCCGCCTGAATAGACGCCGTGTCAAAAGAACATGTTTTTCCTTATGTATTCCGTGTCTTTCCCTCAGCCGTTGGTACATAACGTGAGTACACGGTGTCTATCGCTCATGTTCGCGTTATGCAAATATTATATAGGACTCAATCACGTATAAGTGTCGTTGAGTCGTGGAGTAAAAGAGGGACGGCGCTAATTAGTAACGATGGCTACTCCATTACGAACGTGTTGCCGTGTCATCGTGTCTGGTTCTTATAAAACGGTTTGTCGGTAATGTAATCCGGTAACACTGAAAAGGATTGACTTATACAATTGTCCTTCTATTCCAACATGTGTTATCTGATAACAATGATGAACTGGAAGTTTATTGTTAACCTTTAAATTTTTTCTTGTACTAACAATTGCAACTTTGAGATAAGACCTATTTCATAATAGTATTAATTCCAAAATACTATGTTCGTAACACCATAAAAATACAAACAAAACAGTTGGAGAAAATCACTTTTGGCTAAGTGTTATGTGTCATGTTAGTGCTCATGATTGTACCTACCGCGCTGGTTAACTGACGCGACACACGCTGCTAATTGGCGGCGAGCTGGCCTACCACACGCCGCTTGCGCCATCTGTTGCGCGCCACTGGCTGTCACAACACGTCAGATCACGTCACTTGACGTCTATGCTTTCTAATGAATAGTATTCGGAGTACTAGGTATTTCAGTTAGTATGGAAGGCTAGGTGAACATTTGGACGAGTTATTGGTAAATGTTGCTTTGTACTGCATTCATGATAATTTTCGTCAGGTGTTGTCGTCACCAGCTACTTGCAGTTAGTTGACTTGCTACGTAGTCCGATAGCAACGTGTCGAAGTGACACGCGTGACCCGAATGTTCATAGCATAGTATGTAGGCAACAGGCAACCTAAGACGTTTTTACCCAAAACCTTTTTACTAACTACGACTATGATGTATATAAATAAGCTAGGCAGCCTCACTAACACAATTACTAAACCTAAGATGAACAATCCTTCAAACAAAACGAGTAAAACGGACCATGTGGCTGAACAATCCTTCAAACAAAACGAGTAAAACGGACCATGTGGCTGAACAAACAGTCAAACGGACCGTGTGGCTGAAAAACAGGAAAACGGACCATCTGGCTTAACATACAGTAAAACGGACCGTGTGGCTGAACAAACAATAAAACGGACTGTGTGGCTGAACAAACAGTAAAACGGACCGTGTGGCTGAACAAACAGTAAAACTGACCGTGTGGCTGAACAAACAGTCAAACGGACCGTGTGACTGAATAAACGGTCAAACGTACCGTGTGGCTGAACAAACAGTCAAACGTACCGTGTGGCTGAACAAACAGTAAAACGGACCGTGTGGCTGAATAAATAGTAAAACGGACCATGTGGCTGAACAAACAGTAAAACGGACCGTGTGGCTGAACAAACAGTAAAACGAACCGTGTGGCTGAACAAACAGTAAAACGGACCGTGTGGCTGAACAAACAGTCAAACGGACCGTGTGGCTGAACAAACAGTCAAACGGACCGTGTGGCTGAACAAACAGCAGGTTGGCAGGCTTGGAGGATTTACCAACCAATGCATCGCAAGCTTTCTCACAGCACCACTGAATAACTGAAACACACTACATCTCACATACGAACCTTTCAAAAATATATATGTTTTTATGTGGTATGTTTCAAACTGAAAATCAGCCTTGTATTTATTAAATTAGTAGTTTTACCAATGCGGACATCGACGGTTGTCAACACATTAAGGTTCTTGAAAATGTTCATAACATTGGATATGAACCGACTCAGATTAGTCAGTTATTATCCAGATAAAACATCCGTTCAGAAAGACTTGGTCATAGTTTCAGAGTAAATATTAATTTTAGGTTTCAAATTATTCTGTCTTACAGAAAATGAGATAGAACATTTTTGAAGCGAAGTTATTAAATAGAGTTATCTATCCAACTACGTTAAATTGTGAACGCACATTAATGATACATTCGTACATAATAAGTCTTAATCTGATCTTGGCTGGAGCAAACTTTCGCTTGCTGTTTATATTCTGTGCTTGATTACCATAAAAGACATCATCCATTTTGGTCCAAATGCGAACTTTTCCGCCTAAGCATTTCTATTAGTGCACCGCAACTGTAAGGCCTTTGGTTTCATTTGAGTTCAAAAATTGACTTTAAAAAAATTGCAAAAACACATTTTTTGTTAATTTTTGGAGTTTTTATTTAGTGTAATCGTTCATCATCAGGCCTCCACAAGGTCATCGGTCCACCTTGTGGGAGGCTTTCCAACGCTACGTCTTCCCGGTACGCGGTCGCCACTCCAGAACCTTTCGGCCCCATCGGCCATTTGTTCTGCGAGCAATGTGCCCTGCCCTTTGCCACTTAAGTTTCGCAATTGTTCGGGCTATGTCGGTTACCTTGGTCCTCATGAGAATCTCTTCTTTTCTGATTCGATCACGTAGGGCAAGCAATAGAGCTCCAAGCATAGCTCATTGTCCTTCGGGTGGCTTTTAGCCTTCTAATAAGGCCAATTGTGAGCGACAAGCACAGGTCTAAGGCTTTCGTCTTGAAACACTGCGGTATGAGGGACGAGAAGATATTGCGTAGCTTCCCGAACGCTGCCTAGAAGACCTACCTGCTCTTTTGGAAAGTCTACTGAGGTCATCCATAGTCTCAGCCATGACAACAATATCGTTGGCAAACCGAAGGTTACTCGCCATTGATGTTGATGCCTAGCCCTTTCCAATCCAGAACCTCGAAGACATCCTCCAGTGCAGCGGTGGACAGTGTCGGAGAGATAACATCTTCCTGTCTCACACCTCACTGCAGAAGGATAGGTTTCGAGGTCTGGTCCTGGAATCGGACTGACATAGTGGCGTTTTCGCACTTTAGCACCTCTATGTACCGATAGTTGATCTGGCGCCGTTGAAGAGACTGCAGTACAGCCCATGTCTCGATCGAATTCAAGGTTTTCTCGTCCACAAACGCTAAACAGAGAGGCAGGTTATACTCTTCGGTCTTCTGTGTAACATGCCGCAGCGTATGTATGTGCTCTATGGTGCTAACGCCTTTAAGGACTCGGGCTTGTTCAGGAGGGGGAGTCACGCTTGTGCACCACATCGCAGTCGTCCACGAATCCTATCTATCCAAACTATAATAAATAATATTATAAATGCGAAAGTGAGTTTGTTTGTTACGCTTCCACGCTAAAACGACTGAATGGATTTGTATGAAATTTGGCATATGGGTAAACCATGACCTGGATAAGCGTTTCAACCCCGTCCGCAGTCGAAGTCGCCGGCAACAGCTAGTCGTCTATAAATCCGTCCCTTGTAACTGTGTCAGGTGTTCCCGTGACAAAACATTACTGAGCTCAATAATATTGTAAATGTCCCGTTATCGTCCTATAATGGTCTTGCCGTTGACATAATATAATTCCAAGAAAAATAGCTATGTCGAGTTTCAGAACTAGGTATGCAACATTTGTTTGTGAGGTATTTTTTGGGTGTGTGGATATGATGATACAGCAAATTCAAATTCATTTATTTGTATAGTTACAGAAGGTTCTTAAGATAATATATCTATCTCTTACTATGCCTTTTATGTCGGCGTGCAAATTTTACATAATTTAGGTATTATTTGAAGAAGTCAATTTCTTTAATTTATTTTACATCCAACAAAAACATAAAAAAGAAAAAAATGGCTTAAAACCATTTCATAGCATTTAATCGAAAAAAGACATTTTTTTTTTTTATTCAAATAAAACTAAGGGAAATGCTTCTACAGCTTCGGTGGCATAATAAAAAATACGTTGGTGGACAAATTGTATACAGCACAAGCGTTTGAGATTGTTCACCAGACTGTCGATGAAAAGAATCGCTAATCATTGTGTACTTTAAACAAAAAGGTTTTAATTAAGTATTTACCGGGTGATTGTACACACGGCTACGCATAAAGCTATACATTTCCAGTTTATACTGATCTCGCATTGTATAGGATTTCCGTACAATGCGAGATCAGCTCATACTGGAAATGTATAGCTTGATGTGTGGCCGTGTGTACGTTGATTACAATGTGCCGTCCTGTAATCCTTCCCGCCAGTCAGTCGCGCCGGGCGGGACGGCGCGCGGCGGCGGCGTGCGGGGAGTGTCACTGATTATTACTGCAGGGGATGTGTCTGAGTACTTGGACATAATTGTTGAGAGCAGTGAAAAGGTCTACGCGACTGCCGTTCAACTTGTATGACACTAACATGAATAATGCAATTTGTAATTGAAATATCATGTAATTAGCACGCCTCGGCTTCAGGGCGCTGTTTTGTCCTACCACCTGTTCTAACTACTCTTTTGTGACCGGTTTTGATGTCAAAACTGCCCTTTTTAATACAGTAAGAACATAACATTACGCCTGTAATCCCCGAAGGGTTAGGCAGAAGTGTCCTGATAGTAACACCCACATTTCGCCAGGTATATTTAAGCCCTATGTTATAGAGGGCAAGCCTATTACCATCAGCGGGGCACAATCCAGGCTCCAGGTAGCTACTTAGAAAAACCTAGTAATTAATTAAACACAATATTTATTGAAATAATGTAGGTACTGTAAGTAAGTGAGAATAATTCAATTTTATCAGATTTAGAGCAAATATCCTCGATAATAATAATTACATACTAATGGAGAACCTCGGCAATAGACTTTATTACACATAGGTATATAACTGGGGAAACTGGACAGCAACTTGACATCTTTACGTGAGACTTCGAAAACACACAACGAAAATCTGATTCTTTTGTACTGAGGTTGGGACACAATTTGCTACTTGAAGTAAACTCGCGACATAAAGCTATCATTCTAATATGAGCGAATATCACAAGTTAAAAAAAAATCTTGAGAAGATGTTCAATAAAATTGACTGAAATATTTGGCAGCGCAAATACGGGCAATACTTGAATCAATAATGTACAAGGACGTGCAACTCTGTTTTTAGATGAGCTAAAACTTGCATGCAATAATTGCGTTGATGTAAACAGAAGTCGCATGCAATTATTGAATAGCAAAATTTGCATACAATTATTGTATGTCATTTGATGGAAATCGCGCGCGAGTAACACTTGCATTCAATTCTTGAATGGCAATATTTGAACGTACTTTATGGCATGCGGTTATTGCTCTTGAACGTTTCAGAAACTTGCACCGTGTAATTGGGGCTTTACTATTGCAAATATAAATAAGCTTTATAATGACTGTGAATTCATAATAAGTGGGCAGTAAGTCAAGAATACGCTTTAGTGCCTGCATGACATAGAGCGTTGAACGACTCCACTACGCCGGACTAATTGACATCCCCCCTGGGATGTCAATTAGTTCAATCGATGAACTAGTAGCTCCCGCCCAGTACAGCGAGTGGCTAGTAGATACTCCATACAGGGGATATGCACGAAGATTACACCAGCAATGCCATTAGCACCGCTTGACGCGCCTTCTACCAGCGGCTTATTACATTTCAGCATTCCAGTAATGCAGTAAGCTTTAGTTCAAGTTTACAAATAATGTCACTAACAGTTAAGTACAGGTGTACACTAACACGTATGCGTATGCAGACCTCCAAGTTACCAGAATCTATCTATGTTTGATTCTGTAATGGAAGATGTGCTAAAGTAAGTCAATAATCATTTGTGTTGATTTTAATATCAATTTATTAGAAAATAACTCGAATACTGTCAGATTATTAAGTCATTTTGGGTCATTTGATTTGTCAAATGTTTTTATTGAACCAACCCAAGTGACAGCTTCTTTTGCCACTTGTATAGATAATATTTGTTGTAATTGTGATTACTTACATAAACATTATAAATAACTTACCTTCTGATCACAGTGGACAAATAACATTTAGCTCCCACATGCATTTACCAACCATTCTAAGTTCTAAGTTTAGGCCTAAGCCTTAGGTTAGGTTTTGTTTACATGTCAACATTTAATAATTGTTTGGCAAGTTAATTATGTGTTCTGAGTTATAATAATATATGTGACCCAAATGAGTTCTACGCCGAGTTCTTTTCACAATTAAACAAGCAATTTATTGACACTTTTCCACTAAAGACTAAAACTATTTACACAAAATTCTTATTATAAATTATTATGTAAATATATATAATATATTAAATAAATTCTTATATACCTGGAGTTGTTCAGTCACTAGATTGGGCAACTCCAGGTATTCGTAAAAGGCTGTAATAAAATCTTTTAAAGATCTTAAAATTAAATCAACATACGATCTATGGAGAATGTCTGTAAAAGTCTGTGGATCTATCATCGTAACCATTACGTCCTATTTAGCTTTCATATTTAACACCAGTGTAGACCAAGGAGTCTTTCTAGATCTCATGAAACACAAAGTTGTTCCTTCAAATCCGGTGATAGTAAGGAACCCAACAATTATAGGCGTGTGTCAACTCTGCCAGTTCTCAGTTAGGTGTTTGAAGAGTTGATGCTCAATCAAATGTTACGTCACTTTAACAAAAACTCCATGTCATGAACAACAGTACGGTTTCACCAAAGGGCGTTGTACCACTGACGCCGCTGTCGCCCCTAATAAAGAACATTTTTAACGTCTGAAAAGAAGCACAAGATGCCATTGGAATCAAAAGGAAGAAAAACTGTAATTTAACGTTAATTGCAATGGGGACCTCATATAACATCTCTTGCGGGGCGGCTAAGCTCGGCCGCTGTAGTTAACAGCAGATGTAGAAACCGCGCGTTTGGTCTATTTTAGCTACTTCCACAACATTTTGTCCTATGGAATTTTACAGTAGGGCCGGGCTGCTGTCATTGAATCCATCTTTATTTTGCAAAAGAGAGCTATCAGAGTCATTTATAATCTACGTCGTCGTCGCGAATATCTCAGGGAACTATTTAATATTATGACGGTACCTTGCCAATTCATTTATGAAAATATTATATATGTAAGAAACAATCTACATCTTTTTAATAAAATAAGTGATAGACATAATTTTAATTCTAAAAATAAATAGATCAACCATTTTTCAGATTATCTAAAGTACTTATCGTACATATTTTATGGGGTACTGTGTTAGATGTTACAACATAATAGCTTGTTATAAATTGCAATTAAATGAAAGATTTAAAACTCATATTAAAATGTAAACATGCATATTACAAATTAGAGGATTATATGCAAGATAAGAATGCTTAGAAACATGCTGGTTCTGCTCCATAGGACAATTATTTAGAGTCTAGACAAAATGAAACACAGATCACCTTGTGCTGGAGGTATCCACCATCAACCACTGTGAATGTTCCGTTTCCTGAGTGTGTGTTCAGTGATACGTCATACGTCGTATGTTTTCAATTAATTTGGTTAAACCGTAGCTATGATTTTCGATGGATGCAACCAGGAGGAGCACTCACACTGGGCTCTGATTGCAGCAAAGGAGAATAGCTGCATGGGGCCGTCCCAACATGCGAGGGAGCGTGTCATAACCAAATGTAGTTCACAAAATTACGAGCCTATTTTTTTAAACCAGTTTTTCGTTTTTGTTATGTAAAGGATTCCTGGCTTTCGGACATAAAAAATAAAGACAAATATGGCATTGACATGCTTGACATTTATTTTAATTAGACTTGTCAATAAATAGGTATCATTGATGAGAAAGCTAGTTATCCGTTCCAAATCTAGGATCTATCATGGAGAAGAAGGATAATAAACTCCTCGGCAGCTTGTTTTGAAGTATTTTATCAACACATTTTACATTAGCATTTAGTATTGTTATCACATTAATCACTTGGACCATTTCTCAAAGCTAGCAACTTTATCAATGAAAAGAAATAGAACATGAATATTCCTTAATTTGATTTAACACATATGTAGCCATATTAAAATACATTGGTACAAAACAACATAGTTATCAGCAATAATAAAGATATAATGTCAATTAACTTACATGAACATTGTAGTCAGTCGATCTTTCACCAGAAGTGATCTGATAATCATTAATTCAATCCATTTTACAATAATAGCAGAACTTTCGCTATGCAACATGATTTCCTTATATTCGCTTTTAGCATCTTAATATTACGGACATGGACACCACTCAGGGTCTGTCCTGTAAAAGTCGGAGGTCTTGTATCGTCCAACAGTTTAACCCAAGGTCTCTTAAAATTTGGCGAGCCTATCAATCTTACCAGTCCCTCAAACAATGCCGCCCATTCTTCCGCCATTTTAGACGAATCATAGATGGTTATACATAAATACTAAATAACTTCTAACCTAAGTAAAAATTAACAAACCTTATGTAGTGGAACTATCTTAAAACTTAATAAGACTGTTTAGCAATTTAGTATGTATTTATTTGTAAAATGACATAATACAGGGTGTTTGCTGCATCGTGTGCCAAATTGAAATGGTCGACTGAAGGGGTCATCTGCTAGCCTTTCAGACCCCTTAACACCCCTCATGCCCTGTGGATTTTTTTTATCGAGTTTTTATTGTTTTACTAAAAAAAGACCCAAATTTTACATTCAAATACAACTTAAAAAAAAAAAATAAGGCGTAGACTAAATTTTAATTTTATTTCGATGTGTATTGTTTAAGAGTACTTTTAAATACAAAATTAGTGACATTAGTCACCTAGTTTTTTTTTTAATTCACTCACAAAGGTAAAACTTAAATTAAAGCTGTACATGTTACAGCTGTTTATATGGCTACAAAAAAAAAAACAAAAGCGACTGGGATCTTCCAACTCCCTCATTAATTCTCCAGTCTATCTTCTTGCTAATGATGTGCCACATGCCATAAAAATATTTTAATAACTTGGTGAATTCGCTAGAATTGTGAATCGAGTCACCTAAGGCTAATCTTCAAAATTATGATTTAAAAAAATATTTTTGCTTAAATGATACCTGACAAACCTATAAATCTGTTAACTCATTCTTATAAGGTAAAATCTGTCTCGTATCTATCTTTTCGTGGGATTTACTAGAAATAAAAAAACAAAATTGCATTTTTAACATTTATTTCAGATTTGTTACAAATTCTGCTTAAATTGTTGGCCTCTGTTGCGAATGCAGGCCCGACATCTGTTTCGTATTTCGACAGTCGTTGTACGAAGTCGTATTTCGACAGTTGTTGTACAAAGTCGTATTTCCTCCTTAATGGTATTGAATGCCGCTTCTATGCGTTGGACTAGTACCTCCCTAGTTGGAACCTCCGTGGCGTATACCAGCTCTTTGGCACGTCTCCAGACATAAAAGTCTAACGGAGTTAGATCTGGGGAACATGGCGGCCATGGAATAGGGCCATCGCGTCCAATCCACGCATTGGGGAACACATTGTTAAGATATTCCTTCACAGTCAAACGCCAATGCACGGGACAGCCGGGACACACACACACACAGAGACAGGACAGTGGAATGGATGCTTTTCGTTTTGACGAAGGATTTTCCACACTTTCCATATTGAAAGATCAAGATGTGATGCCACATTTCTAATGCTTCTTGTAGGGTCTTCCTCAAAAAGTGTCAGTATTCTCTCGTCCACTTCAACATTATGTCGCACAATATGGCCCCTTGGTTCATTAAAAGTGACACTGCCAGTCTCGCGTATGCGTCGGTATGTGTCTTGGAAGACTCTGCGGCCAGGTAATCGTCTACCAGGAAAGCGTTCCTGGTAAAGTCGTTGCGCTGCACGAGCGACACCATTGGCGGCTCCGTAAGCAATCATGATGTCTGCATATTCTTGGTTAGAGAATGTCGCCATTGCAATAACAAAAAACTCAACAAAGTTTAACAATAACAACAAAAGTTAAAAAAAACGTAACAAGACCCAACAAAACTCAACGATAACAAAGTAACAAAATGAAAGAATCGCGGAGTACGGTGAACTAGCACACACGTTAGGTAGCAGAGGCAGTGATGTCTCGACTAAAAAAATGACGGATCGGCGGCAGTGCGTGATTTGTTCAAACCGATTTAAGGTATGCAAGAAAGAGATAGAAGATAGATTTTACTGCGCAAGAGTGAGAAAACAAATTGTACCTCTTTCTCAAGTAACAGTTACGCAGTAAAACATTTTTCATTAGAATTTGGAATGTAGTCTTATGTGACTTGATTCACAATTCTAGCGAATTCACAAAGTTGTTAAAAGATTTTTATGGCATGTGGCATATCATTAGCAAGAGGATAGACTGGAGAATTAATGAGAGAGTTGAAAGATCCCGGTCGCTTTTGGTTTTATTTTGTAGCCATATAAACAGCTGTAACATGTACAGCTTTAAATTAAGTTTTACCTTTGTGAGTGAATTAAAAAAAAACTAGGTGACTAATGTCACTAATTTTGTATTTAAAAGTACTCTTAAACAATACACATTGAAATAAAATTAAAATTCAGAGTCTACTACTTATATTTTTTTGTAAATTTGTATTTGAATGTAAAATTTGGGTCTTTTTTTAGTAAAACAAAAAAAAGTCGATAAAAAAATCTACAGGGCATGAGGAGTGTCAAGGGGTCTGAAAGGCTAGCAGATGACCCCTTCAGTCGATCATTTCAATTTGGCACACGATGCACCAAACACTGGATGTTCCGAAAATATTTTGAAACACCTTGTTACTTTAAAACTGCATTATAAAATCGTGATAAATATTAATAGTATCATATACATTATTACTATTATATTATAATATTAATCATTGATTGTACTGTTAAGTTATTAAACATTTACAACATAAAACCACAAATCGTGACTTGTGAGAAAACTATAGAATCGTTGTTTGTGAAACAGCCTTTTAAGTCACATTAAAAACCATTTATTTATAATACACCTGTCTATGAAATATCAATTATAGAAATGCAAACCAAATATTACAACCTAGCCTTTCTATTCACTAAACAATAATATACGTTTATTAAAATATTGTTGAAATAGAACGTTTCCATATGTTAATGTCATCTATCATTCTGACAGCTGACGATCATAATGTGATAGATTGTTGTAAACTATCAATACAATTAGATATTCACCTACAAATATGAATAATCTCATACACGCATGGGATTATGCTCCAAAGAAGAGCTCTAAAGAAGCTCGAAAGCTCTGCCGAGTATGGATGCCGTGCATACCCCACAACAACTTTTTGACTTGTTAGAAAGAACGTGGGCGGCCATTCCTCAAAGTGATGTTGGAGAACTGATTTTAAGCATGCCAAATCACTGTCATTGTGTGATTCGTGTCAATAGTGGGAACACAGATTATTTAAATTTTAATCTGTACAGTAAAAATTTTAAAAATCCTCTTTTTTGCCTTTTATGCCATTAAATGGCATAAAAGGCAAAAATTTGGATTTTTGACAGTGATTTGACGATAGTTAATTTAGGTTAATTTCCCACAATTTAATTTTTACAAAATATAGGGATAAGTTGTTAACTTAAACATAGGAATTAAAGTAAGAAGCCAGTCTGGAATACTAGATTTGGTAAATATTAATAATTTTTTATAGTTAAAAATATACTTGATCCCTAGAAAATTCTCATGTGTGTACCTTAAATGGACACAATATACCACTATACAACAGTTGAATTATTCCAATACTTCTCTGCGCTGAACAGGGAACGAATGTAGCAGATGATTACAGATTTAACCTTTTAAATGATTATCATCCCGCTATACTTTTATGGTCACAAATCAAATATTTTAGCGGTTCGACGACTGCTTCGCAAACCTAAGTTCGATTCCCAACAATAGATATTACTGATAGGCCATTACCTGGGTTAGGACTCTGAACCCCGGCGGCACGTTCCTGTGGGACGATTTGCAACCTCCACGCGGGCCAAGCCGTGGGCTAAAGCTAGTGTAGGTGTAAAGGTGTTACAATGGCTCAGAGCTAAGATATAAAGGTGTTACAATGGCTCAGAGCTAAGATACAATGGCGGACCCTGCAGGGCACAGCAAAAAGTATAAAATATTCTTACTATCTAAATAAAATAAAAATAAACAAATTGAGAAACAATCAACAATTTTTGAATATGTTCTTAACATTAATTGAGATGAGTTATAGGTTGTGGTACATAATGATTATTTGAATAAGATCAATTAAACATATATTATATTATAATATTTATCTATGTATGTATGAATGTAAAATAAATACGAATTCCGGAAATCCATGTAAAAAATTATTAACCATATAAGAAGAGCATTGACTTCTCTAAATACACTAGGTTTAGTTGTGACAGCGGACTTTTCGCTTGGTACAGGGGCCTTATTATGAACTCTTATTTCCAGGCAGTTTACGGCGTAAACAGAACTGCCTTGCAATTTCGTATTATGAACTCGTCAAACAAGCCAGTCAGTGGTCACGTGACACCCTGGCCGGCTTCTGCCCGACTATTGGCTGGAAATACCGTATTATGAACGTTCGTTTGACATTTCTTGACATATTAAAACTGATAATAAGTAACCTCACAATCCATTCAATTTACGTTGCTTTAGAGTAGCTTTTATTGAATTGCTTTGGATTTTTTTGGCGAAATTATTCCTAAATGTTAACTACATAAGAAAAAGGTTACGTGTTTGAGTTTCTGGAAATTCTGGAAGTGGTACTTCTGATCAAAATACCGAAATATCGGTAAAATTGAAAAACTCCCACAATGTTTCTTACTAAACATAAGTTAGGCACCGCCGAGGGCGATAACTCTCATCCACTGAACTATAATAATTACAACTGCCTATTAAAGGGTACGCTATGATATTATTACTATGTTGAAAAGTGGGTATTTAATAAAAACACTCAAAAACACCACACCACCATTTCTATCCTACCTACTAATATTCATTCATTATCCATATTTTTGTTTATACACTGATACTAGTACTTACTTAAGAAGGAACATAATACCGCATTGTGTAAAAAGTACTGGGAATCGTTCAATAAAACCAAAAAAGTAATTTATTCGTCTAAATTTATTTTGTCGCCTTCAAAGTAGGCTCTTTCGCTTGCAATAAATACAGCTACGCCAGCGCTTGACCCAGTCTTCCATACATTTTTGGTAAGCTGATTGAGGGTCTTCAACTCCTTCTTTTATAGCTTCAATCGACTCGAAACATCTTCCTCGAAGAGGTAATGTTAGCCTCGGGAACAGGAAAAAGTCAGACAGAGCCATATCAGGTGAGTACGGCGCTTGGTCGATGACATTCGCTGAGTTTTTGGCTAAGATCTCTTGCACAATGATGGCTTTGTGCAATGGTGCATCATCATGGTGCAAAATCTATGAATTCTCGTTCCACAAAATCTGGTTTTGAGCGGATATTCTCTCGCAAACGTCTCATGACGCCTAAATAATACTCCATAATCACCGTTTGTCCCTCTGGAAGAAATTCGTAGTGCACTACACCGCGGTAATCGAAGAAAATTATCAGCATAATTTTCGCGGTACTTTTTACAGAGATTAATATACAAACAATACGATAGTATTATTTTATTAGTAGTTGCAACAATACACATTGTCCTTGAATGAAGTTGTCAAATTCCCCGTCGAACTTCAAGTGGAATACGTTCGGAAACGTTATCGTTAAGAGAATCTCGCGTTACAATTTACAAAGACGGAAAAATAGAATAAAAGTTAATTATTTAGCACAATATACATTGCGTTCATATTTTCACCTACTTTTAGTAACTATATTAAGATATATTTATTATTTTTATCATAAAATACGTGATTTAAATAAAACCGTAACTCACCGATAAATATTTATTTGTGTTTCTGAATGTTACGGCAGAGAATTACAAGCCAGCCATAGACAAACTAGCCAGCGTGAAGTCGGTCAGAATTACGGATGTCATAATACGAAATTTAACCAGCCAGGGAATTGAATTGCCTGGAACTTGCCTGGTTTTTTTAAAGTTCGTAATAGGCCCCCTGGGCGCCCTATATTTGAGGGCATTCTCCTTTAGCTTGCTTCAAAACTGAAAGAAGTGCCAGAATTTCGCAGTTTTTCGAGCACCATAGGAGTAGCACAAGGTTTTCAGGGTTGCAAACTTGGGTATAAACTACTCTCAGGGGACTTAACAACACATAAAAAATCGTAGTTACATGTGCGTTTGCGATGCTTGATGTTGTTATTGACTGGGCTATATATGAAAAATCATTACGGTAAAGCCTCACCGTGTACAGTACACGCGACTTGAATCACTATTTTTACTGCCAAATAATGTCTAATATCGTCTGTTAAACATAAAATAATCAAAAAATGACAGGTAACACCGAAAAATTCTGAAAAATGCCGATACTGACGTAAAGTGCGCGTCAGTGTCAAACCAAACACAAAGGGTAGACCGGTTAAAAAGAAACGAGAAACCTTTTCGTCTAGATAACTCTCGGGTAGCTAGTAAGTAAGTACTTTCAAAAGGTTATGTTAACTATTTCCTTGTTGAAAATAAACCAGCCGGAGTTGCTGCAAAATGAGACTAATAACGACCTGCAATTAGCATTGCAGGTTTGATACTTTCCAATGTTCATTTAGCCGTGCCGCAACAAACATTTCCCGAGCAACCTTTGTATAATTAAATCCTGACTACAGAGAAAAATAAATAAAGTACATACATATTTAATTAGGAAACGTGACGCATTAGAACATTGTAGGTACATTCGAGATAAGAATTTCTCTTCTACATGCGACACTACGGGAGGGAGGTAGCAAGGTGACCCTGAATATAACTTTGTCTAAATTAAGTCCTAGGTACTGACTGGGATTGCGCGGAACCTTATTATCATATTGTAAGCACTATACATACTAGTAGTTCTGCGAACAGTAGGCCTCGCGAGCACAAACTTTTACAACAATAAAATTAATATACCGTTTAATACTTTTAAAGATATTTAAGAAAATCGATGAAAATTTACCATTCCCTTATCTCCGAAACTACTGAGCTTTAATTTTAAAAAAAAATAGAATGGTTCTTTACTCATAGATTATAGGAAAACATATAAGAAGTCTATGGTCTTAAAATAACATGGTAAATCTCTTGATATGTGTCTCTCAATATGTGTCTGTACCGCTTTTTTTTTTTTTTTTTTGGGTGGGAAATTATCAAATAACTTCTCCCGCTCTGGGTGGAGCGGGAGGGCGTGTCAGACTCTTACTGACTAAAACCCACCCGTGTTCCTTCCGTTGCCTGTACGTTGCCAGGAGCCACGGTATCCCTTTCGGACTTTCCCGCAGCATGTGTCTGTATCCCTCAATGTGCGTACAAACTTACATTTGCAGTTGGAATGTGGGGGAACATGTTTTTCAACTACAATGTTCTTGGGATAAATTCATGCCAACTACGTGGCCCTTCATAGTGCGTGCTCCGACACGTACTTGGCCGGTTTTTATTTTATTATTCAAATCTTATTATTTGCTACACATGCATGGCTGATGCTGGTTTTTCAATGTCAACGATATTAAAGTCATAATTTTATTGTTTCTTTACATTTTTAAGAGGGAACAGGGCCTGCGAGGAATTTGAAGAAACTATTACCGTCGCCTTACCTCAAGTCTGCCCCATAGAGTGCGATAGGGGCAGCTGCAGCTCAGACCGAATATATCACAAAAAAAATTGACGAGATAGACGTTTTGTATTCCCCTTTTTTCTCCTCGAAAACTGAGCCGATTAAATTATCTTTTAAATTCAAATTTTAAGAAAGAGTATATAGGTTCCTATCATTTTCTTTTACGTTAAAAACTTTTCGCATTTGTCTGGAAGTCCTCTAACCACACCGGTAAAAATGAGGCACTTTTGTAATTTTTGAAGGGTCATATTTTCTTTACCAATATGTTGCTGAAAAAAGGGATATAACAAGGACGTATCTACAGCAAACCTTGATTTTATGAAAACAAAATGTGCTCTAGAGGCATTATTTAGGAAGAAAAAAGGGGAATACTTTTGTATGGAGAATTCAGGCCCTGTTCCCTCTTAACTATATAAATTAAGTAATTAAATAAAAACAGAATGACTGCCAATGATATTATAAGTGAAATGATGACTACCATAACATCAAGGCTTATCAAGACCGAGAAGAAGAAGAGGAAGTGTGGTTGTAGTCAAGAGTGCGGTACCGCGCCAACCGGAGCAGCAGGACGGTCCTGCTCCAACGACATTAAATAAATTACATTATATATTGTACAGTGAAGATTTATAAAATGTGTGCGATTCAAGAAAAAAAAATTGTTGCTGGCTCCGCTATTCGAAAAATATCATGTTCCATACATTTGGTCATATTAGTATAGCACTTTTGTTTGAAACAGCATTTTTTTTCTAATTTTTATTGTTTTTGCCAAAATGAAAGTAGAATTTTAAATATTCATTATACAACCGACAACTGGACAAATTGTATATTATGTGTTTATTAGTGTAGGATATGATATTAGCAAAGACAGTTCGATGGACAGTGAATATTCTTTTTCACACTAGAATAAAACATATGATTGTACCTACCCCTAAAAAATAAGTACTGCTAACTTACCTGTAATCTTGTATACATAATATAATGGACGGATGGATGACCCCTGTAACACAGGTTCCACCTAGCATGGGGGTCATTGATCAAATCTCTGTGTACTTGTAAGTCCTACGCTGTAAATGCTGCGCATAAATACTATGTACATAACTTTTGGAAATAAAAATAAATGAAAAAAAAAAAAAAATATAGTAATATGGATGAACCTGATTAAAAAATCTTTAAAAAAAAACAAGCGGGGCAGTCTTTGGGGACTGCCGATAGAAGTGAAAACTAGCGTGCGTTGACGATGACGCGAGTTTCACGCTTTGTTCACCCAAAAAGTGCACATACGAGTATATACACAGTATACATATAGCTCAAGGAAAGCGTTCGGTGACGATGACGCGAATTCCATGATTTTTGTTCACCCAAAAAGTGCTCAACGCGCCTAAAGAAGTTTTCACTTCAAAAACTTCTTCATAAACGACGAAAAAAAATATATAAGACTCGCACTTGACTATAATTTTATAGATAATATTTTGTAATGTATCTAACACTACTGTAAGATGACAATTAAAGAGAGACAATTAAGAATCAAAACTAAATTATAATTACGAAATATTTTTTTCTAAGTTGTCGCAATTTCATATCTAATGTGTTCTTCTTTTATTTGTTTTTTTTAACAACTGTAGAGAGAGCGTATTAAAAAAAAATATGACACAGATCCACATGACGTCCCGCAGGACTCTGAATGCGAGCTGATTTAGCCCAATTTACTATATTATTTGGGTTTATTTAAAAAAAATATATAAGCTCAAAAATTCAACCTTTAAATTCCCTCTAAAATACGATTACCTCATCATACATGCAATTTTCACATTATTTTGTGCTGTAATTAGGAAATGAGACGAAAAATGGTTTTGAAATCGACCCTGTTTCGGATTTTTCTTGATCGAGCAAATTACAATTTATCGTGTTTTGAACCTTTAATTGTCCTCAAACAATGTATCAAGGATGTATGTATACATATATTTTTTCAGGACCAAAATAGGTACACTAATTTGACCATTTAAAATTGATTCTTAAAAAATATTTAATTTTTATTTTTAATTATATAAAATATTAATTGAATAATGAATGAAATGGAAATATAAGTACATAGGTAATAGAATATAAAATAATTCTAACTTAATAACAAGGAAAATGAATAAAGCGCTCTTCCTCTCTCTATCTATTTAAAAATTTGCTGTGCCCGACAGGGTCCATAATTGTTTCTATTATTATTTCTTTTATTTACCACCTGTAATTGTACATTATGGATTACAATAAACGATTTGAGATTTGAGATTCTAAAACAGGCAAATTCGGATAGCCTATAATGATGCATAGAAGTATGCCGCTCACACTAGGCGCTGTCCTCACTTGTTTGTGCGATGATTGTTTTATGGGCGCGGCCAGCGTGAGCTGTTTATGAATAAATGGTTGTTGACAAGAAGTAATTGCGTACTCACATTTGGTTTAGAAAATGTATTATTGGTATTGCTATATGTAATTAGGATCGACTTTCCTCAAAAATATAATATTGTGGAATAAAAAATAGCTAATATATTTTATATTCTATCCACTTTAATATTATCTTTTCTCCGACACATGGCTCTGCTCTGTCGGGTCTATAATTTTAGTTATTTATTAACACTTTCACTGCCTCCCCAATTTTTACGATGGCCTATACCATGCCGCCGTACACGCAGTGAATGCGCTAGGCGCGTTGATCAGCTCTACGTAAAGATAAAAAAAATATTGCCATTTTTTGTGTTTTATCGGCGTAAGAGGGACTTCAATTATTACTTGTGCAGTTATGCAGCTATTGAAAAGTCAACAACTATATGTCCACGTCAATAATCCATCTTTGATATATAAAAAAAGAAGTAAGTTAAAAGTAATTTTTTGAGAAATTTACAATATTTGGTACTTTTCTTTTATTGCTCTATGTTTTGATTGAAATAGCACAATTACAGTACCTACCTAGTATTTGACCCTATACTTGGCACAGATCGTACAATGTTGTCAGCTTTTTGTTTATTGCCGTCACAACTTTTGCAACTGTAATAAAAATAAGTTCACTATTTGAGTACCATTGTTATTTAGTGTCAATGAAGTGGAATTCGGTTAAACAATAGGACGGCTTTATAGAAGGGCCATAAAATACGTTCGCAATTTTTTTGTTACACGCCCTGTATTCACACTAATCCATATTGTCTTTAATTGGGCGAAACCAGGAAGGGGTGAGGTAGCTGCGCTGCCGCAGAAATATTTTCTTAACTGAGCTGACTGCAGAAGACAGTTACGTAATTGTAAAATTACCCCTCCAATCAAAAATTCCGGATGACAAAAAAAATAACTATAATGTCTTAAAACCAGCCTGTATACCTAGTTTCGTCCAGATTGGCTGTAAAATACGACCTGTAGAGGAGTACGTACAAACTTACACACGAATTTTTCCAGACTTGAAGCAGAGACGCTTCGCTCGCTCGGTCAATTATGTAACTCCTTCTGCTCGTATTCGTAGTCGTCGAATAACGCGTCACATTAATCTCGTAATTGACGGCACGCAGTATTATCTGACGGTGTAGTGTCGCCGCAATCAATGGATAATGAGCACATTAAGCACGTCGAGCATGACACCCACAAACTAGATAACAGGACTAGAATAACATGCTCCTGCTTGTGTTTAGAACAAATCAAAGACACATTTTTAACGCCTTTTCTTATGAATATTTAATAAGATAATATTTATTTTATAAAATCGCCACTTATACGCGGAGAGAAAAAAGGACTCTCGGTCCAATTTCGCGGCCCCTCAGTCGGTGCCGCCTTCAAATACATATTTCATTAGAGAGCCGGAACACTTAGAGATCCTCGAGCTGAATCAAAGAGAAATTATATAACGTTTCAATAAATGAACAACACTTTTGGCGAAACACGCTCCGCTTTAAAAATAAGGAAACTCCCTGAACACGCAGTTTGTATGGTTGCCGCGGTCGCGTACTCACTGTGGTTGATATCTTAATACAAGCATCGAAAAAAATGGAAATGGTAAACAATTATTGTTGTGTGGGTTCGATGCGTGGAGAATTGCGACACTTGGCACCCCTGCACCTTCTACCTACCGCATGCAATGACGAATAGAAGCCGCGCTGGATCTGTGTCGAGTAACAACTCATCGCACACCACTACTGAATCTCGTCACTTATGAACTCAGACGAGTGCGATACAGTAATCATTTGGTCGACGACAACATTGTTGAACAACCAATTCCGTAGTTATGAAGCTAAGCCGCACCATTATAGTTCCGTTAGCAAAAGTGAGGTTTAATTCAGAATGAGTTTTGAAATTGAGGCAAATTGCAGCTTAGCGGTGAATCTGCGCATATTCCTGGCACGGACCGAGCTAGCCTGCTGAGGATTAACGAACACATTACGGATGCAAGATACACCCCGTTTTAAAATAAAAAATAAGTTTAAAAAACTGTAACCCGACTACTGAAAAATAAAAGGGATCTAAAAAGTATGAAACAAGAAAATATTTCAGACAGAAATCAAGACATAGGAACAAAAATGGTCAAGGTAAAGCCGCCTGTATACCATATATAGGTATATACACCTACTAAGAAAGGTCTTACACCTTTTTTTAAAATTCCAAACATGTCAGTATCAGGTCAATGTATCGTCCAACATATTTTTAGGGAGAATTTATATACGCCTAGAGAATTTATATACGAGCCTACGTCACCCGGACCATTATTAGGAATCTATTGATACCTCACTCATCAAAATCGGTTCAGTAGTTTAGGCGCTACGATGGAACACACGTAAATACAAATACATACATAGACTACTAAAATCATAACCCTTCCTTTTGGCTTTGCCGTAGTCGGGTAAAAAAAACTCGAGATTTCAACTTTTTAAATTATAACTGGATGCTCTTAAACCGAAGTATAGTCACCGGCACGTAACTTGGCAAGAAACGTAAATGCGCAGAATTCGTTTTTGCTTGTTTTTCTTAATAAGCATGTTCAATAATAAATTATGCCAATAACCACAGAGTAATGGCATGCAATAAAAGTGTTTTTTTTGTTGTTGCACTAAGTGTAACATGAGCAAACTTACTCCCAATACGCTAAACCCTTGCCAAGTTACGTGCCGGCGACTGTATATGTCAGAATCTCCTGGACATAGAATGTTACCTACATTCTAGATTCTTCATAGATTCTGACATATACTTCTAAATGAAACTTTTAGATTCACTAATCTTACTGCAACTATTGTTACTGTTTCCTCCACACCGTCTTCTGGTAATAAAGACTCTTAGATTACACTAATTTTTATGGGTTCCATGAACAAGAACGCGTATTTTTTTTGTCCGGAGCCTCCTAACGACATCTCTTTCCGCTATTGTATACCATCTTGTTCACTGGAAGAGTGTTACGGCTTTGAATCTTTTTAACACTGGAACGATGTGGTCGCAATATGAATATTGAATAATATTAATAATTATTAAATATGTGAATATTTTTAAAATTTATGAATAGTTCAAACTTGATGCTACATTTTGCTCTCTTTTATAAATATGAAGCTCAGTCGCTCGCTGCTAATGCGACTGGCAGGTGAGTCCGCGGGGCTGTAACATGTGCTATGTGAGTGCGTTGACGTGTATGTTTGTTGCAGCATCCTGTTCGCGGACATCTGCGGCTTCACCTCCCTGTCCGACCAGTGCACCGCCGAGGAGCTGGTGCGCCTGCTCAACGAGCTGTTTGCCAGGTCAGTCCTGCCACACCTGATATGTTTACGGTCTACGTATCTACCGAAGACTTACCTGCTGTCTAACATAGGCTGCTCCCAGTTAAGATTGACATCCAGATGACTTTTCGCCTGATTTCTTTGGTTGCGCTCTCTCATATTTGTTGCACTGTTCCCATGAACGTATATTTGTTGTCGTCCAAAAAGTAAGCTGGCAGGTTGTTGCAACATCACGATTAGCACGAGCAGCCTATATTGTTCCCACAGTCGGGAAACAGGCCTCCTCTCTGTGAGCGGGAGTGGGTTGCATAATCCACCACACAGGCCCAGTGCGGGTTCGAATTTTTGGTTCTAGGACATGCCGGTTTCCTCACGATGTTTTCCTTCACCGTTTCACATCATGATTCATTTCATTCAAATTATTGTACCACAAAAAAGTTAATAGCCATTAAATATATAATAACAAGCAGCTTCGGCCATTTCCAGATTACGTTTCCAGAAGTACAGTTCAATAAACGTACATGAAAATCATCCGCTCGATAATGAATGCAACCTCTGATCCGCGTACACTTCTAGTTGTTCGGCCGGCACAGCCACTGCCCGACTCCCTGACTCCTTGTTTAATTGCGAGAGTACAATTCTTTTAGTTGATAGCAGCATTTCTCTCGAACCGTATTGTCGCAGCCTTTCCCTCCATCAGTTACGACGACATTAACAAAAAGAATAAACTCCTCGCCGTCGTCGCTAATCATGAATGATTCTGTAATTTTTGTTGAATAATGAATGACTTGCTCTATCCCGGGGGCGACACGCGACGAGCCAGGAACACGAATAATAATAAAAATAAACGGGATTTTACATTTTTCTTTCGCAAAAATATACTTCCGTTAGAGTTGTTTTATCAAATCTACAATCCGTTGTCACTATGGTCGTTTCACAGACGTGGCTTGTGCTGCAGTGCTTGTGGTGCTTACAACAAGCTACGAATTCACAAAATTTGTTACGAACAGATTCTGGTTTTAATACAATTATTCAGAATTGTTGGTAAAATGACTACAATGTTTCTTTGTTAAAATTAACTGCTCGAAATCACAGCTAAAATCTTTCTTAAGGCGAAAGCGTCAGGGTAGCGCGCGGCATTCAAATGTTCTTACATTTTTTGCAGGTCAGTATCAGGTTGTATGTTGAACTAAATATGATTCGCGACCGTAACAAATATTTAATTATAGAATTATAATCATAGAAATCATCAATACCACTGTCTAAGTTCATGTAATCCTATTGAATGAGTATTTCATGAAATCATGACATTTGAGGATTGTGCTAACTTAAGGGGTTGTATTGCTGATTCTAATTATTATAATTCTGTAAAAACCTGCAAATTGCAAAAAACTAAATATATTTTGAATTTCGCGGGCTACTTTAGCGCATCCCCGTTAACTATTCCTCGCGTCATTTACTAAGAGACGTACCTATGCTGGCATATCCGAACAGCGTAAGTCCCCGGAGCTCCCTTAACCCTTGAATGTTAACCTCCGTCTTATACAGGTGACGTCAGAGCCTCGGCCGGGGGTGTTGGGGCCCGCAACTCGACGCCACTGCTAGGGTTACAAATTGCGGGCCCTCTGGATAATAGGTTCGATATAATCACTTTGTTTTGTACCCAGAGATTAATTGGGTGCGGGGTGGTAGGCGAGGCGAGACGGCACGGCGCGATACGGTAGTCGGTAGGCCGACTGCCGAGATGCGATTAAATAATAGGTCTTTACCTATGAAATTGCCGTTTTGTATGAAAAAATTTAAACGAATTTTTTTCATGTATTTTTTATTTGTATTAATCGAAGTAATCACCCATGCAATCAATGCATCTTTGCCAACGCAGTGGCAGTTTATTGATGCCCTTCTTAAAGAAATCAGCTGGACAAATTCTTCAAAGGCATTTTGTACTGCCTCTCGTGTGATGTACATTATTATATTATTGGATTTTCTTAGAATATCCTTATCCTCATTGTATGGCGTGTATTGTGCGTACCTTTTGTACATCTACATACAAACTACGGTGCTACCACATAATAAATTTTATTTTATTTTTTTAAAACGTTACCGCACCCACGACACAGGAGAAATTCCTAGTGTGGACTAGGAATTTCTCCTGTGTCGTGGGTGCGTTTACAAACATATAAACTCACATACACAAACAGCCAGACCCGGAACAACTAATTGTAGGTCATACAAATATTTGTTCCGTGCGGGAATTGAACCCGCGACACGCAGCGCAGCTGTCAATCGCTTAACCACTGCGCCAACCGTGCCGTATCATATTATATATGAGTGTACCCAGCATGATGACCTAGGTCCTATGTAGTTAGGTAAGTCGTTGGATCGATATTTCCGCGTTAACTCATCTATTGAGTTAGTTTGCGGTTAATCTGTCAGCGACACATACCACACTTAGCTTATGTCCCAACTAGCAAAAACTGGTCTTAGAAAAGTCGCCAATGCGCTTTTGCCAAGAGTTATTGCATTGGTAAATGAGTCTTGTAATGGTTTTGTAGAATCTAACAACTCCCGATTTGGGCACAAATTTCAAGACTACTAGTTCTGCTTTGGTTCTGTAAAAGCACAGTAACGTGCTAAATTAGTTTTTATTTTATCATGTAAGCGCATAAATTTAGGCTTTAAATCACAGACTCTGCCAATATGAGATATAATTTCAATTCGCAAAGTAAAAGCTTTTGCGTTTACTTTGCGAATCTGAACCATAATCTGGAAAGATTCCTTAATTTTTTTTAAAATGTTATTTACGTTCCGGACAACAGCAATTAGGAATAACTGATGCGTGTGTTGCGTTGGAAGTGAAAAATTAATGCGAAGATAACTTTTCTGTCCTAATGTTATGTGGATTTTTGGTAAATTTTCAATGGCCCGCGATGTAATCGAGTTTTAAGTATTTTTTTAATTAATTAATTACATTTGGACTAACTTGACTGAGACTATTGCAAGAATTAAGTACTATTCTTATGCTTCTATGGGAGCTATTGCATTTAGACTCATGTAATAATGCTTGCCATTCTTGGACGCCAATATATAAATTGGGGTTCCATTGAAAGTATATGAAAACCTGACATTTATACACGGGAGGGCACTGCAAGTCATTATTACAAAATAAAGCGGCTGTCGCTGGGATCGGGTGATGTATTCTACCAGAATTATAATAGGTATCCATATTTTCCGTTTCGGATATACATACTTTATTTGAACATGTTGTTGTTAGCGTTTATAGATTTTGATATTATTTTTCTTCTGAATCAGAATTATTTCCAGAAGAAATCGATAATTATATGGAACCACTAGCTTCATCATCGTTGCGGTGACTCGAAGATTGCTCTTGTGTAATTTCTTCAAATTACGAATTTCTTCATCAAGATTAATTTCAAAGTTAAAGCTAATTTTATGACAATTTTTTATCGAAATCATTGCTAATTATCCCATTACAGTCACACGTTCTTAGCTTATAAGATTTCCATCAAAATTTGCACTAATCTTTGCGTTCTCAAAACCAATGAATGTATGAATCATATAAACGCACTTTCATAGAGCCATGCTAGTCTTAGTCAGTGCATTATTGATGTTTGAGTATTTAGGAAAGAGTATAAGTCATAACAAATGCTAAAATAGGTAGATCTCTTGTAAAAATCATATAATTTAATACTTTTTTGAGACTTTTTAAAAAGATCTGTGCTCTGGATCTTAATAAGGCATTTAAAATTGCGTTTACAAGTAAGATAGGATTGACGAAAGCCATTATATAATATTTTTAAGATTCAAAGCATTAAAAGCTGCGGTAGTCAAGAGCATTTTGCTAGTTGGGGTGTGGCGTCACCGTACTATCGCCCCTGGCAATAATATAATTTAGGTTCCGCTGTGGACAAAAATAATTAGAGAAATAATTATTAAAGTGTACCGGATTACCTTGTTTTTTTATATTAAGCTGTATTATCCCCCTGCTGGGCAAAGGTCTCAGGCTCATACTTTACCAATTTTCTTCGTGTCGTTTTTACAAATCGTCACGACAGCGTTTCTTAGACCAGCCTCGGTGCTCTCTTTAAAATATAATAATAGATCTTTACCTATGAAATTGCCGTTTTGTATGAAAAAATTTCAACGAATTTTTTTCATGTATTTTTTATTTGTATTAATCGAAGTAATCACCCATGCAATCAATGCATCTTTGCCAACGCAGTGGCAGTTTATTGATGCCCTTCTTAAAGAAATCAGCTGGACGGGAGGCAACAAATTCTTCAAAGGCATTTTGTACTGCCTCTCGGGTATTGAATTTTTTTCCCGCCAAGAAGTTATCCAAATTCTGGAAAAAGTAGTAGTCTGTAGGCGCAAGGTCTGGTGAGTAGGGCGGATGACGGAGAGCTTCCAACCCCAATTCTTGCAACTTGGAGACCGTCTGCTGTGCAGTATGAGGTCGCGCGTTGTCGTGCAGGAGCAGCGGAGACGAGCGATTGACCAATGCTGGTTAGAGATGTGCCAGCTTCTCCATCATTGTGTTCAGTTCTTCACAGTACACATCTGCAGTACCTAATGCTCACCCCATTTGGTAAGAAGCTGTGATGAATCACACCGGCGCTAGACCACCAAACAGTGATCATCACTTTTCTAGAGGTAAGTTTTCGTTTGGGGCATTGTTTAGGTGCTGAACCAGGATCCAACCAACTTGCTGAGCGCTTGCGGTTATCAAACAGAATCCATTTTTCATCGCAGGTAACAATGCGGTTCAAAATTCCTTCATTTGTGTGTCTGTTGAGCAGTGCAAGGCACGTCTCGACGTGTACTTCGCGCTGGCGATAATTGAGTTCGTGGGGCACCCATTTGTCAAGCTTTTTTACCTTGCCAATTTGACGCAAATGGACCAATATTGTTTTGACGCTAACGTCGAAAGCTGCTGCTAATTCAGCCGTAGATTGTGTATCACCAGCTTCCACAATCGCCTTTAATTCGTCATTGTCGACCAAAGTCTTCGGACGACCGCGAGGTTCATTTTTCAGGTCGAAATTTCCAGAACGGAAGCGAGCAAACCAATAACAGGTGGTGCGTTGGTTTGTTAGCTCCGTAAACGTCGTTGATGTTGCGTGCCGCTTGTGCCGCGTTGCTGCCACGACGGTACTCATATTCCATAATTACTCGAATTTTTAACGTATCCATGATGACGAAAAAGATTGAAATGCGATGAAAATGTAACACTAATCAATAAACAAATGATTACTTTTGGAAAAAAAAAAAAACCATGTTTTTAAAATAAAATTAATTTGAAATTAGAATTCTTAGCCAAACAAAAATTATTTTGATTTGAAATGGCCATTACTGCAGAACGGCAATTTCATAGGTAAAGACCTAATATACTCTAGCTAAATATAATATACTTTAACCAAATCTTTACCTTCTTCTTTATATACATATATAATTCTTCTATACGTGTGTTTGTCAGCTCCTCCTAAATGGCTGGACCGATTAGGATGAAATTTTGTGTGTATATTTTAGTGAGTCCCTGGATGGTTTAAAAATACAATTGGACCCGCTGTTCGGACAGGACGTCTGTCAGGTTCGCTAGCATTATATAATTCTTCTGTAGGACTGTATGTCACTGAACTCCTCCTAAACGGCTGGACCGATTTTGATGATTTTGTTTGTGTGTGTTTGAGTGGTCCCTGGATGGTTTAGATTCACAAATGGATCCGTTAAATGGCGCTGCGAGTTCTCGGAAACAGGACGTCTGTCCGGTCAGCTAGTATAATATAATATACTTAAGCTAAATAATAAAAGAGTAGCATCAGTTTCTTTTGTAAAATTCTCTCATTCTCGCTCTAATTTACAAGGAGTTATAAATCAGTGTCGACCTCCTAATAAATAATAAATAAAATAATAATAAAATAGGTTTATTGACACAAAATACCTTCGTATACTAAGTCGATAAATTTCACCTGTTCTTCTTTCTCTCTTGTCCCGGACACAATATTTATTCAAAATTATTTGCATGTACAAGTTAAGGTATATACATGTAAATAATTTTGAATAAATCTATTCATGAAAGTAACCAAAATCTTAACTGCTAACGGGTAACACTTTGCAGATTGCCAGGTTCCTTTGGTTAAAAAGAAAAGTTTAAAAGTTGCTTCTTTTACCGAATTAAAATTGGGATAGTGAGTCTCCGTAATGTTAGGAGTTCAGTCGCTAGGTTTCTGCGGAACTGTGTATGTCTATCTAGAACAAATGAACAGAAACGAGAAATCAGTTAATTTATCAAACAAACGTGATATACGTCGCAAAATATTGTACCCTCATTATCGCGTTTTAGTTATTTGAACCCCTTAGCAATTCAAATTTATTCATTAGCAATTTGATTTTTTTCTTTATTATTTATTATTATACACAAACTCCTACAAATAAATTATTACCCACCCTTAAAAAAAACTTAGTACCTACCGAATGAATTCCAATACGCATGACCCTTTATTTTCTTTACATCAGGACCGAGCTTAACAAAAATACTCGTATGAATTCTTTCCTTCCCGCATTTACTATAACATGCAAATGAATATTGATAGTATTGGCATTGATTCGAATCAATAGTCAACTGGCCACAATATTTCCTAATTCTAAAACAAGATCGTTCAAAACAAGCGTATTTATCATTTGGCCGATGATAAAGTGGCGTCGGCACGATTGGACCATCCATCAAACCGGACGGTCCTGCGTCCGGCCCGGATCCGACCGACATCGATATTTTCTAATGAAGCGCGAATTTTATTGCTAGCGGGGGTTTTGATGAATAGGCCGCTGTTTGTGCTTGTTTGTGGTTTGACTAACCGTGCAACAGAACGCTGTGGGACCAATATCAAAGGACAATATCGGGCCATAATGCTACCTCCTTCAGACCGTGTTGGTTAGACAGTGGCGTCGTACGTGTGACGTGAAGCGCCGCGGGAGACGAGGTGTTCTACCTGCCTACCAAAATGTAGAAAAATCGTTAGACTAAAAATTAAATAAAATTAACTACATATAGTTTTGAATTGCATATTCAAAGGATACTTTCAATTCATATGTTTTAAACTGGAATCATAGGATAGGTCTTTCAGTTTGACTATCCATTCAGGTGATTATAAAACTATCCGGCAGTCGATGTCACCCTCTCGACCCCCGGAGAGGTGTCTCCCGGACCGAGTTCATTAGTTCACAATAGAGTATAACAAGTACTGGCGGTGCCCCGTAAAAGGTGCAATAAGGCAGAGCGCGGATTTACGAGCTCCCAGCGACGACAGACCCGCACGTTCCAATTTATTCGATGCACTAAATCACTGCTCGTTGTTTAAACAGACCGTGTTTAGTGCGTGTGTTAGTAGAAATAGTTGCTTGCGGAATTACACAAATGTGTGGCACAATTTCAACTGTACTTAGCAGTGTGTGCGTGTCAACTGACCCGTCCATCCTCCATCTTCGTATCCGTCACTCAGGACATGTCGGAAGCCATAAAGTGCGTCAATTCTCCCAATAAACTGCGATCTACTTTACGTATTTTATAGTCAACGCAGAAGCATTCCAGATATATCAACATTTTACGACAGTTTTTTATCTTCCAGCCAAAATTTTAGATATGAGTGTCTGCTTACTTTAACTAAATGATGTATTACATGCTGCGGGCTGTATTTACTCTTCGCTATATTTTTACAGTAAAATATGGAGCAAACAACGTATCCATATTTACTTAGGTATGAATGCCAAAGTCCTTAACTTGACGTCTATTCTATTTTTCTATATGGCAATGGTGTCGATGTAATTTCACGTTATGATCGAAGATTTTCATTCGACATTCGATCCTTGTGATGTCTGTCAAGGTCCTGACACTGTCAAATTTTATATTAGTGATCGTGTGCACAAACGAGAATTTAATGAATTCCTTGGATCTAATAATCTCTTTTTTTAAGATGAAGATAAATTATCTTAACTTTAGTAGGTATAGAAAAGCACAATCCTACATGAAAACATATCAGAGTTAGATAGGATTGATATCTACTAACAACAATATTGTAACACCCTTCTAACAATATAATAACCATGAAGATAGCTCAGCAACTGTGCGAATACAACGTTAAGCTTTCCGCTTTACTTTAAAGTTGCCCATTATTATTATGTATGTCCCATGAATAGTTAACAACACAGAGTTATTAAAACGCCCAGATGCGCCGTAACGACGGTTATGGTGAAAGATAGGACACCTCAATTACTTATATGAGGGGACAAGGATGGATATGTTTACGACGACACGTGTATTTATGATCTCTCATCCTACCCTAATTAATATAATGTTTATTAGACCCTCATCTTCCTTGACAATGAATTTAGCAACTTTTCTGTTGACGTTGCCACAGCTATATGTACATTTACAATGCTCATTAGCAGTCCGTTAAAACTTAAATTCACTCATTATTAAAGCTACGAGTTCAACTATGTCCTTTTATCAAATCTTCAATTGTTGTATACTAAAATCGCACTCTAAAGTTGAACAGAAAGTGTGGTACTCATGTGAGTATATAGTTAAAGCAGAGCTCAGTGTCACGTACTGCGACACGCCTGTCCCCCTGTCACGCAGATCAGCACGACGAGTCAGCTTCGAAGCTCTGCTTACTTTAAAAACAAGTGAAATTATATTAAAATTTAATAACAAACATTTCCTCATTTCTCTTTCCTTCTCCATCACCGACGATGAACAGGGTCTCCTGTTCATCGCCTATCTATAACCTATTCATTGGGTATCGTGTTGTAAGTTGGTAAGGGAGTATCCTCCAAATTCCAGGTGATGCTGCAGCATCAGTTCAAGGTTGCGGTTATGTTCTTCTAATAACATTGAAGTAACAGAATACCAAATTTCAAATCGATCAGACCTGTGGAAGAAGCTCACATCCATTCAACAACTAGAAAAGAGCTGATAATCATCAAACTGCTGAACCGATTTTAATAAAAAGTATCTAAGAACCATTGTTAGAAAATCTGTTTTCAAATAAAAAAACTGCAATCGGTGCACCCGTTTAAGAGATACGGTGCCACAGACCACACACACACATAGCGGTCGGTAGCTTATAACACCCCTCTTCTTGCGTCGGGGGTTAAAAATACTCTGCAATTGTTTATCACAAAAACCAATCCCAAAACTACTTATTTTATTTTATTCACCGCGAGACCCTGCCGTTAGCTTACGTGTCACAATTTACACGTCTTCTTACATAGAGAAAATATAACTATTAAAATTCAACCCATATATAAAATTAGTCCCAAAATTACTAGCGAATGGTTGTGCCACCCTAGCTGATATGTTTATATTTACTAGCGAATGGTTGTGCCACCTTAGCCGCTATGTTTATATTTACTAGCAAATGGTTGTGATACCCCTAACCGCTGTGTTTATAAAGCAAGCAGTCACACCTCATATAATATACGGAGAGCTCCGTTTAAAGAAGATTTTTTTTTCTCGCTCTTTTGTAGTATAATTATGAAAATATACTACAAAAGTGCGAGAAAAAAAAATCTCCTCCTCCGTCCTCCATTGCCCCATACACGACATCAGGAAGGTGCGCAGATTTGCATCTACTTTTTACAACTCCAGCACCCTCATGAGCCATGTATGTGGCACCGAGTCATAGGCCTTCTTATAATCTATCCAACATGTCGACAGATCTTTTCGGGAACGGTGAACCTGTTGGCTAATGGCTATTTCAATGAGGAGTAGCTCCTTGTAATCGGCCTATAGTTTTTGGGTTCCGCGGTGCTACCAGATATATGGAGCAGGTGGGTAACTCCTGTGGTTAAGAACTGGGGTAGCGAACCAGACTCCAATGCAGTCTGGTTCTGAGCCGCCAAGCGAGCGTGCGACCTTTTAAACCATTTGATCCAGAAGTTGTGCAGCCCGTCTGGCCATGGAGACTTTCAGTTGGGCAACGGACGGACTGCACGAGCTACGTCTTGGGGGCAGATGGTAATAGCCCCCATTTCTGGTATAAGATCGCAAGCTCGCTCGACTTCCCGAGTCCAATCGCCTTCGGTGTGACTGACAGGCACCAACCAGATGCTGCGCCAGAAAGAGCGCATGGCAACATTATCCGGCAGACGCGTGTCAGCCACACCTTAGTCCGGTCGCTCCCAAGCCCTATAAACTCACCTTTCATCGCTCTGAAAGGTGCGATTCTGTTTATTCTATTCCGATACACTTTCCGCTTCAGGAAGTCGATGCACTCTGTGGCACGGGCCATATCTCTGTGGCGGGTCCTGAGGACTGATATCAGTCCCTAAGAACGCCCGCCTCACAAAGCGCATCAGTCTTGGGCGAGTATTGCCCGCCCTGAAGCAGATTAGCGCTATGGCCCCACCAATACGGCGTTCAATCCTGCACTGCCAAGCTGGTACAGCCGGTCGTATAGCTCTAGAGTCATTAGCAAATTTGACGTGAGCTGCACGACATCCCGCTACAGCCGCACAGTACAGAATTGAATGAGTATCAGTGGGGTCTTCGCAGTCATCAAAATAGTTTGACAACTGCGAATCCAGAACCGCCACCAGCGCCCTATTTTTGTTATGCATGGGCAAACGAGGTAAGCGTGGTCTAAGTTCGGGATGAATAATAATCCTGAATATGAATCAATAATCCTGAATCGCACCCTCCAAAGCACTCCTCAATTCCTCATCGCACTGGGTACTTACGTTTGTAGCCCTGCCATCAATACTCTCGTCAGCTTGACTTGTAGTGACCTGTGGTGGCACTATAACACTGCGACGGAGGAGCGATGACATGGCTACTCTGCATTTCACTTCGCAGGCGATCAAGTACAGTGTTATCCAACATATGATTACGCTGGATGACCCGCACCTGATCCGATAGTCGTTGTACCGAAACGTTGACAGATGGCTCAACCACCTGAAAAAGAGAGAGCATCCGGACACGGTACGCGGTCAGGTTGTTTCCCCCCTCTGTAGCCCCATAGTATGAGCGCATGACGTTTTCGTTAATGGGTCGTGTCCATCTCATGCGCTGCACACTTCCGCCGGGAGCTGGGACCCTATCAGACACCGGTGGGCCTCAAAGTCCTGAACCATCCGGCGGCCGCCGTCGACGAGCAGTTGGTGGCGTCGTGGGCGGGGAGAAACACTACTGCGGCCGGTGTCGTCACAGCGCTCACAGTGAGACTGGGTACCGGCGGCGGTGAGGCGGAGCTTTCTCCGTTTATTGTTGTTTTATTTGTTGTAGGTGACATGACAGATGTCACCTGCGATTCGGCAGTTTTTAATACTTACAATTCTATTTCATTTTGGTGAGTTGTGATCTTTTTATTGGACTTTATTATGGTTTTCCGGTTTCAGGTTTAGTAGATATGTATGGAAATATCTTGTAAAAATGCGTTAAGCTTAATATAGTTGCTAAAATTACGTACAAGATATGTTCTGTTGCCAATTATTATTATATAGGACATGATTTGGTCAGGAGCACCGCATTCTGCACCGCCTGAAACACAGGTTTGAATTAACCTAGATCGGGCGGGTCGCTACCTAACATTGTAATTCCGAAACATGATTACTTGCACCTGTTCTAAACATATTTTAGTTTTAGTTTATTTTAGGCACTACAATATTGTTTGGGAAATCTTACTGTTGACTAAGTGTACACTTTTTGTAAACGTTTTATTCAATAAATATTATAAATAAAAATAAAAATATTATAATTATAAATATTATTATTATTATATTATAGTGATTATTCACTGGGTGTCGGTTGAATCTATAATCCCCCATTTTGCTAGATTGTGCTTGCAGCAGCCTACTTGGGCAGGTTTTACATGTAACTGAGCTGTTCCTCCTTGGCTCAGGTTCGACCGGCTGGCCGCCGAGCACCACTGCCTGCGCATCAAGCTGCTGGGCGACTGCTACTACTGCGTGTCGGGCCTGCCGGAGGCGCGCGACGATCACGCAAAGTGCTGCGTCGAGATGGGCCTGGACATGATCGATGCTATTGCGTGAGTATTCCACATGGACCCACACAAAGGCCTCTAATCGATAGCTACCGAAAAATCTTTGAAGTGTCAAAATGAAAAAAAAATGATCTATCCATTGCCGTTGTATATGTGTTATGCAATTACCCCGCTGGTGGAATAACGATCTGTAAAATAACATCGTAGTCCACTAATGCTGTTATAAACTCGTAAATTGTTAACATGTGCAGCAAAATATTTTTGATCTAATCCTTCACATAGTGTTCATCACAGCACAGTGCTATCATCTGACTCTTGTGTTTGTTTGTAGACTGGTGCGCGAAGTGATGGCCGTGAACGTGAACATGCGCGTGGGCATCCACACTGGCCGCGTGCACTGTGTGGTGCTGGGCCTGCGCAAGTGGCAGTTCGACGTGTGGTCCAACGACGTCACGCTAGCCAACTACATGGAGAGTGGCGGTGTTGCTGGGTGAGCAGAAAACTTAAACGCAAAGTATTTATTTAAATTAATCCATTTACAAGCACTTTTGAATTGTCAAAGGAGTCGATTAGTCAAAGATGAAGCTAGTTGCTCATTCCAAAACTCAGTAGGTAACTTTGGAGAAGAAGAGCAAGAAACACAGGACACTCTTATATCAAAATATTGTTTATTGTTACAAAATATTGGTTACATCATCCATGTTGTAGTTACATATTGTACCTACTTAATAACAAGGTAACTTGCTCATCGTAGAGTTGAACTCGGTTGAGCTTGCTAATGTGTTTCTGACACTATCATCCTCCTGATCTTATCCTTATAGCCATTCACACTTCATACCACTTCATACTTAACACTTTGTATCGCTTGCGCTTCATTCCTCCGTATTACATGTCTTTATCACGACGCTCTTCAGCTTTTCTATCGCAAGCACAATGTGTTTTAAACCGATGTGTTTCTTTAATGCACCTTCGTATGAGACTGCTTCGTTGGTCTAGTGGTCGCAAGCGCCATTGCTGAGCATTCGGTCCTGGGTTAGATTCCCGGTTCGGGCTCAGGGAATTCAGGCGTAATGTTTTTCTTATGTACGAGTAGTGTTCCGGTACTATTAAGCACATGGCTCTCGACAGACGCGTGCACATAACGAAGGAGACCCTGCGCTGCCTGGGCGAGGACTACAAGGTGGAGCCCGGCTACGGAGGCCTGCGCAACGCTTACCTGAAGGACCACAACATCGAGACCTTCCTCATCGTGCCTGACGACACCAGCCGCGTGGTCAGTACACAATCACGTTCCGTTTTGTTATCCGTTAAAACAGTGGCACTTGTCAAAAGAAACCATCTCGAGCACAAACGATACCACCACCGACGTACACCCCACAATAAATAATCTTGTCATTTCATATCGGCGTTTGGGTACAGTCACGACACGAGCAGTACTGGCAGTACATTGAACAATAATTTAAAATCATTTTCTCCAGTCAGTGTTGATTGTAATTTAACTTGTGACTATATAATTTTAGAACCCATACTTTAATGAAAAATGTGTAATCTTAAAGTTGCAATGATAAAATAATAAGAATAAAGATAAATGATTTTATTTCTGTAAGTAGGTTTGTACAATAGTTATTTAGGTATGCTACAAGTGGAAATGATCTTACGTACGTGTGTCATACAACGCTTTACTACGCATTGTGCGCAAAATAAAAAAAAACGCGCGGGCCTTTGCGGGTCAGTGCACTCACTTGTCAGTAATCGTGCAGCTCAACTCAGAACTTAAAAGGAGCTCAACGATTCAATGAAAAATATCAAAGAAAGGACATTTGGGTAGGCTGCATAAATTACTCAAATTGCCAAACCATGATTAAAACAATCTGAGAAAAAAAAACAAGAAATAAATAAATAACAATTCACATTCACAATAAATAAAATTCATGTCATTGTATACTCGTAGTAATGTATATAACATTCATCAATGGCAATGTGTATGTAAAATTCTGAAAATAATATTGTCTGATCATTTGAGGACCATGTAGATTGGTGTCTGAAATGGTATTTTGAGGAAAGAACCACACAGACAACCGACCTTCGAAACGACCCCTTCGTTTCGAAGTTCTGCGGTCTATAATGAAAGTTGTATATTATTATGTAAGAACTGTATAATCCCATCATAAGGACAAACTTCTCTAAACTATAAAACGGAGTTATTCGGTTATATTATTATCTGTAATGGCAAAGGAAACATATGATGTGATAAATAAATAAATAAATGTGGATAATTTAAAATCGAAAAAGACATCATAATATTATATTTACTATTTCAGTTTTTTTACATGTTTTTTATAATCTTCTTCTTATCTATACATATAATAAAACAGTAGAATCCGGTGTCTGTCTGTCTGTCTCTTTGTTTGTTCGCGCACATCTCTGGAAATACTGAACGGATTTTCATGTAGTTTTCACAGGACGAAAATAAAGGCTTTGTTTCATTAAAATCGGATGTTGCAAAATAAAGTTACTGTCATACAAGACGGTATTCTGTTCACGACACGTTGTCCACAATTTCTGAGAGTAACCTAACAAAAAGTACTAGGCTTGCATGAATTCACGATAGTCCTACAATCATTAGTATTATCCCACTTATAGGATTTGGATGAAATTCGACACACATAAGTTTATAACTAACAAAAACTAGGCTTGCATGAATTCATGTTTAGTTTATTTTGAGTACTTAAAAAAAAAATGCTATCTATAAATAAAAATCTATTGCCGCAAGTGTTTTTTTTTTTGGTGTACTTACATATTCGCAACTGTCTAGCAAGGGAAAGTATAAAAGAAAATTTTGGAAAATCCGCGGACAAAATCGTAAATACATCCGGGCGACGCCGGGCACGAACAGCGACTACAACGGTCTACGAGTATCTTTATATAAATAAAAATGAATCGCTAAATGTGTTGCTAAGCGCAAAACTCGAGAACGGCTGGACCAATTGGACGTAATTCCTGAAAAACGTTCCAACCCACAATCAGATCAAAACAGAGTTATTCATACCAAATAAGTCACGTGATTGTTATTTACTAACTGTCAAAATTTGGTGGCTCTAATGTCATTTTAATAATGAAATCATGATCTATGTATTAGCCTAACCCACATATATGGAGAACACAAATAAGTATTAAACTAAAAGAGCCCAAGCTGTGTGGAACAACCCAAATATAAGACAGACTCATAAACAATTTTCTAAAATGTAATCCAAGCTATCTGAAACGATTTAGATTTTTTAAATCTGACTGACCTCAGTAAAATAAATGTTTCACTAAAACGTTCCAGGCCACCTGAAACGTTTTTGTTTAAAAATTATATGTGCACCCTCCGTAGAATAGATATTTGGCATGAAATTCCACGGACACTCTTTTAAATCAAAAATTTGATTCAAATTATTAATTACATAATTCATGTTGAAATTATGCATGTGAGAACAATGTAGAAAGACGTGCACGTTTGTAAAAGCGTCCGTAATAAAAAGAAATAAACAAATAACCATTCAAAATTTTAAAAATAAATTTAAAAAAGCCATGGCAGCTAAGAGATGACCAGTCCCAACTGACGGCGCCCGTTCACGAACATGACGCACGGATCAGCACCATTCAGCTCAACCATTTTGACGGGAGCTAAATTATCCAATACACACGCCACCACCAGCGAGACATCTGAGTGAGCATGACATACTCACAGCCGCCAGGGCACATTCAAGTCAATGAAACGGCACGGTTGGCGCAGTGGTTAAGCGATTGACTGCTGCACTGCGTGTCACGGGTTCGATTCACGCACGGAACAAATATTTGTATGACCTACAAGTAGTTGTTCCGGGTCTGGCTGTTTGTGTATGTGACTTTAAATGTTTGTAAACGCACCCACGATACAGGAGAAATTCCTAGTGTGGGGCAACTATATAAAAAAAGACATATTACCCGGTACATGCTAGCTCTTTAGTACATAGTACTCACACCTGTGCTATGCAATTATATAATACTTACAATTTTCAGCAGCTCCAGCAGTATTTTCAAAATGTTATTCAATTAGTTGTGGTTGTGGAGCAGGACCAGCAATGAGCCAAGCATTTTATCAGTGATGTAATCGTGCCTGCCTGTAGGCAGCATAGTGTGCGTTTTATACAAGATTTGAATTTCGTCTCATTCAGTTGAAGTATGTGGGGAGGAATTTTATTGTAACACTTTAAACAATACCCCATGAAAAATGAGTCTACTTTAGCCAGTTTGAAACCTGCTTGAACTAATAGGTCCCTATTTCTTGTACTATAATTATGTCCATGATGTTTTCATAGATATATTGCGGAGATAATACGAGTACATGGCTCTGATAGCTCTTTTCGGCAGAATAAAAATAGACTCGATGTCTGCAGCCCGTCCCCACAGTAAAATACCATAAGACATGATACTATGAAAAAAAAAATACAACCGAATTGATAACCTCCTCCTTTATGGAAAGTCGGTTAAAAATAACTGAAATAGACTCGCCTCGCGGTATCTACATCAGTATATTGACGGATTTTTCTGACAGCATATGCTGCTGAACTTAGCCTTCCTGCTAGATATGTTAAATGAAGACCCCATTGTAGCCTTGAGTCGAGCGTGCTCCCCAGGAAAACAGTTTAATCGAAAAATTCTAGTTTCTCTTGATTCAATACTATCTCACAATTACTACTTTTGACATTTGGTAAAGAAAATTTTATGCACTTAGATTTTTTCCATGTAATACTAAGTTATTAGCAGTGAACCAATTTTGGACCTGCAGTAGGGCGTTATTTACGTCTTCAAAATTTGTAGCACGTCTATCTACCTTACAAATTAAGGAAGTATCGTCAGCAACGTTGCGTTACGTTGATCACAAAATCCTTCTAGACAAATTGCATTGCTATGGCATCAGAGGGAACATTTTAAAACTACTAGAATCATACCTTAGTAATAGATTGCAATGTACTGAAATTACAAGAGTGTGCGCAAAAACCAAAACGGAACGAACGTATGTGTCGAATTTCAGGAGTATTAAATATGGAGTGCCTCAAGGTAGCGTGCTTGGGCCACCTTTATTTCTTATTTACATTAATGATTTGCCAAAAGTGACACAACAACAAATGATTTTGTTTGCAGATGATAGCACTGCCATAGTAAAATGTAAGGACTTAAATACTTATCAATTTGACATTAATAATACTCTTACTGACATAATTAATTGGCTTAATATGAATAATTTAATAATTAACCTCAAGAAAACCAAAATAATGCATTTCCACCAAAGAATTGAAGCTCCAAAAATTTGTGTCAATTACAATGGCAACGAAATAGAAGAAGTAAAAGTAAGTGTGTTTTTAGGTATCCATATTGACAATAACCTTAATTGGAAAGCTCATATAGAACAGCTATGTAAAAAAATAAATAAATCTGCCTATGCACTTTTTCAATTGGCTAGAAAAGTAAATATAGACGCATTACTTGCTGCCTATCATGGTCTAGTAGCTTCACTTCTGCGATACGGAATAATTTTTTGGGGTAATTCCCCGGATAAGGGATTACTATTCAAAGCACAAAAAAGGTGCATTAGAGCCATGTGTGGTCTGAAAACAGATGACAGCTGTGCACTGTACTTTAAAAAATTAAACATCCTTACGCTACCGGCGATATACATAATTATTAGAAATTAGTATCTTCGTCAAAACAAATCCCAACTTGTTTGAAAAAATGACAATGGCACGAAATGTTCCAATTCGTAGTCAGTATAAAAATTCTTTAAGTAATTATAAATGTAAAACTGCATTAGTAAAAAAAAGTGTCCTGGGTATGGTTCCACGCATTTATAATAAAATTCCAGACGCCATAAAAGAATTAAATTTTACACAATTTAAGAAAAAAATTAAATTGTTCTTAATTGATAAATGTTATTATACTATTGACGAATACTTAAATGACGAATTAATTTAGAATTACAATTATTTAACATTGACATTAAATAATTTTGACATTTTAATTACTTTGATATAGTTTTAATAATTCCTCATTTAGGTTTGACATAATGAGAGTATTTAATATATATAATATATTATATATAATAATTGTATATATAATAAAATATATATAATTGTTTAATTTATTTTCTAATTTAAGTAATACCATTTATGCATGATTTCAAGTATTTTAATAAATTTTAATTTGTAATCCTTAGCAAGATCTGCTCAACACATTTGTACGCCTCCTGGCATAACATAGCGCTCTGTACACCAAACATAAGATCTGTATTTCTTTACCTATGTTAACAAATAAATATTTGATTTGATTTGATTTGATTTCAAATAACACCATTTGTGGTTGATTTTTTAATAATTATATTATATAAATATTAACTACTGATACTTTTCTATGATACAGATGACATGATCGAGTTTTAATTTGACCCTATTTTAGACTTCCAATGTTAATACTTTTTTGAACCTTCATAAAAATATTGCTGTGGAACGCTTTTGATTTATTTTAAAAATGTTATCTGTATAAAACGTTCCAAACGAAACGTTTGACAAAGAAAATAATAATAAAACAAGATTAACGCAATCTTTTTTTAAAATTATTACTTGAAGTTCGAGGAAGGTTCTTATGAAGAGAATATTTGTAAAAATTGCCCGCAAAAACATAAAAACCCCACTTTTAATTTTTCAATACAAACTGTTCTAAAACCAAAACAAACAAGACGTCTGTCGGGTCAGGTAGGTAGGTAGGTATGTGAGTAGGTATTTATGTATGTAGGTAGGGTAGATAGGTAGGTAGGTAAGTAGGTAGGTAGGTATATAGGTATGTATGTAGGTAGGTAGGTAGGTATGTAGGTAGGTAGGTAGGTAGGTATGTGAGTAGGTGTATATGCATGTAGGTAGGGCAGATAGGTAGGTAGGTATGTAGATATGTATGAAGGTATGTAGGTATGTGAGTAGGTATGTGAGTAGGTATGTGAGTAGGTATGTGAGTAGGTATGTATGTACGAGTATGTAGGTAGGGCAGATAGGTAGGTATGTATGTAGGTAGGGTAGGTAGGGTAGAGGTATGTAAGTATGTAGGTATGGAGGTAGGTAGTAGAGCGATACATTCAGAATCGCACCATCCAGAGTGATGAAAGGTGGGTTTATAGGGCTTGGGAGCGACCGAACCAAGGTGTGGTTGACACGCGCCTTCCGGATGATGATGTCATGTGTTCTTGCTGGTGGAGTATCTGGTCGGCACCTGTCAGCCACACTAAAGGTAATTCGACTCGGGAAGTCGAGCGAGCCTGCGATCCAATACCAGAAATGGGGGCTATTATCATCTGCCCCGAAGATGTAGCTCGTGCAGTTCGTCCGTTGCCTAACTGGAAGTCTCCAGGGCCGGACGGGCTGCACAATTTCTGGATCAAATGGTTCATAACGACACACGCTCGCTTGGCGGCTCAGTACCAGACTGCTTTGGAGTCTGGTTCGCTACCCCAGTTCCTAACGACAGGAGTTATCCACCTGCTCCATAAATCTGGTAGCATCGCGGACCCCAAAAATTATAGGCCGATCACGTGTTTACCAACGGTCTCTAAAGTCCTTACATCCATTTTGAGAGCTAAAATTAACAAACTTATACCAACTCTATCATGTCTGCCTCCCAAAATGGATGTACTAACGGGTCTCGCGGTACTAAGAAGCTACTCCTCATTGATATGGCCATTAGCCAACAGGTTCGCCGTTCCCGAAAAGATATAATATATGTTTTTATGTGGTATGTTTCAAACTGAAAATCAGCCTTGTATTTCTTAAATTAGTAGTTTTACCAATGTGGACATCGACGGTTGTCAACACATTAAGGTTCTTGAAAATGTTCATAACATTGGATATGAACCGACTCAGATTAGTTAGATAAAACATCCGTTCAGAAAGACTGTCATAGTTTCAGAGTAAATATTCATTTTAGGTTTCAAATTATTCTGTCTTACAGAAAATGAGATAGAATATTTTTGACGCGAAGTTATTAAATAGAGTTATCTATCCAACTATGTTAAATTGGGAACGCACATTAATTATACATTCGTAGATAATAAGTCTTAATCTGATCTTGGCTGGAGCAAACTTTCGCTTGCTGTTTATATTCTGTGCTTGATTACCATAAAAGACATCATCCATTTTGGTCCAAATGCGAACTTTTCCGCCTAAGCATTTCTATTAGTGCACCGCAACTGTAAGACCATTTGGTTTGGCCTTTGGTTTCATTTGAGTTCAAAAATTGACTTTAAAAAAATTGCAAAAACCCGTTTTTTGTTAATTTTTGGAGTTTTTATTTAGTGTAATCATTCATCATCAGGCCTCCACAAGGTCATCGGTCCACCTTGTGGGAGGCTTTCCAACGCTACGTCTTCCCGGTACGCGGTCGCCACTCCAGAACCTTTCGGCCCCATCGGCCATTTGTTCTGCGAGCAATGTGCCCTGCCCATTGCCACTTAAGTTTCGCAATTGTTCGGGCTATGTCGGTTACCTTGGTCCTCATGAGAATCTCTTCTTTTCTGATTCGATCACGTAGGGCAAGCAATAGAGCTCCAAGCATAGCTCATTGCCCTTCGGGTGGCTTTTAGCCTTCTAATAAGGCCAATTGTGAGCGACAAGCACAGGTCTAAGGCTTTCGTCTTGAACCACTGCGGTATGAGGGACGAGAAGATATTGCGTAGCTTCCCGAACGCTGCCAAACAAAAATTATTTTGATTTGAAATGGCCAGTACTGCAGAACGGCAATTTCATAGGTAAAGACCTAATATATATCTCATCTCCTCTACATGGATGACCTAAAACTCTTTGCCCCTAACAATTTGCAACTGATGGAGCTACTGAAAGTAACTGCAACTTTCAGTAGAGCCATCAGGATTGAATTTGGTATAATGGACAAATGTGCGGTCATGCATGTAAAGCGAGGACAGATTGTTGAATCCGTGGGAACCCAGCTCGCGGATTCCATAAACCTTAAGCTCTCTCCGCATCAGAAACCTATAAGTATTTGGGTTTGTCGGAAGCGTTAGGTATTAACATTACTGACATGAAGCAATCGTTGAGGGAGCGCTTTTTTGGCCGCCTGAAGAAAGTATTTAATATTCTTCTATCAGGCGGAAACAAGGTGCGCGCCTTCGACGGTTGGGTCATGCCGGTTTTGATGTACTCTTTCGGCATACTCAATTGGACTCGGACCGAACTCGATGACCTGGATAGGAGGGTCCGTACGCTGCTAACTGCATATCGAATGCATAACCCACGGTCATCGGTAATGAGACTATATATCCCGCGAAAGTGTGGAGATCGAGGGGTTTTAAACGCTAAGACCCTTCACAATCGCGAGATATGCAGTCTCAGGCAATATTTCCTAGAAGCCGACGTGGGGATGCATCGCGTTGTGGTCGCGGTGGACAAAGGCCTTACCCCGCTTGCCTTGGCTGAAGAGAACTGGCGCAAGCCTGTAGTGCTTGATACTAACGATCGCAAGGAGGTATGGCAGAGTAAGGAGCTTCACGGACGCTACTTCCGGGCACTACATGGACCAGATGTAGATTTACTAGCGTCCGTAGCCTGGCTACGTGTTGGTGATCTCTTTGGGGAAACCGAAGGTTTTGTCTGTGCAATTATGGACGAAGTTATGATGACGAAAAATTACCGGAGATTCATTGTGAGGGACGGCACAGTTGACATCTGTCAGGCGTGCCACCGTCCGGGAGAATCAATCCTACACATTATCTCCGGGTGTTCTCGTCTAGCTAACGAAGAGTACTTGCATAGAAACAAATTTGTAGCTAGGATTATCCATTATGATCTGAAATACAGCCTTGTCGAATCGGAAGTGCCATACTACAGGTATGTGCCCGACCCAGTTCTCGAAGATGGAAATATCACATTGTACTGGGATCGATCCATCATCACTGACAGGACTATTGTTACCAATAAGCCTGATATAGTGGTGGTGGATTGAGGAGAGCGGCGCGCAAAGATTATTTGGTCCCGCATGACGGGAACCTCGTAAAGGGCGCACGAGGTTGTCGACATGTGGGATGTGGATTTAGCGATCATTGTGCCGATAGTCGTATCAGCCAATGGCTTAATTGCCAAAAGCTCGACCAACACCTAAGGAGGCTCTCGTTGGGCAGGTGGATTAAGGGCTTGATTCAGAAAGCGGTACTCCTGGACACGGCTCGCATTGTTATACCGGTGCGCTACGATTTTTTATATTTTTAAATGTTTATATACCTTTTTATTCCAATATTTGAAAATTTAATTTATGTGTATATAATGAAATAAAGGAAATAACAATAACATTTATTTATTTCAGGCTATTTAAATGTCCATATTTTGTTAGTACTTATTATATTACCTTAAAACTATGTTAGTAATGAGGAGATCAATTCATGTATTATAATGTAGGTATCCAGGACTTTGTAATATTTTGATTTAAAAGAGTGTGCTTGGAGTTTCTTGCCTATTCTTATCCATAGAGATCTACGTTTTGTAATGGGCAACTAGCTTCAACTTTCTGACTGACTGACTCTTTGACAGCAATAAATTGCCTGTAAATGGTTTAATTGAAATAAATACTTCGAGTTTACTCCGCGGCCGCCCGCACAATTTTTAGATACGATTTTTCGACACGATATTGAGAATGAAATGTACGAAGAAAGCTAAGAATGTATACCTAATTACAATGTATAATTACGGTGTAATAAATGTAATACAGTATAATAGTGTTTCTTTTTAATTATTTCCCCTAAGTAAAATCGAAATTCAAAATCCTAATAGTGGTTTATGAATAAATTGCGTCCGTCCCAAACAGTGGGGAAAATAGCAGGAATAAGTGTGTTTAATTATAATTATGAACCATTTTTTTTACTTAATTTTCATCAAACATAAATATAAGGCTATTTTCAACATAGAAAAATAATTGATGTGTTCACATTAACGGCATTTTTGGAAGTCATGATCTACCCATGAGCAATTTGAATTTCATCCAAATCCGTTCAGCCGTTTTAGCGTGAAAGCGTAATAAACAAACAAACTCACTTTCGTATTTATAATATTAGTTAGGATTAGGATAGTGGTTCATTGAAATATCGTGTAACATGGATGTGTTTTGCGCAGGACAAGAAACCGCAGCACTCGTTCTCGCTGAACGGCAACGTGTCGAAGGAGATGCGCGTCATGGGCCACGGCTCGCAGCACGGCAAGCACTCCTCCAAGTAAGTATACTTCATCCCACCTGTCCACTAGTTCTACTACTATAGACAATCTTCTAATGATGAAAAATTCCCAACTTTTAGAATTCCATACCTCCAAAGGAAAAACGGAACTCCTATAATAGGATCACTTCATTGTCCGTCCGTCCGTCTGTCAAGACCCTTTTTCTCAGGAATGCCAGGAAGTATCAAGTTGAAATTAATACCACGGCCCTAGTCCAAGGTCCTTATCAGTTACGGTTACATTCAGTTTTGTACGTTTACTTTTGTAATTTTTAAATTGAACTAATTTAGTGTTTGTAAGGTTAACTTTAAAATTTATTGATTGTAACCAATCAGTGACTGTTGTTAACGTGTTGTTTATTTCACATTCATAATTAAAATCATTATAAAATTAATTTGGAATAAATATCGTTTTTTTTTTTGCATCTTCAGCATACATTACGTAAAGGTGGTTATGTTTTGAAGCTCGTTAATATGCAGTAGGAATAATGGTGGCCCTAATATATTGCCTGGCTGTACGCCTAGTATTACGGATTCGAATTCAGATTTCAACTACCACTTTGCTACCTACACCATTTTTGTACTTTCCTTAAAAGTGACCTGCATTCTATTATTTAAATAATTCTCAATAAATTTTAGTGATCAATTTATCAAACAAATTATCATATTAATGCTTGACATATGAATTAAAAGAGCAGCTCATTGATTTTTATCATTGATCTTTTCCCAATTGATATTGAACAATTTATATATGGAAAGGTGAAGTTTAAAAAAAAGAAAAAACAAACAAAGTTGTAGTTTTATTCTTATGGAATCTAAATTTGAAATCAATAACTTTGTGATTCTAGCATATATGACCTTTTCAAATATTTTCGAAAAACTAGGCATCAGTGCAATTGGTCTATAGTTGTTTATTTCATGTCATGATCCTTTTCTATATAATGGCTTTATTAAAGCTTTCTTTAGGGTATCGCGAAATTTTCTCGTTTCCAAGATATCATTTAGAATACCTATGTACCTACCAGTGGATCAACAGTAAAAGGGATACTGACTACTGACTACTACGGATCTTTGATGACTCTAATAGGTATATTATTATATTAGTAGTTAGTGCCTTACTACCACAACTTAATTATGAGGACACTGAAAACTAAAATAAAATTGAAAAAATAAGAATCGTTTATTTTTGAACAAAAACAGATACAATCATAAAAATAGTTAAACGATGATAACTGCAAAAGGTAATAACTGTGGCACAGCTATCAACGCCCGGCTCCTAGTGAGAGGGTAGCTCGTTCCAGATAAGAGGAATATATTTTAAACTATATATAGGTAGTTAAAGTAGTTAAAAATAAAACGGAAAAAATTAAAATAATAAAAAACAAAGAACAAAATTATGGGACAAGTAATCTGTGGTGTAAATGTGACTGTGTGTATGAGGGTGTGTGTTTGGGTATGTGCGAGGGTGTGTTTGTATGTGTGTTAGCGTGTGTGAGTGTGAATGTGTTACACTTCCACAAGTTTTTCAGTTGCATCATACTCGTATGTAAGCGATTTTAGCCAAGTATCGAGCCATTTCTTGCATTTATTTTTGGTAAAAGAATAGATGTTGATCATTTTGTTGATTCTATTGTATAATTTTGAGCTTATGTAGGTACAATTGCCTTACTACCACAACTTAATTATGAGGACACTGAAAACTAAAATAAAATTGAAAAAATAAGAATCGTTTATTTTTGAACAAAAACAGATACAATCATAAAAATAGTTAAACGATGATAACTGCAAAAGGTAATAACTGTGGCACAGCTATCAACGCCCGGCTCCTAGTGAGAGGGTAGCTCGTTCCAGATAAGAGGAATATATTTTAAACTATATATAGGTAGTTAAAGTAGTTAAAAATAAAACGGAAAAAATTAAAATAATAAAAAACAAAGAACAAAATTATGGGACAAGTAATCTGTGGTGTAAATGTGACTGTGTGTATGAGGGTGTGTGTTTGGGTATGTGCGAGGGTGTGTTTGTATGTGTGTTAGCGTGTGTGAGTGTGAATGTGTTACACTTCCACAAGTTTTTCAGTTGCATCATACTCGTATGTAAGCGATTTTAGCCAAGTATCGAGCCATTTCTTGCATTTATTTTTGGTAAAAGAATAGATGTTGATCATTTTGTTGATTCTATTGTATAATTTTGAGCTTATGTAGGTACAATGACGACGTGCTGCTACATTTGTACAAGGTTTTATATCGCATACTCGATCTGAACGGCGTCTATTGTTACATCTGGCTGGTTCATAGGGAAGCTGGGTATGCTTACGTAACACTACCTGAGAAAGAAATGACTGTCTGACTGTTAGGACCTGGCAGAGAGAATACAGGGATATTGTAGAAAGGCGTATGGGTACGGTATCTCTGATTAGGCTTAATTTACATGTTCATGTTACAAAAAAGATGACCGGTGAATGATCCGTTATGAGAGAATCAAGTACTAGAGTAGTTGCAGGAGTTTGACACCGTATTATCACGTGATCTAGGCAGCTTGATAGTCTAGTAGGAAGCATTGCATGAGAAGCTGTGAGATTAAGGTACTCGTCTGCATTAGGATCACGGCTTTCGGGTGCAATATTTATATTGATATCCCCAATAATGGCAGCGGTTTTAAACAGAGCCAAAGACCCAAGCATGCTGTCAAGACTGGATAGGAACCGCGTCAAATCCCTACATGACGAAGAGCGGTACATAGCAACAACAGCAGCTCTATCCGAGAATGTGAGTATTAGGCAGTTGGCATCGGAGAAGCTAGGTATTTCAGTAGAAGGATTATAACAGTCTCTGATGTATACCACTACACCATCATTTTGGTTTTTGAAAGACGACATGTGTGAATTGTAATCGTTTAAAGTAGGAATAATTGGACATTTAGGTTTTTAGGTTTAAAGAAACTTTATTCTCAATAAAAACAATTACATGTCACTTACTTGAGAACAATAACTAACACATAAAAAAACAAATTTAGGCTCGACAACATCCATGAACAGAAATACTAATTTAACTTAAAATTAAAACTAAAACCTGTCCCATCCAAAGCATTCATTTACTTAACCAGCACTCTGAAAGTATTACGACGTCTGGTAAGTATGTTAGTCTATTCATAAATAATACAAAATTATCAAAACTACAGTTAAGGCTACGTATATTGGTATGTAATATTGTAAAATCATGGAATAATTTTTTAAGGTAATTTGCACTATTTCTACCTCATTGTTTATTTTATTCAAGTCATCCATTCTTAATTTTTGTTAAAACTAAGGAACATAAAATATGGATTGTGTTAATACACTCAAGTGCGCTGTAGTATAATGATATAACTTGATTGAAGCTAGTTATGAGACAAAAGTAAGAACGGCTTTTTAGACAATAATTTATAGGAATTACTTTGTATAGAACTCCAATATTGAAGTAATGCGGGGAACTTGTGGAATATTAGGTTGTGTGGTGATGTGGCGTGTAAATATGAGAGTGTAATGTGTGTAGCTATGGTGTAATACAGATACAATAAGCAAATCATAATAAGCAAAGCATTTTTAGAGTTATTTCTGTTATCCAAACTCAGTTTCTGATTTCTATCTACAATTAATAGATGCGGGTTTCTTAATAAGTACATACATAGTCACGCAGATTTGAAAACACATGCAAGGTCAGCTTCATGTTTAACTTGGAAATGGGGTTCCCCAGCTTTTTCGCGTGATCTTTCCATGCGAGACCCAGCAAAATTGTAAATTTCTTGATTTGGCTGCATCTCTAGCAAAAGTCAAGTAAAGTCGACGATAGGTTTTCGGAGATGTAGATTGGCTTTGCGGGGCCACCCAACTGAGATGTTCTGTAGTTAATTTGAAGGAGTTTTTGTTATGATTTCGGAACTTTTGTAAGAATTCCTCTTTAAGCAGGACAGAGGTGAAATCCACAATAACTGGTTTATTAGCGGGGTCCTTAGTTTTTATACGGAATAAATCCTAGATTCTCTCGGCTGGATCTTTACATCGAGAAAATTTGCTGCGCCCATAATGGTGTTTAGCAAAGCGGTTTTAGTTTCCGATTTGGCCGTTGGAATATTACGACCCTCAATACAAGTTGATCTTGAGGCTTGTTCTATTTATTCCAGCTTACTTACTTCTTTGGTTTAATATCAGCTATAGCAATGACCTAACGAAAAAAAAAACTAAACTGCCTACATCATCATCCTCAAGTCTTTAAGTTACCTTTAAGTCACATAATAATATACCACACTATCATTCAGTCACGCACACCCAAAAAAGCGCCTAACACACACACACACACACACACACACACACACCCGCCCACACGTCCCTCGCAATAATAATACAGGCCTAGAGCTTAGTTTAGGCACCAGTCTCCCACAATATTAAAATGTTGTCTTAAATAATTGTATTTTGTAATATTGTGGTGAGAAAATAAATCTTTTCATTATTATATGACAGTCCACTTGTGCGGGTGCTTGCACCGTACCTGATCTGTTTTAGGTATTAATAACGAACATAGGCTAAGCTATTTTGTTACTATGGACCGTATTGTAGTCTGAATCAATAAAGACTAATAAAAAAAACGGGCTGCTTCGCCTCGGCTTCATGCCGTGCGGCTTCATGACATGAGTCATGAAGCCGCCCGAATTTACCAACAAATTAGAATTGCACCAACTTGAAACTTCACCATAATTATTGGATTTCAGTGTAGTGGTACGCGGCGCTTCCGATTAAAGGCTCTACAAACAGCAGAAAATGTTCTCGTCCACAATTTACATGGCAACTTACATTAGTGCACCAAGTCATAGCAACATTAATCACCGTACACGGCAAAATACATAACATGACATGACGTACCTATGTAACAATACCGTCACGTGACTGGCCGCGTGACACGTGACACACGAGGATGCAAGATAGAAACATATTATTTTGGAAGATTGATGATCCTACCCGTCGAAGGATTTTGTAAACGCAATCGTATATCGCAGCTTCAGTAGGTACCCAATAATAGCAACTCACAAGAAAATACTACCGCCATTTCTGTAATTTCCCTGTTTATACGAGTATTTATTTGTTCTGAGTTAAAGTTGCAAGTTATCACAACAACAGATTGTAATTGCACGTCGCAAGGTGCGGCCACTAGCAGCTCGCTGCCGGGGCGGCGTGCGATGTGACGTCATTGTGTCTCCAGCGCAGTTAGCTACAGTCGGACGCTGCGACCATTTGTCAATAAAACACGTATAAAGTGTCATCGATTTTATTGGAACTTGCCAGGGTAGCGGTAGCGGCTAAGAGTTTGCCTCTTTCGACTTATGGTCGAGAGACAAAAGTAGATTTCGCCTTTCATAAACATTTTCTAGAGGTTTTTGATAGATGCATATATTATGCAGACATGGTAATAATTTAAATAAGTTTCGAAGTCCTGAGAGTCTCAGGACTTCGAAACTTGAACACTTCTTCATTTGCATAATGAACACCAGTCAGCAAAATGATGCGCTCTCGTAGAATCTGAACATGAAGCACTGCCTGAGTGCTTGCATGCTACATACTGCTGTAGCCTGTCAGATATATGATACATGAGACATGCAATCAGTTGCGACATTATTATCAATCATTCCAAATGCAATTGAGATTTAAATAGAGAATTTCAATGTGCGTTGGGTGAATGTGACGATGTGTTGTTGGGAAAGTCAGAATTCGTAGTTCCGTTAGTATCGTTATCTTTTCTGTGGTTTCGTACAATTTATAGGCAATCAATCATGCATTGTGCCCAGCGCCTCGCAAAAGTAATGCAAGAATTAATAACGTAACCCTGCAGTGCAAGCTCACCAGGACACCAGTCTACATCCGCCATGTTTGTACTCAGCAGCACAGAACTCGTACCTAATTGCGTACCACACTCGGAATCGGAAATAATCCCTTTCATTTTGACAATTTAAAATGTAGATAGTAAGGTGCAGGAATTAGTTCTGCTTGTGTTCATAATGCAGCCGTAGCTTGCACCGTACACCTCGTTAATTTTGCAAATCCGCGATTTCTCTCATTTCCAATGTATTAGTGAGATTATTTAATTAATATTGCAGTGCCGTAATTCAAATGATAACAATGTCGGCGCATAATTAATCAACGTGTGGTGGCATCTACATCGCCACATGCGAACTACGCATCAAAGACCTGACGTCACACAAATCCTGCATCGCGCAATTAGAGTTTATTGCACAAACCTTTTTATATAACTTCCCCGACATCAATCGTTAGGCATTTGCCCGCCAGTACGACACCCGTCTGGTCGGAGGATCCCTTCTCTATAGAGGATGAGTGAATTTTAAATCCTGTTTTTCATCCCTCTAAAAACGTTTGCAAACGGAAGAATAGAATTTGTTTAAATTCGTGTAATAACGGTGTATTCTAATAATTGGTATATATGGGGCGTATTTGTTACAATAGGCACTAAGCATGTCATTTTTTTTTTTCACTATTTGATTATGAGGCATTAGTATAAACCTAAAAAAAGTATTAAAAGTTAAATTCAAATACTGCGTGTTTCAAAAAAATGAAACTCCAACAATTCTACTACAGTTCAAACGTCCGTTTCTGCGGCGGTCCGGATGTGACGTCGTTTGGCACGTTACTGCTTTGTTTACATCTGTTTCTTAAGGTATTTTTGCCCAAAATCATATAAATTTAAATGTTTTAGTGCTTTATTCAAGCAGCAATCGCACTTACAATCTTACCTTTGTGAGAATTCAAGCAGTTTGCTAAGAAAATATATTTATTCACATGCCTTTTGAGGTCACGTCCGGAATTTTCGAAGATAACGCGCTTCGAGTTTACGTTCCGTTCCACCACACATAACTTATAATAATGAATTGTAAAATAGGAAATGCATAAAAAATGTAAAAATACAGGAATTTGGATTCTTGACTCCTATAATAGTGTATATCAGGGGTGGCCAATCGGTCGATCGTCGCTTAAGTCCAGTCGATCGTGGCAAGCCAAAAAAATATAAATTAAATATACCTACGTATATTAAATAAACTTATACTTATATTATTTTTATTTTTATAATAAAATATGTACTTATATTAAAAAATACGTAGAACAGACCGCGCAACATAATTACTTAATCTTGTATCATTTTGAAGAAAAATTGGTGGAATTCATCAGTTATCCGTTTAATAACGAGCTGTTCGAGCAATTTACCAGCTAGGTGCCTGAGTTTCTCTGAGAGATTTTTTCAAAGATCGGTATCCTCACAGTGGCATCACAATTCATTTTCGCCAACATATTATATATTAGGCAAAATATACACTTTTAAACTAAAAACAGTGATATTCACAATGTTAACACTAGAAATAAGGACAAACTACGTACTCCCATTCACCGGCTTCATAAGGTTCACAACTCATTTGTTGGGCTTGGTAAAACCTTTTATAACAAGCTACTTACCTTCTTCTTTGCAAGATTTGCCTTTTAATGCGTTCAAAACTAAAGTAAAATCCAACCTCTGTTCAAAGGCATACTATTCTATTAACGACTACTTAAACGATAAGAATACTTGGTCGCTGTGATCAACTCAAGACAATATTTCAATGTTCTTTCTCCAGAATTAGCTTACTTACTGACAGGTTATATGAGTTTATATAATTGTTTATAATTTTACTTTATAAGTCAATTTATTTTATTTTAATTTATTGTTTGTTTTTTTATGAGTTGTATTACAATATGTGGTTAGCTAGCGACCTCGATATTTTTTTATTTTACCTCGATGGTCCTAGTTTATTCAAAATTCAAAATTCAAAATTCAAAAGTCATTTATTCAAACTAGGCTGAGAATCAGCACTTTTCGAACGTCAAAATTACATAAGACAGTCCCCCAAAAACGCCCACCCTTCACCACTTCCTAGTGCTTTAGCTGGGAAGAAGAAGTGGCGCAACAAACTCCCCAGCAGCACAGCTGTCTGTTCAGTAAAAAAAGATTCTATATAATAGTATGCAAAATGATATTTACATTACGCAACACAAAACATAATTTAAATTATAAAATTAATAGCCATATGACAGCTAGCACGCGCCAATATACCAACCAAAAACATCGAGAACTAAACTCAAGCAGAAATAAAAATAACTTAACGAAAATAATATCTAAATAAAAGCCTCCAGACATAAAGGGCGTGCCCGCTTACATATAGCTGTAACTAGAAGTTATAATTGATAAACTAGGACCATTGAGGTAAAGTAAAAAATTATCGAGGTCGCTAGCTAACAACATATTGCAATACAACTCATAAAAAAAAACATTGTAATGAGTAGATTATGTCAACAATAAATAAAGTAAAATTAGTAAAATTATAAACAATTATATAAACTCATATAACCTGTCAGTAAGTAAGCTAATTCTGGAGAAAAAACATTTAAACATTGTCTTGAGTTAATCACAGCGACCAACTATTCTTATCATTTAAGTAGTCGTTGATAGAATAGTATGCCTTTGAAGAGAGGTTGGATTTTACTTTAGTTTTGAACGCATTAAAAGGCAAATCTAGCAAAGAAGAAGGTAGCTTGTTATAAAAGGTTATACCAAGCCCAACAAATGAGTTATGAACCTTATGAAGCCGGTGAAAGGGAGTACGTAGTTTGTCCTTATTTCTAGTGTTAACATTGTGAATATCACTGTTTTTAGTATATAAGCGTATATTTTGCCTAATATATAATATGTTGGCGAAAATGAATTGTGATGCCACTGTGAGGATACCGATATCTTTGAAAAAATCTCTCAGAGAAACTCTGGCACCGAGCTGGTAAATTGCTCGAACAGCTCGTTTTTGAAGGACAAATATATTTTGAATATCAGCAGCTTTGCCCCACAGCAGAATACCGTAGGACATAACGCTATGAAAATAACTAAAATAGACTAACCGAGCTGTATCAACGTCAGTGTATTGTCTTACTTTCCTGACGGCGTAGGCGGCCGAACTGAGCCTTCCCGCTAGGCTCGATATATGTTGGCCCCACTGAAGTTTGGCATCTACTGTTATGCCCAGAAAAACTGCCGTGTTTACAGTTTCAAGTGACTCTTTATCTAAGACGATGTTGGGTCCTAGATTTCTAACATTTGGAAGGGCGAACTTTACACATTTGGTTTTCTTGCTATTGAGAACTAGGTTATTTGACGAAAACCAATCCGTAACCATTGAGAGTGCACTGTTTACATCGTCAAAGTCTTGTCTATTCCTGTCTACTTTAAAAATAAGTGACGTATCATCTGCAAACAGTACAACTTATCAATTATAACTTCTAGTTACAGCTATATATAAGCGGGCACGCCCTTTATGCCTGGAGGCTTTTATTTAGATATTGTTTTCGTTTAGTTACTTTTATTTCTGCTTGAGTATAGTTCTCGACGTTTTTGGTTGGTATATTGGCGTGTGCTAGCTGTCATATGGCTATTAATTTTATAATTTAAATTATGTTTTGTGTTGCGTAATGTAAATATCATTTTGCATACTATTATAAAGATTCATTTTTTTCTAACTGAACAGACAGCTGTGCTGCTGGGGAGTTTGTTGCGCCACTTCTTCTTACCAGCTAAAGCACTAGGAAGTGGTGAAGGGTGGGCGTTTTGGGGGACTGTCTTATGTAATTTTGACGTTCAAAAAGTGCTGATTCTCAGCCTAGTTTGAATAAATGACTTTTGAATTTTTGAATTTTGAATAATTCCATTGATCATAGTGGCATCTAAGAAATGGCAAAAAAAAATTACAAATACATTTCACATGGACCAAATGATATTTCAAAACGAAATTATAACATAAATACAAAATTAGTCATGTGCCCTGGGCATTGGTTTTCAACGAGAAATATCCACATTTGAAGAAATATGTTGAACAGCTGCATTCGTGTTTTGGGTCAACATATTTATGTGAATCAACATTTTCTTATAAAACAGATAAAAAGTCAACACCATTCTCGCTAGACAGACATTGGATTCTATATGGTTGGCAATTTCCAATTACAAACCTGACATTGCTAATCTAGTGGAAGATGCTCAGATTCAATGCTCACTCACACTAATATAAATAAATAGTTACATGCTAATAATAATTTTTAATCATAATTGAACCTATACTGCTTCATTTAAAATTTCAAGAAGTATGTAATTGGTAGATCGCACAGGGCTTCGTCAGCAAACAGAAGATCTTGGGTCTAATTGGTCACCCCTGGTGTATATGTCACAGGAGCCCAGAGGGCGATTGAGCAAGCATATGCAGAGCGACAATTTGATAGCTGAGTAGGTGCGGCATGACGAGAGAACACCGGAAATATATTTGAAAAGTTTCAGATACGAGCCCCGTGGGCAGGAACCCACTTTCAGATTTCTAAATTGGACCAAAAGTAAAGAGATCTTCAGAGCTTTTGATTGTGGTATGATCGTGAACGGCCTAACCCATAATGACTAAAATAGGCAAATCTGATGAAGATATTGTGGGCTTTCGCTAAATCTGACGAGTTTGAAAACTCAGATTTGGCCAATTTTTAAAAGGAAGATCAGGGCGAATAAAAGTTATTCTGTGCAATAGTGTAGCCCATCCTGATAGTGAATATATAAATATCTGACGGATTGATGGAGCCTTTTGACAAATATAACAGGATTTCATTGATTTAGGAAAGTACCCAAAAGTGGTCATAATTTTCCATTTATCTCTAACGAATCGAATAGTTTTGATTGCTATTAAAATTTAAAGCTGACACTTTTGTGAAGATTTATCGGTATTCAAAATTTAAAAATATCAAACACTTGAAAAAAAAACACAGCCTGTATTTATTGCACCATCCGATGTGTCGCTAACAAGGATCAAATTTTGGAACACACGCAACGTAAAGTACCTATTTATTTTTGATCTTAAAAATAAATAGGTACTTTACGTTGCGTACTGAAACTAAATCAACAAATTGATCGGATAAGGTTTAACAATATAAGACAAAAATATTTTTTTTTATATTATACTTAAGTTAACAAACAAATAACTACTGTTTTAGTGCAAACGACCACATCACTTACATTAGTGTTACATAAAAACGATTAATAACTTAAAATTATTGTATTTTGTTAAAAATGCGCCTTCTATTACTGTGTCACTTGAATTTGATCTTTATTAGCAACACCATCGGAACGGTGCGATACAGAATGTGTTTTTTTTCAAAATGAACGAGTTCTATTCCTAGCTAGAGAAATTATTTTTTCATAAATGTAATGTTGCTGTTTTAGTTTTCATGAGGCCGTGCACGAAATCGGTTGATTTTGATCAATTTTGTTCATTAGTTGTGAGAAAGGGAAAAGAACATAAACAAAACTATTTGTGATTTGAAAAGTCGAGTTCTTTGTTTTGCATGTGGCTGAAAGGGATTTTTCAAATAAGTTAAGTATTCATGGAAAATCACAAATATTCGCAACAAGTTTTCCGAAAAATGTCGCGACACTGAAGTTTGATCACTTTTTTACAAGAAACTATCGATACAAAATAATAGCAGAAAAATCTTGTTGAAAAAACTTTCTTTTTTTTTCAACCCTCTCAGTTATGTATTTTTTCCTATTATTTAGCAAACCATATTAAGAAATGTAAAAATGCTTTTTTCAGCTATCCTTGAAATAAAATCAATATTTGATTTTATGATCTTACTTATTTTATTATATAAGTTAATGACGAAAAAGGGTTTTTTCGTGCACGAAGCCTTAAGTATTAATTATTGTTCGCTAAGACCTTTAGTTTCGAATTTGGCCATCCACGCTGATTTGAAACATTCATCTGTTTATACAGACGAATTGATAACCTCCTTTTTTTTGAAGTCGATTAAAAATAAAAGAGATTGACCAGACCTGGTATCGCTATTTGTTCTGTGGTGACTTAAGTTTATAATGTTGATAAAAGTTATTTTTAAGTATTATATGTTATCTAGTAATGCGAATCCTTAAATACTCCGTATAAAAAACACCATAAAAGTATTAGTTTTTATTTCGATTTCCTTTTACCCATAGATAGTATTTTTTTCACGCAAGTAATGTCACATGTCATTGGCTTCAAAGAACATTAGACAATAAAACCTTCTTGACTTACGCAAAATAATTAATTTACGCATCCAATTAATGAAATTATATTAGAATAATTAGTAACAACAGATATTAATAACAACTGTAGCAAACCTTCTTTTAATTCACCAGCGCCACCCTTTATTTAAGTGAGATACTACAGAATGCCGCTACTCCACACTAGATGGCGCTGTCACCAGACGTCACTTTTCTGAATCGTGGTGCTAAGAGTCTCCGCGAGTTAATGACCTCCGCTAGAATATTTATTTTTTGTAAGATTGATCTAGTGGTGCATTCGTGGACCACGTCCTACTTGGAATGGTTACATGGGACTCCGCTATTTTAAGTTAGATTCAAGACTGAACTAATGGTGCATTCGTGGACTACGTCCTACTTGGAATAGTTACATGGGACTCCGCTAGTTTAAGTTAGCTTAATTCCAGACTTAGGTCAGTTTTTGGTCTAGAGGACCCCGTTCCCCTCCTTCGTCCTTTCTGGGAAAAGGTGGCGCGAGCTCGTCCTATACCAAAATATATTGTTGGTGTACGCAAGTTTAAAATAAATCCTTGCCATAAACGACTGGACTTCTTTGTGCCGGAGACGGTGACCACAACCTCTACACAACTAATTATTATTTTTACATTGTAATAATAATCTGTTAAGGTGTTAAAAGTACAGGCAAACCTTTTGGTTATGCGAAATGCAGAATGTTTTACAGACCTTTGCCCGTTTCATTCATGAATAGAAACTCTGAAAACAGAACCAACGAGCGCCATAATATTCTAAGCGCGCGCATCTTGAGCAGAATATGCTGACGACAGTACGACGGGCTTTCTCTTTCTAGTATATATGCTTACTGTATTTACTTACTTTTAATAATAGTTTACTATTATTGTATAACTAATTGAATGATTTAATTTATATGTTTTGTATTACTAGAGACTAATAGTTACTAGTAGTAAATAGGCCATTATTATTTTGCAATTTGGATTTAATTTATTTAACTACGTTTATATGTTTGTATGTCACATAGATTATTTTAAGTGAAAACTGAAATTATGCCAACACTTACGGCAAATAAAAATGTACCTATGTTCTGATTAACTTTTTGCTTGTTTCGATAAACAAGTAAATATTGTAAACCCACCTGGGTTTAAATAACCACTTAACGAAATAACTAACGTAATGACATTTTACATAAAGATAATGTTTGGTCTGGATTAGTGTCTTTATAGTTACATAACCGTAAATAAGTTGGTACCTATACCAATTAAAACAAATTAGGTGCGAGTGAATCCGCGGGCAGAAACCAATATGTGGTAAAAAGAGAGTTGTTAAAAAAACGCATTGGTCTGGCCATTGCATTTTTTAAGCGACTGTACATGCGCCAATTTACAAATGCGCGGTTGCGTGGGTTGCTACTGTGACATCTGTATTCTTTCTACCGATTGCGTTTTTGTTGTTTTATGTGAATATTTTATTTTTATGAATAAATGCGTTTTCTTGAGTACCTACTTAATAATAACATTTTAATATAGTTACCCCCACATTTTCCCACCGTAATATTTGTATCTCAGGCCAATAAAAAAAACAAAACCTAGCGCTGCGAAAAATACAGTGAAGAATGCCAAAACTACACCTCCGCTCTGTGCATACACGCTCACACGCACACATTTACAACCATGTACAATGAAACTACACCTCACTAAGTGCACACATGCTTACAAAAGCGGCCTCATGCCAATGTTGACAGTGCTGTCTTGGTTTTTTATTTGGTCTGAGATTTCTATAAATCGTTTGGAATATGATTGGAAAATCAATGCGATATTGTAGTACACTTAAAAACTAAATAGTTCCATTGCGTGTACCATAACAAATTCTACATGTAGCTATTCTTTCAAATTCACCCAGAGCGCAACAGAATATTTCGACGTCATCAACAATGAGGTTGAGAGTGCGGAGGCGCTCGTCAGCGGCGCCTCACGCAGCAAGTTAGTACGCGCGCGCGGTACCGCCAGCAACTGCGGCTGACGACAACGACCCACATACCCGTCTGGCAGGACTAGTTCAACCCTTCGCAATATATCCGCATTGCTCTCTAATTATCTTAAAGATATAAGTAACAAGTGTGAGTTACCTCCTGACCCTCAGTTCATTATATCCGACCATACCTAAGATAAATAGTGTTGGATACGTCAACGGATAAAATGGATACACCCCGTATTCCCTCATATATTGATATCTAATAAATTTATTTTGCACGCGCTCTGACATGAGACTATATTTAGTTTCATGCGGAGCCTAGATAACTGCATTACATTCTAATTGGCTCCTTACTAAAGCAACAATGCTGTTATATCTTTCATATTTGTGAAGCCATTAACCATTCTCAGGACATATCCTAGGTTTCTATAATTATGCTTTTTTGCATACCTTAACTATATGATTACGAAACGTTAGTCCAGTGGTGAAACGGACACCCAAGTCCTTCACTTCATTGACCCTAGCCATCGATACCCCGTCCACCGTCTAAGTATGTTTAATAGGCGTGCGTGTGCGCGAGAAACTTATGGTCACACACTTAGATGTGTTAAACTGCAGGAGATTACTCTTGTTCCAAGTTACTACTCTGTCTATATCTCTCTGCAGTCTTTCACAGTCATCCATGTTTGTTTTGCGGAGAGAAAGTTTGAGGTCGTCGGCAAATGGTAAGCACTTAGCATCTTGTACAACCCTTGGTAGGTCATTTATCATTAAGAGAAACCCAAGAGGCCCTAAATTACTTACCTGGGTTACACCAGATCTAGTATAGTATGAATTTGATTGGTATCCCGCATAGTCAACATACTAATGCCTGTTACTCATATAACCAAAGTGTGTAGATGTCGCTGCGTCTACCTTAACGTAAAAACAAACGCTCTGTTAAAAAACATCTTTAAAAAATACTTTCAGTGTTATAAGTGAATAAAACTAACTGTACCAATAAAACATAAAGTAATAACGAAGTGACAGTGTTATCCACGATTTTTATACACAAACTGTGAAGTAAAAACCAAAAACGCTAAATTCATAAACAATATCACAAAACAATAACATAAGTGACAATTCGCAATATTAATGATAAAAATACAACCCATAAAACATTCTGTGATTCAACTAAAACAAAACAAGTGCCAAAAAAACTAGAACATAATAACGAAGTGCAAAAGTGAATCATACAGTGATTTAAATTTCAACCGTCACAACTATCAAAAAACAACAAGCGACTTAGAATTTTGTCAAAACCAGTCAAAAAATTAAATCAGATTTTAATAAGTCTAGTTGGTGCAGTGGATAAGGCATACATCTACTTTTGCCGAATAACTAGCGTCACACAAGTGGTCGCGAGTTCAAATCCCAGTGCCAACGCCCACCACTTTTCGTAAATTGAAGACTTATATTTGTAATTTAATTATGTGTTTGGGGATATCTCCTTCATAATAATAGTTCTTACGCTATTTGATCGGACTTTATTATACTTTACAACAAGTAATAGCAGCAGCGCCCGCAAGATGGCAACACTATGGTAACATGTCACAAATGTAAAAAAAATGTAAACATAAAAAATACTGCTTTGTGCTCCGCCTGTGATAATAGATTTGAATTCGATTGCGATGGTTATCCAGAACCAACATATCGTCTCAAGGATGCAGAAGCAAAAAAAAAATGGAGATGTAAAGTGTGTATCAGGAATAAAAAGTATGCTAATACCACAGGTACATCTAACATTACTGTACGAAAAAAGCAAACTTCTTTGAAAACCCCGCCACTTACCAATCAAACACCAAATAAAAACAATAATCAAGTGGATGAATCATTGAAACGTCTATCCCCAGTCCAAAATAGCACAGAGTTATTGGACTCCCACATACTTACCGACTGCGAAACATCAAATGAGTCGTATACTACTCCCTACAAACTATCGAGGAGTGTTGACAGAACAGTAACTGACTTAGTATCAGCCTCAGAAATGAAGGAGACTATAGCTCAACTAACACTTAAACTGGAAAGTACGGAAAATGAATTGGGAAATATATTGTTAGAAAACACCGACCTACATAAACTAATAAACAAGCTATCTACAGAAAACGAAACGTTGAAATCTTTATGCCACTCTTCTTCCATATTTCGAAGTCCTGGCAAAAGCACTAAGAAGAAGAAACAAGCTCTGTTACAACAACGCAACGTAAGTTCTACACCATCCTCTCCATCTTCATCCACATTGAACGTTGAGACCTGTGACTTCGGAAATATGTTACGCTTAAAACAGGAAATTCTATCCCTGCATCAGCAATTAAAGGTCGCAGAACAGGAGATTGTAAGCCTTAAAGAACGCATTGGGATATTAATGCAACGTAGCCACAATGCCTGTGAAACTGCCATTCAGAAACCGAGGCGGGATACTGAGAACATCGCTAGTGTTAAGACGTGCACTGCCGCGAAAGGGCAATATGTGATTCCGGAGAAGAAGATATTTATTTTTGGTACTCAGCGATGCGTCGGGCTAGCAACCGCAATCTCACATTCCAGAACAAATACACAATACGAAAAATATAGAGTTGTCGGCGAAACGAAACCAAATGCACCGTGCACCGAAATAATAACGAACTGTAGAAATGTCAAATTGACAGCAGATGACAAACTTTTAATTTGCGTAGGTGAAAACGACCATAACTTAAACTTAATTTTGTCACAACTGAAAATTATATTAGACACATTTAAAAATAATACCGTCATTGTATTAAACGTCGTAAATAGTGTGTACCTGAATGTCAATAAATTAAACTATTCCATAAAGAATATATGCAGTAAGTATAAAAAATGTCACTTTGTAAAACAAAGATACACAAAACTATCCGAGATTTGTAAGTCAGTAAATTACCTTATAGATTGTAGTGATTATAGTGATAAATATTTGAACCCTAGCGAAATTCGAAAGAGAATGGCACGTAACAAATCTAGTTTAAAATTGGACATTGGTTTACAGGAACCTAAAAAAGGGACAATTCCATACTACTTTAAAATACAAGGTCGTCTTGAAAATGCAAAGACTCCTTTACGTAACACCCTTACACAATCCAATACAAATAGCCAGAAGGGTACTATACACTATTATTTTTCTGTTTTAAACAAGAGCGACTCATTTTTTCGTGTCTAAACCCAGTATAACGCACCATTTCAGAATATTTCATCAAAATATTGCTAGTGTATTATCCAAACAAGAGTTACTAGAAATAACTATTCAAGAATTAAAAGAAGTAAATAATGACCCAGATGTAATATGTTTATCGGAAACTTTTATAAAAAAAGGCTTTGAAAATTATGTCAAAATATATAACTATGAAATGGCTTCCAACTTCTGTCGGGAGAAACAGAGGGGCGGCACTTGTATATTGGTAAAAAAAGGATTAAATTATAAGGAGTTATCGTTCGTCAAAAGCCATGCAACACAAAATACGTTTGAAGCCTGCGGCGTAGAGCTAATGTGTGGTAAATTAGCAGTTATATGTGTTTATAGAACACCTCAATCGGATCCAAATCAGTTTTTAACTAAATTGCATAAACTTTTACACGATTTGCTAAAGAAATACAAATCTAAAGTAAATGTAGTAGTAACTGGTGATTTTAATATAAATACGCTAAAAAAAGGTAACATTACAAATGAGTTGAAAGACTTGTGTAACAATTTTAATTTGAAAATCCACATTAGTGTTCCTACGCGTAAATTGTCTTGTATTGACCATATCTTGAGCAACATCGCCAACGTAACTGCAACTGTACTACCTCTGCATCTTTCCGATCATGATACAGCACAAATGCTAAGCTTTCCTACTAAACATAAACAACAAAAAGCACCAATATACTTCATTTATAAAAGAGATTACAACTTAGATAATATCCGGAAATTTAAAGAATGCTTGCAAAACCTTTCTTGGTCCGATATCTATTATAATACTGGTGCAAATTCCGCATTCAGTGATTTTCATGAATTGGTGTGCCTATTCTACAATCTCTGTTTTCCCAAGATAAGAGTTAAAGTGAACAGTAATAATAAAAAAACTCAAAATTGGATAAGCAAAGGTCTAAGGCAAAGTTGCAAAACTAAACGGAGACTGCGTTACCAGTACTATAAAACTAAAAATTGTTATAATAAAAATAAATACAATAAATATTCCAATCTTCTAAAGAAATGTATTTACGGTTCCAAAAAGAATGCAAACATAAAATATATTAACACACAGGATAACAAATGCAAAGCTACTTGGACTGTCATAAAAAATGAAATAAATAATAATACCCCCAAAGACAACATAGTAATTATAAAGTTAAACGATGCCGTAATAACAGATCCTGTAGAAATGGCTTCTGTATTCAACGAACATTATGTAAATTTAACGCATGTACAAACTCAACAAAGTCCTGGTCAAAGCTTTAGGAAAAATATAAGTGTCAACTCTATGTTTCTCAAACCTATGCTTGAAAGTGAGGTGCAACAGGAAATAATCTCTCTGCGCAACACCAGAGCAGAGGGCTATGATGAAATTAGCACAAAAATCATAAAAGCCTGCTGTAATGAACTGACTGCTATCTTAACCCATCTAATCAATTTGTCATTTTTGGCAGGGGTTTTTCCCGAAAAATTAAAATTGTCCATTATAAAGCCGTTATTCAAAAAGGGAGATAAATTTGATATCAATAATTATAGACCTATAACTTTAATACCTGTTCTGTCTAAAATATTCGAAAAATGTATGTATAAAAGACTTACTGATTTCTGCTCTAAGTTCCAAATAATAAGTAACGAGCAGTTTGGATTTCAAAAGAACAAATCCACATCATTAGCCATTTTCTCTCTTATGAATCAAATACTTTCAAATATTAACAATAATCATCTGACTACTGGCCTTTTCTTTGATTTATCGAAAGCCTTCGATCTGGTGTCACACGATATATTGTTGGATAAGTTAGAAACTATCGGGATTAGGGGACCTGTACTTCAATGGATATCATCCTATATAAGGAATAGACAACAACGTGTCATCATCAATAAAATTACTAGAAATAAAGAAATGACTCCCTACTCCTCGGAATATAAATATAATAAATATGGCGTTCCACAGGGAAGCGTACTAGGCCCAATATTATTTATTCTTTACATAAATGACATTATAAAAATAACCAAGCATAAATGCATATTATTTGCCGACGACATATCTATTTTAGTGACATCTGACAAAAAGGATAGTACCGTTACAGATCATGAGTTGGATATTAATAATACAATAGACACATTATTGCATTGGCTTGACATGAACCATTTGAAAATAAATTTAGATAAATCCGTTTACATTCAATTTAATCAATCGAATAATAATAAATACAATATCAAAATTAATATAAATAAAATCAATGAAGTAACACATACAAAGTTCTTAGGCGTAATAATAGATAAAGATATAAACTGGAAGGAACACATAGATAATGTAAGCACTAGAATTAATAAATTCGTGTATGCACTGAAACAAATAAAAAATGTAACGAACGTAAAAACTGCTATTATATCATACCACGCTTATGTAGAATCATTATTACGCTATGGACTTGTAATGTGGGGTAATAGTACCGATCTAAACAGAGCATTTGTCGCTCAAAAAAAGTGCATAAGAGCGATATGTGGCCTTCAACCTGATGACTCATGTCGACCAGTGTTTAAAAGGCTTGATTTGTTACCGTTGCCATCTCTATACATTTATGAAATATGTGTGTTCGTAGTTAAGAATAAAAAAATATTTAAGACAGCAAATGATGTAAATCCTCGGAATAGACGAGATCCACATAAATTAGTGCTGAATGATTTGCCAAGACTTGCCAAATACAACAAAAACTGCCTAGCAATGTGCGTGCGTATTTATAACAAGATACCAAGTGAATTCAAAATATTAAATTCTAGATTTTTTTAAATAAAGTTGTACAAGTGGTTGAATGAGTGTAGCTTCTATTATTTAAAAGAATTTATGGATAAAAAATGTTGATGTAAGTACCTATGTTGTAACATGTTCAAATTTTGCATGCTATGTTTTATCTCAGCTAAACATGTTTGTGCCATTATAATTATATTTTAACACCATTTTATACCATGTTTTATGCAAATAAATGATTTTAATTTTAACCTGCAAAAAACTTAAGTAAATGCGGGGTGAAACTGACCCGATAACTTTTTACAGCTTTTTTAAAGTCGAATTATGTAGCATCGGCTTGCCCCCCACCGTCCACTATCGGCACCACTTCCACCATGTAGCTAAGTAAATTGCTCGTAGTATTTCTAGTCAGCCGAAATCCATGCTGCGTGTCGGTGAGTGGCGAGCTAACAATAATATATATATACTTTCTTATAAATAGCAGATTCTAATACTTTAGCCGTTGTTGACAATACAACAACCGGTCTATATTCATCAACTTTAGTTCTCAAACCTCCCTTCGGTACCGCTATGACCCGGGTAATCTTCCACATCTCGGGAAATACAGCTGATTTAAGGCAACGATTATAGATGTGCAAAAGCGGTCTCGCTAATCCCATTCGACAGTCCCTAAAAACGTGCGGGTGAAATACCATCAGGCCCTGACGATTTTTTCGGCTTAAGTTGCTGTAGGGCGCGTACCACGTCATCCAACACCAATCTGTCAAGACGAACGCTCCGCTCTGACTGCCTGCTTCCACTATCGCTGCTTCTCTACATTGTACACTGAATAAAAATATTCAGCGAATTCTTGAACCACTTGTTCATCTGTCAAGGCCTCTCCGTCCTTTAAAATCTTTTGGCTACTACTGTGACCTCTTTTAGAACTAACGTAAGCCCAAAAAGATTTAGGGTCACTTGACATTTGGTTTTGCACACGTTGGCGATATTGTTCCTGTGCTACAAAAATCTTCCCTTTAACTCAAGCTTAAGCTAATCTTAGCAACACGGCGTTATTGTGGTAGCGACTATTGTTTTGTTGTTTTCGTTTGTTTTTGTTTTTGCACTTGTCATCAGCACTGCTGTTAATCTTTAGTTAAAATGAGGACAATGGTGTGGGTTACATGTTTGTTAAAACTTAGTTTAAGTATTTCTCTGTAATCTGCAGCGTGTAACTGTTTTTTGTCCCTAATAAATAAAATAAAATAAAATAAAAAACTCTAGCCCTACACTGAGCAAACATTTCGTAATCATTTCCTAAACCACTACTTTTATATATTTTATGAAGAGTAGGTAGCTTTGAGTTTTATGTCGCGAATTATTTCACTCCTGTACCACTCGGGATAAAAGTACCTCGAGCGTACACAACTTCGCTTTTTCCTGGGAACACAGTCATCTATAATTGAATTAACTATGTCATAAAAATACTTTAAACTCATATCTAAATCTAAGTTATATAAAGGAGCCCAGTCAACGAAATGAAATGAAATGAAATGAAATGAAATTGTTTATTCTGTAAATAGGATATTGCAATCACTTTTACACGTCATATTAAAAAAAAATAAGAAGAAAATGCTAGATGAGTTCGGCGTTTCCTATCTGACTACTCTGAGAAGAAAGACCGAAACAAACTCAGAGGTCACAGTCTCTTTTAAAGTCCAGACATAATCTTGGTCAGGCCATATGAGGACCATGTAGATTAGTGTCTGAAATGGTCTTTTGAGGAAAGAACCACACAGATTTGAGTGGACCTGTCCAGTCAGTGCAAGCATTTGTCAGTAATCGTAGAGCTCAACTCAGAACTTAAGGAGCTCAACTCGACGAACAATACCAAAGAAAGGACATTTGGGTAGGTCGCATAAAGTACTCAAACTGCCAGACCATCATTTAAACTAACTGAGAAAGAAAAAATTAAAGAAAGGAAAAACAATAAAAATAAAATATCCACATAGTCCTCACATTCACAATAATTAAAACAATATAATACTTTACAAAGTAATCATGTTATTTTGTATATAAATTTCAATAATGTCAATATGTATATAAAAAACTGGTATTTTTAATGATTTACATAATAATTAAAATGTCAAATTTTATAGTTTTATCACAAAGCTTAGCAGAGCGAGCAGCTCAATCCCACGCTTTTTTATCTTCTAAATAATCTGAAATTTTATAGTACCCTTTTTTACAAAGTTTGGTTTTAATACAGCTTTTAAATCGTTTAATGGGTAAGTTTCGAATATCAATGGGAAGTTTGTTGTAAAAGCGTATACATACAACGGCTGCGATCTGTGAATATAATATAAAAAATCCGCTTTATTAAAATTCAAACTGACATGTGTGCGCGTATCCGATGACGATGTGCTCAAACTTGGCCCTATGTGGGTATTCGTACGCAAACGCAGGCTGACGGACACGTCAAGCGGTGGGTGATAAGCATCACCGGCACGAGAGGCGCCTCCGCCGCGCGCACACTCACACGCTCCTCCTCATTGCAGTTAAATATTCTGTTGCTCTGGGTAAACCTACAATATGTCATAAAAAACTCATAATACGAATTAATGCTTGTAGTACATGAATATAAATGAAAATCTCCTACCACTACCCCTTCACGATAATTATTACAATATTGTTCACTGATTCTAAATAGCAACCCATATTCATGTTCACTACTATTAGGTGGGATATAAACAACACAATTATTAAAAACAAAAACCTATTACGTAAATAAACAATGGCACCTACTAGTTCAAAAACATGGTCATCAATGTTTACACCGCTCGGTACTCGCCGCAACTCGATTCACGATGTGGCCACGAGACACGCGCCGCCCTGCTTTCGTCCATCCGCTCGGAACTCGAGATTCGTTTAGGCCAGTTTCCGTGATAGCAAATATATCCGAGGTATAACTTGATAATCTACTATATAAAAATAAGTCGGGTTTTCCTTCCTGACGCTATAACTCCAGAACGCACGAACCGATTTCCACGGTTTTGCATTCGTTGGAAAGGTCTCGGGCTCCGTGAGGTTTATAGTAGGTAGGGTAGGTAGGGTAGGTAGGGTAGGTAGTGTAGGTAGTGTAGGTAGGGTAGGTAGGGTAGGTAGGGTAGAGTAGGTAGAGTAGTTTGGTAGGGTAGGTATAAGTACTTAGTGCTACCCGTGCGAAGCCGGGCCGGGTAAAGCTAGTCCTATATAAATCTTCTCTAATTTGTTTCGCAGTCCTCTTACGTTCTAATAATATATTTCTATAGTAGATTTATTCCGAGGTATTTGGTTTTTTGTATGGTCTACGAAACAAACCCATTCACAGAACTCAACATTTATTGCCCAATTCTCAGGTTGACATAATACGTTATAGGTACGTCATTTACTCTCCGGTACCCCATAATCCCAATCAATACATATCGATGCATAATCCCTTTCCGTTCTATGTTTAAGGCGTTCTACTTTCATAGGGTTTTTCAACCCACATATGTTTCTTACATATACTTGTAAAGTTTCTTTTTTAGTGTCCTTCTGTTGACGCCAGACGTGTAGATATTTTTTTTCCGTTCCCTTAATTTCATTTATAGTAATACCTCCTACTCTTTTAACTTCTTTATTAAGATATCGGCTGTCTTCCTATTTACGACTATCCAATTTTCTTCTTTATTCAGTCTTTTCTTCCCTTCTTCATGTACCTCAACTAAGCTAATACTCATTTCACTCTCTTTATATAATTAATAGTGGTGGTTTGCTCTCCGATACTAAACTTGTAGATTTTGTGGCCACACATTCTTTGGTTGGTATAATAGTGATGAAATTAATAGGTCCTATGAAATTGCCGTTTTGTATGAAAAAAATTCAAACGAATTCTTTTCATGTATGTTTTATTTGTATTAATCGAAGTAATCACCCATGCAATCAATGCATCTTTGCCAACGCAGGGGCAGTTTATTGATGCCCTTCTTAAAGAAATCAGCTGGACGGGAGGCAACAAATTCTTCAAAGGCATTTTGTACTGCCTCTCGGGTATTGAATTTTTTTCCCGCCAAGAAGTTATCCATTGCAGGTAACAATGCGGTTCAAAATTCCTTCAAAAATTATTTTGATTTGAAATGGCCAGTACTGCAGAACGTCAATTTCATAGGTAAAGACCTAATATTAGTTACTCGCTTTTGATTTTGCCGGAGAACGTCCACGAACGTTTTCGATGATGAGGGGAAATCCGTCTGTAGTATCCAGCTTTGAACTTTTCATACTGAGACGGGCTCATAGGAGTTCGTTTGACTTTATTAAGTCAATGATGTTTGCTTCTAACGTATCTACTCTATTTGCCTTTTCTTGAACTACCTCCATTATTTTTCGTAAATCTTGTAATTCAGTCCCGTAACGAAACTCCCGTAGTTCTTCATATGGTTTATTATAAATATCCGATTCATTCGCGTTGTAACGACTACCACGCTCCATGTTTACGTAGCAGTCACTCACTCATGAACTCAACGTAAGCGTCGTGAAAAGCGACCTATTTCATATCAGTCTACATTTTTATGGAAGCCATGCTTTGATCCAAGGTGACAACAAATTGCTAAATGTTCGATGATCTGTTACATGTGAATTCTCGAGTTTTATTTATCTCTAAAACCTCTACATCAACCTTTTTCTCTAAAAATCATTATTTAAATTAAAACCATACATCTTTGAGTCACATGAGTATGTTTCAAACCGATACTAGGTTCCTTAGTGACTTGGTCAATCTCCTTTGTATCTCATGATCTTTTATTGAATCTAGCTACCTAACCAAAAGTGTTAAGGGTTATTTATAACAAAACTCATAAAAACGAACTATCACTAAGAATTAGGAGCGATATCAGTAACGATATTGGGTGCAGAGGTTCGTAGTTACAATAAAAGCTTGAAAAGAAAAGTGTTACAATGTAAACAAGTTTTTAGGTTAATGATTTCGTTAATTTTAGTCATTGTGGTTTTCCATCTTTGCCAGCTTTATCGAAAAATTTACGGGCACCTCTGAATATTATCTTAAATGTTGATAGCTCAATGTTGTTGTTATTGGTGATTTACGAGTTAATCTGCACTGAAACTAATTTACGCACATTAGCGTTAACATATTCTCGTATTTAAAAAATGAATAAGTTTTGAATTACGTGCATATTCCCTATTTCAGCAGATACAAACATTTATTTATAATCTATTTCAAGAGTAATGAGTCATGATTGCTCTTATCCTCTATTGTAGCGTGTCGTTAGGCTCGACATTTAAAACATTACTCAAACTGCTCATGCAGAAGGGGCCAAAAGTAAATACATAATTGACTCCACTGGTCGATTCAGTAACTGTGCATCAAGCTATCAGTAGTTGTAGGCTTTAGAAAGATGAATCTTTGAACAATATTATTGGCTTCTTCCTCTGGAACTAGCAGTCGGATTAAAAAAAATCGTATTGCAATTATTAGCCCAATTCTTGACTAAGGTTATAGGCCATTTAATATCCCTACGACCCTTAGGAGCCGAGGAAAAAGAAAAAAGTCAGAAAGCACGCCAAACGAAAACGAAGTACCTGCTAGCGCGGGTGGGCGATGCGATGCGTTGGGTCGGTGTCAAAAATTTCACGTGGACGAAATAGCGGGCCGGGCCGTAGCTAGTTATTTTAATTATATATTTACTTCTTTTAACCTCGTCTCGGACACATTCCGCTAAAATATCAGCTATATACTCTACCCTCATCCACACTCAGAACTGTTGGGAGAATTACTCTCTCTCATTAAAAAGGCAAAGCTATTCATCAGATTATGTCCTGAATGCAGTCTGAACGTAGTCTTTGTCAACCTTTAGTAAATGTTTGGTACCAAGCCTTCTTACCCTCCTATAGTTCTGTCCTTACCCACAGGATCGGAATAGACGCCGGCAACGAGAACAAAAAGCCGGAAGATGAAGTCAACGAGTACCTGATGAAAGCCATCGACGCGCGCTCCACTGACCGGTTGCGCGCCGAGCACTGCCGCCCTTGCACCCTCTCCTTCCGTGACACCAAGCTGGAGCAGAAGGTACGTACCACAGAGCAGACTTACTCATTGACGCGTTCTCCACAAATCATCCTGTATATCCTTTCGTGTCCACGGTACTTTGATTGAATATTGTTCGAGCCGAGTAGGCCCAGTAGGACCATGCTGATTCTGAATATCGATCGATGATGATTTGACCTAAACATTCTAATCTTTAGAACCAAATCATCATCAACGATTGAACGAACGAAAATTAAACCGAAATTGAATAAAAGGTTCAGTAAAGTTATCGCTATCAAAAGTGCGGTGGTGTCACGTGTATGCATGAATGGTATCACGACCGAAAAATATCAATCCGTTTTAGCAATTATCTTCTATAAGGATAATGACCACTTATGTCCTAATGATGTCCAGCGAATTCAAATGATAGTTTAGAGACAATCAAAGTGTTTGTTTAAGATTTCATAAAAATAAATATGATTTTATAATTCCGTTTACATTTTCGGTTTAATAGCGACGATAAGGGAAAGATTACTCTAGTTCATTCCGTTCATTCGGTCAATGTGATCAGATGAATGGTAGGAGTATACCTTATTTTGAGGTATAGGAGATAACCATGGAGGCCACCATATTATTTATTTATTGATATGGCTCTTCAACGACTAACTCACTAAAACATTCACCAACAAAAAGCACATACAGTTTGGTATTGTGAATTCATCACCTACAGAAGTCCACCCGTGGATGTGTTGTAAGATAACGTTTATTGAATTAGTTAGGTTGGTTTGTATTAGGTTTTTTCGATTTTAGATTAGTATAACACTTGGCAGTAATAAATACAATACCTTAATTTAACAAAACTCAATATCGAATGGGTAAAAAAATACAACCATCTGGAAACACTATAGTTGTCTCTCGCTCATTCATTCACTTGCCACTCGTCGGCATAGAAACCTACTGTTACGTTCAAACTTGTGCTCTGTGCGTGTGTTATTGTTTTTTTGATTATTTATTGTTTTTTAAACGCTTACCGCTTAACTAGAGCAGTGGTGGCCCAGTGGTAACGGCCCTGACTTACGAGTTGTTTCATGGGTTCAAACCCAAGCAGGCGCTTTACTTTACTAATTTCATCACCACTGCTCTCAAAACGGTGAAGGAAAACATCGTGAGGAAACCGGCATATCCTAGAACCAAAAATTCGAAGACATGTGACATCTACCGACCCGCACTAGGTACATGTAATTATATATATTATTCTATTATTTTTCTACGCGTAGTAATATCAACTAGCAGTAATAGCAAGTAAACTGGCGGCATTACAAATATTGTACTGTCAACCGTATACTTAAGAAAATAATTGTGCACAAATAAATAAATAAATAAATAGATTGCCAATAGATGTGAAAACCAGTCTAATGTTAATAATTTCAATTAACAAACTCATTTTTTATTATTTTATTATTCATAGGTAAGTACTTAACTTTTTGACAACAATTAACCTTTATTAGCTAGTCGCGCCAAAATAATCACACTGTTAGTCGCGTGACACTAAAGATTTTTATATCCCGTTTTAAATGACTTTAGTAGTGAAAATAACCATGTAAGCTTAAAATCCTATTAGGTCTTTACCTATGAAATTGCCGTTCTGCAGTACTGGCCATTTCAAATCAAAATAATTTTTGTTTGGCTAAGAATTCTAATTTCAAATTAATTTTATTTTAAAAACATGGATTTTTTTTCCAAAAGTTGTCATTTGTTTATTGATTAGTGTTACATTTTCATCGCATTTTAATCTTTTTCGTCATCATGGATACGTTAAAAATTCGAGTAAGTATGGAATATGAGTACCGTCGTGGCAGCAACGCGGCACAAGCGGCACGCAACATCAACGACGTTTACGGAGCTAACACTACAAAACCAACGCACCAATACCCGAGAGGCAGTACAAAATGCCATTGAAGAATTTGTTGCCTCCCGTCCAGCTAATTTCTTTAAGAAGGGCATCAATAAACTGCCACTGCGTTGGCAAAGATGCATTGATTGCATGGGTATTAATCGAAGTAATCAACTTCGATTAATACAAATAAAAAATACATGAAAAAAATTCGTTTAATTTTTTTCATACAAAACGGCAATTTCATAGGTAAAGACCTAATAGGATTTTAGGCTTACATGGTTATTTTCACTACTAACCTAAGGACCTATTATAATTAATATACCTATCCAACTTTAAAAAAAAACCCGACAGCGGCTGTAGGTTACTAATTAAAATCATAAAATTAGCTCAGGTAAGTAGTAGGTACTAAGTCTAAGCAAGTTTAAACCTGGCGGGCGGGAGGGAGTCGGTTGGCACGGTCACAGCAGTACCACCTATTTTATGAATTCCAGGGTTTATATTTTTTATACGGAATTCTAATCTGAGATTTCGCGGGGACAAGACTTTTCCTCTTGAAACGGCCGTGATAGTTCGACAGCAGCATTGACAGTCTAAAATAGTAGTTCTATTTTTTTAATAGAATATTTTTTAAACAAGCTTTTATCGAATTAAAAAGTCCTAAATAAAACTTACGTAAACATAGAAACGTAATATTTGCTTAAAAGCTTGAGGCTTATCATTGGAGTTTCTTGCCCATTATTCTCCATACGAAAACTACCTTTTGGAAGGGGCGACTAGAATCAATTTTTTTTTTTTTGTAAATCTTGACCTTCAAAAGTGCCTTTTTTGTGCCTAATTGAAATAAATTATTTGACTTTTTTTTTGACATTAATTTAATGAAAGAACGACGTTCGGCGTGAACGTCGTTCAAGGTTTTAAGAAAATATTAAAGTTCTATGTTTACGTAAGTTTTATTTAGTCGTTTTTAGTTCAATAAAAGCTTGTTTTAAAAGTGTATTTTAGTTTTTTTATTTTAGCATTAGAATTTCATAAAGCATGTGTTCTATCACCTTCACTTGTAAGGTACCTACTTGTCAAGACAAAACCAACGAGTCCAAACAGGGCTACCGTGTAAAGTTGAGGTGTTCCTGTGGCCACCTTCCGGCACTAGCATCAACTATTGTGTTTAAGACATTTCGATTTGTTTTGACAAGTAGCTACGTTAGCCCAAACTATCTAGTCTAGTTAAAGAGTTCCTATAGCGGACTTCTAGATCCATCATGAGGCCTTGGACTACACCTTGGGCTATATATAGTACTTGGCAAGACAAAACCAACGACCGCAAAATCAACGGGGCTATCTTGTTTAGTTGAGGAGTTCTGTGAGTCCAAAAACGATGCTTCTAATTTGTTTGGTTGAGGAGTTCCTTTGGCCACCTTCTGGCTCCATCATCAAACCCTGAACAGTACCATTAATTCGTGGATTGGGCCCCATACTAATCGTATCTCCGTAGGTGATAAGGAGTAGGAATCGCCCGTAACTTCGGCCGAGTCATCAGATTTCGTGTTTAGGGAGTAGACTTGTAGGAGCAAACCATGAACGATAGATAGCTTGTAGTTTTAGCGTTCGAAAATATTTTATGCTACCAACGTTTTTCTATGATTTGGCGGTAGATAATTCACTTAAATACGGCCATAGATAATACATACGGCGATGACCTACTTTTTTCCTATATTAAAAACATGACATCGTTCAATTCGTTAAATTCAAATTTAAAAACCGGCCAAGTACGTGGACCACACACAATGAAGGGTTTCGTAGTTGAGTTAAGAACAAACTTTAACATTGTAGTTGAAAAACATGTTCTCCCATACATTACAACCGCAAATGTAAGTTGGTCGATTATTACTCGTTAACTTGTAAAGCATATACAGTTGTGATATTTTTCCTTTTAACTTCGTTATATTATTATTATATTCGCACGTTATGTTATAATCGCTTCGTTATTTTATATATTTTACTGCCGTGATTTTTTTCACATATCCAAAACCTTAACTTGACTCTAACAAAATGAGCACTTTAAAGCTTAATATTTCGCAAACGGATCCCTAAATCGAAAAATAGTTTTCACATACTCACACGACACCCCGCAACATGGGACAGGGGGGTAGGTACCCTAAAAAATTAAATTTATCATGATTTTATTTTCCTAATTATTCGGCGTGATTAATTATTTTATTTAATTAAAAAGAAAGAATAAAGAAGGCGTGATTAATATCTGCCGGGGCTGCGGGAAAGTCCGAAAGGGATACCGTGGCCCCTGGCAACGTACAGGCAACGGAAAGAACACGGGTGGGTTTTAGTCAGTAAGAGTCTGACACGCCCTCCCGCTCCGCCCAGAGCGGGAGAAGTTATTTGATAATTTCCCACCCAGAAAAAAAAAAGGCGGTGTTAATATGTATAGGCCCACGGCAAATAACAAATTTCTATTACTAAGACCTTCTGAGCTAAGCCGCAGATAGACAGACAGACAGGCGGACGGACGTGGCGAAACTATATAGGTTCCTTGTTGACTAGAGAACTTTAAAAACCAGAAAAATTATGAGTAAAAAGCTGTAGGTAATAAATAGTGAGCCATTTATTGCATTTTGAGGAGCTATTCTGCTCATCATGCCGAAGATCCTCATCAGATACATGAAGTAGTGTTTATCAATGATGATAATTTTACTGTACAAAGTGCGTTTGTAAGAAAAAGCTCCATTCGCGGTGGACCTTTAGTTCTTGTTTCAAACAATCTTTCTATCAAGCGCACCATTGAGTTGTCTTGTGTTAAATTCGAGCGATACGTTATAATTTGCGTTTATCGACCCCCCTCTGCTGATTTTATTAGTTTTGAATCGGTAACGGAGAATTCACTCAATAGGTTAAAATCAAGTAATAAAACTATTATTTTATGTGGAGGTTTTAATATTAATATTTAAGATGTTACTCCATTAATGATTAGACTTCTTAATCTGTTTAGGTCTTATAATTAGATAATATACATGGAATGGTGTTTATTATAGGTGTTACAGGATATTCTTTGGCACAACATGTTTGACCATGGCTGGTGTACAAATTAAGTTGGATGACCATAAGATTAAAAAATTAAATAATCCAAAAAAAATAAAATAACTATTAACATTAATATTAAATTTAAAAAATATATATATATGAATTACAATTGCTAAATATTGCGATTTGTCATTTAAAAATTCATTGACATTATAGTAGGCTTTTCCTGTCAGTATTTTTTTAAATGTTTTCTTAAACTGGTCTGTATTTAGTTTTTTTACACTGATAGGGATATTGTTATAAATTATCGGTGCTCTGCATACCACGCTTTTATACAGTAGTGCTGCCTTAGCTGGCTGAACACGAAGTTTACTATTATCCCGGCGATTTCGTATTACAAGGTCCGATATTCGAGGAAACAAATAGGGGTTATTTTTTACAAATAAGGCGATTTCTAAAATATAAAGTGACGGCAGTGTGAGGATTTGATGCTTAGTAAAAAGTGGCTTACAGCTCTCAGTACTTTGGATACCGAACATAGCACGTATGCATCGCTTTTGCATTTTAAATGCCATATCTTTATTTAATGAGTTGCCCCAGAAGATAATGCCGGAAGATAAAGACGGCGCGGTTGGCGCAGTGGTTAAGCGATTGACTGCTGCGCTGCGTGTCGCGGGTTCGATTCCCGCACGGAACAAATATTTGTATGACCTACAATTAGTTGTTCCGGGTCTGGCTGTTTGTGTATGTGAGTTTAAATGTTTGTAAACGCACCCACGACACAGGAGAAATTCCTAGTGCGGGGCAAAGTTTTTTCAAAAAAAAAAAAAAAAATGCCATATCTTAGGACAGATTCAACAAGTCCATAATAAGCTAATAGCAACACATTAGTGTTGATAGTTGGAGCAAGTTGGTACAAAGCATATGCTTGACTACTGATTTTTTTACATAGTGCGTTAATTAACTTGTTTTTTGAACTTACTAGGATTACGGCGTCTTCGTCAACTTGTCTTGATAATAATATAATATATATAGTTATTGTGATGCCAAACATAAATTATTATTAAGTGACTTAACGTCTAACCAATGCGGTTTATTAGCCGGCTTCCCCATGCCATTACATAAAAAGCCGCATAAAATAGAATGTAGGCCTTATGCAGCTAGCCGTTGCAATAAGTTTTTAAATAATATAGCTCATAGAATTACACCATCTATAGTAGAACACGACAACCCTAACGAAATCATCTATGGAGCCCTTATTGATGTTATGCAAAAAGAGTACCAATCTACTTTCAAGACTCTAACTTGTGGATGTTTACATGACAGTTTTTTTGTTAAAAATAACGACTCCTTCGTTTTGTGTCCTATGCAAGTTGAATTAGATGTATAAACATACTGTTACTATTGGCGATAACAGCCTGATTTACCAAATCTTGATTCAAATAGTGCTTTGAATAATGCATAAAAAACAATGCAAATGCAATATTGGGTGTAAGATGAGTGTGTGTAACGGAAGGTTGTGTTGTAAGAGACTGCAATTAGGCTTAACATAAGGTAACAATTTAATGTAAGTTTTATTTGATGAACGACATAATCAAAATTGACACTAATCTTAATACAGATAATGACATTGTAAGGCAATTTATAATAAGTAGATTAATCAGTCACAAAATGAGTTTGTTTAACTCACACTCATCATCAATACGCACTGGAGATGACCCTTATTCTTTCTTAATGTAGAACTTTCGGTAGGATGTCCAGGCCACAACAATCTTTTTATCCTTGAAATTTAGGCATGCAACATAAAACAACCTTGTTGCTTTGCTTGATAAGTACTCTGATATTAAAACTGTACATAAATCGCCAGGGACGTTGATGTGTTGCGAGTTTAGACGTGGTTCCTTAAGTTCACCTCTAGATTTATTGAAGGAAATGTACCTACTTTGTATATTAAAGACTCCTGCCGCAGTGTTGTATTAAGTTCTACCACTACGGCTTCGGACTTTGAGCGGTAGGATGTCTCATATCTCAGACCCCTCGATTAGTGTCTCAAGTCCCAGTGCCAAGCCGAGGTTCAGCAGTGCTATTCTGTAACCATCTCACCGTGAGAACTTAGGTGAAGTGAGCACGGAGTGAGCTGTCAGTCCCTAGCAGCAGGTGGAATCACAGTTCACTTCACGTTCACTTCACCTAAGCTTTCACCGTGAGATTATTTCAGAATAGACCGGCTGATCTATATTACCAACAATTTGTTTGTTTCTAGTTTCCTACTTAGGTAAGTTGCAAATCTCGATGGTTGTACGACGCGTCTAGAGTAGGTACTAGTAGTTACCCGGTTTTTGTATTCGCAATTTTCCTATTCAAGGCTATCATTTTTTCAAGAAGTTCTTGATGTTGGGATCTTTCTATGGAAGGAAGGAATTAAAGGAAGAGAGAGGTATCTAACTCCTAGCAGAGTGAGAGACCTTTCTCCTCCTGTAATTATAAGAAACATAAAAATAAAAATAAACTTACATTAAAGCCCCTTACTTAACAGACTATAATGCCGACGCAGTTCTAACTCGCGTTGTAAACTTATAACTACGGGCCTCCATTGTCCGCACCGCACGCATTATTGAGCCGGAAGTTCGTACGGCCGCTTTACTTCCATCCAATGGGATTGTTTCATGATAAACTAGTAGGTAGGTACGTACAGGTGTCATAATAAGTACGTTATAAACTTCTCGGCGTTATGTTTAATTAAAAGGTATGGAATGAAATGGAAATGGGTACGGAATGATAAACTTAATAACATTCATTACCAGATGAACAGCCACATTCATTACCAGAATTATTTATTGTGCACTGGCGGCTGCGCACCGGCGCACTGTGGGAAAATCGGGTATGTTTCGTCTCAAAACTCCTTCCTCCTCCTTGGATGTATATATGGTTTTATAAGAATTAAATAGAAATTGAAAAAAATATATATATATAACGTATCGTATAGTGTGAGAAAAGATGCAAGAAAACGCAATTGTTGTTTCTCCATCGGTAAACTAATGTATTTCATGCAATGCACACATCCTTGGATATTATATAGTTTTATGAGCATTGATTTATATAAAAAACCCTAGACGCACAGTCTCGAACAAAAGTAACACTCAAAACTGTCTCCAACTATACATAAGTAGTTATAGTCATGATATAGACATACTTTTTTGTAAATTCAACCTTACGCGCATGTTTTAAAGTTGTTTTTACAAAGCAATGTTTATAAACCAAAAAAAACGTAGGACCGAAATTTGCCGGTAGAACAAGGCATGAAGTGGAGTGGAATATATTTTTATACTTTTAATTTTGTATAAATTGACTTAGTATTTTAAGAGTTTTAAAAATGTATATAAAAGTGTGTTCTAAACACATACTTATACTTTTATAATAATAGGTATTGTTGTTATCGAAACTAAGTAACTAATTAGGTTAAAACTTAAAACATATAATTATCATAATACTTAGGACAGTATGCAGATTCTGGTATTTATTTTATTTCTGTGAATATTGGGAATGTGGTTTCAATAGTTACCCAAGTAATTTATACGAGATAAGATATCTAGCTAAAATTGAAAACAACATTATTATAAAATGTATATAAACAGAATCATTAAAAAAAACTCGAGTTTAAAACCTTAACCCCTTCCCCCCACTTAGGAATGCGGTTATCAAGAACACTATGAATACTGAAGAAAATTCTCAAAGATTTGCAATCGTTCTAAGAAGATTTCCGTTATGTATCTCTCAAGTTCATCATCAGGTCATGATAATGTTCATTATAGACCAACCGGAGACTATTCTTACATAGAAAATAAAAATAATTACTCAATTTGGCCCTTAAAATAAATACCTAAGCGATATACAAACATTTAAAACAATCTTCGAATTGATGACCTCTTCTCCTTTTGGAAGTCGGTTAAAAACTATATTTTTAGCGATCAGTAGCGAAAAACAAATAAAAAAAAAAACAATTTAAAATAACCTAAAACTGATTTAATTCAGAATAGATTTAATTTTAACAATAATTCAGTTTAAACATCAAAATTCGAGCAATCACAAACAACCGTTAATATTCAGAACAAGAAACACAAAATAATAAAACGGAAAACTAATATAAAATAATATGGAACGAACTTACTGCAAAGTAGCGAGGTACCGACACCCTTACCGTCCAACGGCTGAGAATCAAATGACCGGCACTCGATCGAGCGCTCGCTTATATAAGAATCGGTGGGTACCACTACTACCAGCAATAAGTTCTGCTTATACGGCCTCTCCTGATCGTGCACCGTCCTCGGCTGCACCTGGGACTTCTTCTTCAGGAGCACTGGCAGGTACGGCGACAGTTTGATCGCCGTTGTTGTCTGATATAGTCCGGTCCATACTCGAAGCACCAGTGGGACCAGCAGAAGCACCTGAAGGCTCTCCAAAATCGTCAGGGTTGTCATCATCGCAATCTGTATGAGAAACAAGTGGTTAATTATACGTGACGATATACACCTTTGCCTATTCTGATATTCATCACGCATACAAGGCCCTCATACAAAGATACACTTCCACAACAAAAACTAAAACACTTCGCTTTCAGAAGTATGCATACATCTCCAAACATTAAATCTCACTCATACTCATACTTGAACTTGTACAAGTTCACACGTTAAAAACGTGTCAACCAGGACTACGCCTGCCAGGACAACACCTGTTGCGTGTTCAGAGAACACGACTTCCGGGACAACACCCGATGCGCATACATAGTACGCGTCTTCCGGGACAACACCCGATGCGCATACATAGTACGCGTCTTCCGGGACAACACCCGATGCGCATACTCAGTACACGTCTTCCAAAACCAGGCACTCCAGGACGCTAGCCTTGGGAGCGCGCTGCATTTGGGCTACACTAACCACCCGTTCTGACCAGTAAGGCAAGCACCTGCCTCACACTCGCACGCACGCATACATAATACACGTGCTACTAGAACGTAAAAACAAAACAATTATAACAGTTCGGTTGAAACTTACATTCAAAATATGCAGCACAACTCTCAGGACACCACTCGCCTTTCCAGGGTACCATGTACTGAGCTGCAGCCTGAGTTGTCTTGCCTCTAGCTCCACTTAACAACTTCAGCTCGTAACGATCACTTGGTAACACTTTAGTCACGCGGTATGGACCCCTCATGCCAGGGTCGAGCTTCCCAGCGGACTGAGAATATTTTATTACAAACACCTGATCGTTAACCTGGAAAACTTTTGGCGGGTGTCTTTGACGATTTACCCTAACGTCTTGGCTATCTTGATTTTTGTCAAGATATTCTTTAGCGGAGCTCCTGCTGAGTTCCCTCATGGCTTCTCGATTCGGACTGGAGTTCTCGACGGCAACTTCACGGATCAGCGCACGAATAACAGGAGTGGTCGCATTAGTACCGATTAACAAATACAAAGCGGAATAATGAGTGGTTTTTTGTTTTGTAATATTTAAAACTAATTGAATTTTACATAAACTATCAGACCAGGTGGAATTTTTATTACTACTCTCGACACGAATCATATTAAGGACGGTTCTTACATAACGCTCGACTTGCCCATTGGAGTGATGCATCTCGGGCGTTATGTAATGGATATCACAACCCATTTCAGATACTCAACTGGTAAAAGTTGACGCTTCAAACATGCGACCACGGTCACAAACTATCTGTTTGGGCGTCCCAAACAAAGATACAGCGCTACTGAAAACTCGTTTCAATTCGCTTGCATCTTGTCTGTATATAGGATAGAGTAAACAAATTTGGTAAAAGAATCGACCAAAACAAATACAAATTTATATCCGTTAGACTCGGGTAAAGGACCTAATGCATCAACATGAACCGTGTTGAAGGGAATGTCTGATTTTTCCCATGACGTAATAGGCTGACGAGGAGCTCTTGGAACACGTTTCTTGGAAATGCAAATAAGGCAATGGGAAGTATACTTTCCAACAAACTGTTTCAGGCCAGGGAACCAGAAATGTTTTAAAATAAGGTCATAAGTTTTATCAGCCCCGATGTGCTCGTGCTCGTCGTGAAAAACGCGTAATAAACTGAGCCGGTGCCCTTTAGGGATATAACATAGTAAGCGCGACTCCTCTCCAACAGTTGAATAGTTATAATAGAGCACATCGTTCCGACACACATACCGACCAGAGTCCAAGAGACCATCCCTTAGTTTTTGGATGAGATCGGCAGTCTCGGTATCAGCCGACTGGGCTATTTGTGCCCAATTCAATGGTCTATCAATGTTATTGACTTGCAACGCTGGTGGGTTTCTGCTTAGATAATCTGCGTGACTCATCATAGCGCCCTTTCGATATTCAATCTCAAAATTGAAATCCTGCAGATAAATCCACCAGCGTGCAACTCGTGGAAGGAGATCTTTCTTACGCTCGGTGGCTTTCAAAGCATTGCAATCGGTCACAATTTTAAAAGTTATCCCAATCAAGTAATGACGGAAATGTTGCAATGCCTTGACGACCGCCAACGTTTCCAGTTCATACGAATGGTATTTTGCCTCCGCCCCCTGAGTGACTTTACTAAAATAGGCTACCACCCGTTTACCACCGTCTGCATGTACTTGCATAAGTACAGCACCATATCCTGCACTACTGGCGTCAGTGTGCAGCTCTGTAGGAAGGTTCGGGTCAAAAATCGCAAGTATAGGCTCGCTAGTTAACCGTTTTATAAGTTCTTGCCGGACTTGGTCTTGATCAGGTCCCCATTCAAATTTTACGTCTTTCTTTGTGAGACGCGAGATACATGCGGTTTTTGTCGAGTAACCTTCGATATAACGCCGAAAGTAACCCGCAAGTCCTAAAAACTGGCGCACTTGTCTGACATTACTAGGGATAGGTGTGTTAACTAGTGCCTCGATTTTTTGCGGACTCGGCCTAACCTGACCGTGACTAATAACGCGACCTAGGTACTCTACTTTGGTGGTAAGAAAAAAACATTTGCGCACGTTAATTGAGAACCCGGCTTCCGTTAAAGTCTTCAAGACTTCGCGTAACAAGGTAATGCCATTATCGATTGTTAAACTCAGGATCAGTACATCATCAATATATACCAGGACACTCCCTGCTTCTATTAATTTACGCAAGGTATTATTGATGATACGCTGATACACAGTGGGAGAATTACATAAACCATACGGCATTTTTAAATACTCATAGTGAGCATCCGTGGTTACAAAGCCTGTCCTATGGATTGAGTCCTCGTCGATCAAAATTTGGTGGAAGCCTGACACCATGTCTAAAGATGTGAAGAATCTCGAGCCCCCAAGTCGATCAATGTGGTCATCAATCAAGGGTAGGGGGTACCTATCCTTGACAGTAATGCGATTTAGAGCACGAAAGTCTACGCACATTCTGTCTGAGCCATCCTTTTTCTTGACCAAAATGACCGGACTTGCGTACTCAGAATTTGACTCCCTAATAATCTTTTTGTCTAATAGATCCTGACATATCTCGCGAACCTTAAGTTTCTCTTTGAATGACAAACGATAAGGATGGTATGCCACAGGTACATCACTAGTTAGTTTGATGTGCATCTTGCCAGTTTTTACCGTAGTGGTGGCGGTACCGGATATTAAAAACGGAGAGAATTCATTTACCACAGCCATCAACTTAACAAGTTCCGCACCCGTGACAGGCGTATTTATTTTGTCAGGTTCGTTAACACTCACAGCGTTTACTTTTAGTACCCTATCCGATGTATGAGTCAGATACTGTCCATGTTTTGTGCGAATAAACGTGACGCCATCGCGATTTAGTACGTCAGTCCCTATGATAATGGGCGTATTCATACACGACGCGGGTACTATGACAAAATCAACTTCAAGCGCGATATTACTGAACTCGACCGTTAAAGTGATGAATTCGCGAGCAACAATCTCTTTATCGCTTATTCCTTTCAAAGAACATTTAATTTGTTTACGCGAACCGAAAAAGTAATTTACCACCGCTGATGACATCAAGGATACATTGAGTGCACCACTATCTATAAGAATATCAACCGGTATACCCTGTATCACGGCTGTACTTGTATCATTGTTATCCTTCGCGATTGAAAGTTCGCTACACAAATTAACTTTACGTTGATTATTATTGCTACTTTGGGACCCAGTTCGAGCCTTAGCGAAACAGTCACTTTCTTTATGTCCTGCTTTTTTACAAAAAGAACAGACGGGTTTAGCATTATTACTACCATCGGCTTTATCATTACCATTACGTTTCTTGGGGCACTTATCTTTATAATGCCCTGTTTGGCCGCAATGAAAACATTTGTTTTCAGATCTACTAGGGCCATTAAAATTGCGCCTTTTAGTCGCATTATTGGACGACGCAGATTTATCGGAGTTGCGATTATCAAATTTACGAATGGGCTTTACATAATTAGCTAAAAAGGAAACTAGATTTTCTGACGTAAGGTCAGCATTGATAGCTGCCGCGCTGCTGCGCGCCTGTACATCATTTATCCCGAAAACCACTAATTGAACCATAAGCTCTTCGCTCAACCCTTTTACTAAACGTAATTTTAATAATGAGCGACGCGCATACTCTGCATATGACGAAAACTTGTCAGACGTGGTGTTTATAACCTCATGAAGAATTTGGGCATAATTAATCTTTTGCAGGCACAACGACTTAAATTCTTTAACGAAATTGGACCACGAACGGTCATTTGTAGCCCACTCGTTCAACCAGGTTTTTGCGTCTCCTTTCAAACAATGAGCCACACGCGAGAAACACTCGAGATCGTCCCAACGGTTCACAAGCCTAGCCCTGTCCACTTCGTTACACCACACCTCAAAATTGTTTATAGCTGGGTCAAAATTAGAAACGTAATAGTTGGTAGACTTATTTTTTGTCAACACTCCTAACGCATCGACAAGCGCTTGGGTAGTTGAAACATTATTTTTATCTAATGGAGGTGTGCTGTCACGAATTGACGGTGTACCACGCGAACCACTAGCGGTGTTCCCCTCAATAGCAGTCAATCGCGACATAATAGTGCCTAACACACTTTTCACAGAAACATCATGAGGGTGGGATCGAGATCTATCACGATGATGATGTGAACTATTGACCGTACGTAACCTAGACCTTTCACGCGAACTACGATTGTCACCAGCACGTGACCGACTGCGATGAGACCGTGAATGAGTTTTATCGTTACGTGAACGCGAGTGAGTCCTGTCGCGACGCGAACGCGAACGTGACCTTGAACGAGTTCTATCACGGCGCGAACGTGTTCTATCGTGAGGCGATCGTGAATAATGCCTATGGTCCTGTCGTGATTCACTGCGACGACTACACCTATCCCCTGAGCGAGGCGGCGTCCTATCTAGCTTTTTACGTGGCATTCTTATTTGAAATCAACGGCTGTTTGTGTAGGTATCAAGGCTAATAATTGTGAGCAAATAAGTTGAATCCCACTTCTGATTTTAGCGATCAGAACCGAAAAACAAATAAAAAAAAAACAATTTAAAATAACCTAAAACTGATTTAATTCAGAATAGATTTAATTTTAACAATAATTCAGTTTAAACATCAAAATTCGAGCAATCACAAACAACCGTTAATATTCCGAACAAGAAACACAAAATAATAAAACGGAAAACCAATATAAAATAATATGGAACGAACTTACTGCAAAGTAGCGAGGTACCGACACCCTTACCGTCCAACGGCTGAGAATCAAATGACTGGCACTCGTTTTTTTTTTTTTTTTTATTATTTTTAACTAGGGCATCTTGCAGGTGACCACTAAGGTCGTGGCTGCTTAACCGGACTGTCCTGTGGCTGCCAATAGCTTCTACACTAAGGGCCTCCAGCCAGGGGCATAAAACTATTCTAAATTAAGCGAATGCTCGCTAAGGGCACCCCCTGTGGGGTACGAACCTCGGCTTAGGGCATTCGCTGAGGGGAGGACAGCAAGTTCGGGGACAGGCTGGATCAAGGATAGATCATTATTATTAGGCGGGGAATTTAAAGCTACACGCTCAGCTGCGGCGCGGGCTGGCGTTTCATCGGACAAGGGTCGGGGGGGAGTAATTAATCGGGGTGGTCGCGCACGCGGTGGACCTCTGCGGCGAGGTCGGAACGACGGGTGTCGGGTGTGTTTGTATTTTACTGTGCTGGTGGCCCTATTAGACTCCTGGAGGAGTGTGACTGGATCATCGGGATCGGAAAGGATATGCCGTGGACGGCGAAAGTGACTGAGGGTCGAGGGGGTATAATTGGCCGCAGCAACAGTCAAGGGATTGCGGTGCAAGGCGGCGGAGTCAAAGTAACGCTTGGACATGCGTTTAAGGAACTGATGAATGGTAGGGATTCTAAGATCGAGATGAAGCATCTCGTTCCTAACGTACCAGGCGCTCCCGTGGCTTTACGGAGGAATCGGTTTTGGATCGTCTGCATCCTATGGATATTGTGGGGCTTTGCTTGTGCAAAGACTGTACCCGCATAGGTCATGATGGGGCGGATGCACGCAGTATAAATGCGCAATTTATACACGATCAAAATTCACGGAACAGTTGTTTTTTTTATATCAATCTCAAAGATAGTCCCATATTAAAAGTATGTTGTTCATTTCATGAATACGTACTATGTTCTGTGAAAGTTTGTTCAGGTATTTTGTATACACCATAAATTTGGTGAGTAGTAATTCGTGCCAAATAGTTTGTTTTACTCAAGTCATCTGACGAAACCTTGTAACGTTTCGGATTTAATAGGTTTGTTAAGTCATCATAATAGGTGTGTTAAGAGAATAATTAACTCATGTAAGTATTTGATGAAATAGTGGGCTCGCTTAATTCAGTTATGTTATCACTTCATTGCAATTAAATTTTTAAATACACATTTAAAAAAATAATACAATATATAATGTTTTTTTTTTAATCTGTATGCAATCAACTTTACTTCATTTTGTAACATCATTTTTGTAACGCAACAAAATAAATTAACAAATCGTTACGAAAATGAAATCGACCATGAGGTTGAATTACAAACTCAAACATTTGAAGGTTAAAAAGATTCTTAGTGGACTAATGCAGCTTCTATTTTGAAGTTATACTGGTCTGGTCTGGTATTTACTGGTCACCAACCAAAATGAAAAGTTTATTGTAGAAAAACACTACACAGTATCAAACACATGCGTCTTGTTGATGGCAACCGCTGTCAAAATGGCCGGACAGACGTTCTGTTTTAATCTGATAGGACGGTAGGACACCGTCCTATCAGATTATTATCAGTATCCTATAGGATATTTTAGGTTAACCTAAAATATCTACTGATATTGGTGTTACAAAAACGAATAACAAAATTGAATGAAATGAATGAATTTATTAAAAAGATGTCGATTTTTTCTTACATACATAATATTTTCATAAATGAATTGGCAAGGTACCGTCATAATATTACCTTTTAAATAGTTAACTGAGAGATTCGCGGTGACGTAGATTATAAATGGCTCTGACAGCTCTCTTTTGCAAAATAAATATGGATTCAATGTCAGCAGCCCGACCCCACAGTAAAATAAGAGTATGTCATGCTCACTCTAATGTCTCGCTGGCGGTGGCGCGTGTGTTGGATCATTTAGCTCCCTTCAAAATGGTTGAGCTGAATGGTGCTAATCCATGCGTCATGTTCGTGAACGGGCGCCGTCAGTAGGGACTGGTCATCTCTTAGCTGCCACGGAGATTTTAATTTAATTTATATTTTTATTTCTAACGGAAGCTTTTAATGTTTTGCATCGTTCTCACATGTATAACTTCAACTTGAATGATGTAACCAATATTATGTAACCATTTTTATTTATTTAAAAGAGTGTCCGTGGAGTTTCTTGCCCGTTCTTCTCCATAGGTACCTACTACGCTTTGGAATGGGCGACTACCTTCATATTTCTGACTGACTGACCCCTTGACAATTCAAAAGTGCCTGTAATTGGTTTATTTGAAATAAATGCTTTGAGTTTGAGTTTTAGTTTGAATGCCATACGACATAATGCTGTGGAAGTAGCTAAAATAGACCAATCGCGCGGTTTCTACGTCTGTTAACTGTCTTATCTTTCTAACAGTATAAGCGGCCGCGCTTAGCCGCCCCGCAATAGATGTTACGTGAGGTCGCCATTGTAATTCATCGGGATGATTTCTGCGTGGAATTTTCAAGCTTCTTACGTGAAGTTTCCAGCATCATATACTTTAGTTTGCAAGAAATTAAGGAAATCTTCCAAGACGGGCAACTCTCGCGGGTATTTTAGGGCTTGTAGATAATCCTCGTATGTATCTGAATCCAATTTTTGAGACAATATATATACCAGGAAATAGTCCCAGGAATTCGCATCGACTCCCAGATTCTTTATTGCATTCACGCTCGCGTACGTAGTGTCGGTAATGCGTTTTATATGATTTGATGACTGTTGCTGGTTTGCAGGGATATTTTTGAGATTTTTAAGGTAAGAAGTGAAGATCAGTCGTTTATTATTATAACGATGATTGAGGATATTCCAGCACACAGGATAATTGTCGGAGCTTATTTGGAGATGCAGGATCAATTATTCGGGCTCACCTTTGATCTTACTCTTTAGATACTGCATCTTTTGTGCATTCGACAAAGAGGGGTTGTTGTGCACTGCTTCGGTAAAAAGTCTTCTAAATCTTTGAACGAAACCCACTTATTGTAGTTTCCCTCAAAGGTGACTATCTCCATTTTAGGAGTTGATTTTTCAATATGCGCAACGGACCACATTTTCTTATTGATGTCTTTCTTGATTTTGTTATAATATTTCTCATAATGAGTAAATTGCTCTTCGTACACGGGGTCGAGTCAATAGCGAGTCAATAGCCGCCCAACGAGATTGTATCGTTTTCAGGTTGTCTTCAAACTCCCATTTTTCCGTGACGAGATCAAGGTCGATATTGGAAGATGTTCTCAAGAAAGCCTTGAAGTTGGTAGCTTGCTTCTTGAAGAGACCTTCGGCTTTACTCTCTTCAAGAGCAGGGGTTTTAAAAGCAGCTTGAGGTGCGAGATTTGAGATTTGAGATTCCGCAGTAGGTTGGAACGTAGGAGGTTTCAATTCAGGGATTTGCTAATCGACGACGTAAGTAGTCTGAGGACTTGCGTTCTGCACCATCCTTCTTGAAATTGGTGAAGAGCTTATCTACGGTTTCAATTAGTTGTTGTTGGGTTGCTAAAATATCATCCATTTTCGACATTGTAAAGATAAAAAGGAGACCTTACTTGCACTGAATGCTTCTTAGGAGATCAATTGTCCTTGCGATGGCTGCAAGAACAAACCTGGAGTAACAACGCGATGAGATGACGCGATGTTTTCGTAAAAACCAGGTCAATCAGTATCATGATGGCACGTGACCGTCCGGGGCACCGACTTAAATTAAGATCGGCAAGATGATGGCACCTTTTCGTCCGGAGCGCAGAGGTCAGTTAGGATCCGCAGGATGATGAAATTTTTGGAAAGTAAATCCACTCAGTTCTGTTTGTCAGGCTCTGGTATAAAGTTCCAAGCGAGACACTCACACAGTACCATCAGTAAATACACGCGTAATGGTCCCACTCCGATGGCTTGAAGGACCAATGTTCGGGGTTGGGGTGAGATTAAGATAAACTAAGAATTATAAAGATAGGTATTTTTCAGTAATACAAATGGGATAACTATTAAAACTAATGAGGTGAAAGAGATGAGATTGAGTCGCGCCCGATATGCTATCCGAAAGCGTACTGACTATTTTACTTAAGTAATACATAAAATATTCAAGGCATAGAGCGCGGTGTTGAAATTACACTGACATGTTATTATTGTTCGGTGATTGACCTGAACAAACTTTATTGATTAATTTTATTTTATTAAACCAAAATAAAGGTATAATATTAATTACGAAACGATATGATGATATTATAAGCATTCCAATAATATGTATACTTACATGGTAAACTGTCGAGTGATGTGGTGTTGAATTGTAGTTACGTCTTGCGTCAAAATTACGTTATTGAACATCAGTTAGATTTGATGCCTATTTATATACATTATGTTTAACCAATAAAATAAAATGAACAAAAATAAAGCATATTTAATGTACTATATTAATTTATTATTTTAATTCCATAACAACGACTTTCGTGTGAAATGGATGGATGAGACGGCTTTGTATGAGACTTTCCCACAGTGCGGCGATGCCTGTTATTTGCAACCCAAGTGTAAACGTTGACACTTGACAGGACATATCGTGTTCTTCTATAAGCTCAAGGTAAAGCTCATTCAGTTAATAATGAAGGAACGCAACACTCGTCGCGCACAGTTTCGCACGAAAAATCTTTCTACCGCAAAAACAAACAGTAGGTGAGATTGTTGTGCAGTTTCTTGTAATGTGTAATCTGTTGGCGGTGGCAGGTTAAACAGATCACACGCAACAGATGTAGTATGTATGTAGTTGGTCGGCGGTAGCAGGTTGAACAGATCACACGAAACAGATGTAGTGTGTAATCTGCCGGTCGGCGGTAGCAGGTTGAACAGATCACACGCAACACACGACAACAACACGAGACACAAGTACGACGTAATAGCTCCGTGTTAGCTCCGTGTTCAAAAATAATTTTAAAATAGTAAAACTCGTTTTTTGTCAAGTCTATGTGAAGAATATGACTCAGTGTTGCGTGACTCCCATTATATAATGTTTGTGATCAAAAATTTATATTTTTAATACCAGAATGGACTAAAAATATCAAGTGCAATCTAACAGCTGAATTAGTGAAGTTTTCTATAGTATTATTACACCACAACATAATAAATACCCTAATGAAGAAGTCAACAAAAAAGACCAAGGAAATAACATGAACAAGTGAGTGTATTTTTAAATATTACTCTTAAAAAATCCGTTGAGCAAAATAAAACACGGATACATTTTGCTTTATTCAAAACTGACCTTTGGACCTCAATATATGACCAGCAAATTTCACACCCGATGTTAAACATTGTCATAACTTATTTCGAACAAAATTTCTAATGATCAGCTGGCGGCAAGGTCTATACATTCGACTTAAGCGACATTAAGTGCCGGTTCAAATCTCAGTGGCACAGTGATGACTTTTTGTGGATGTTTCACCAACATTTCTAACAACGATATAGACGACCCATTCGCTTCAAACATTCGATTGTATCAATTACCTACATATTTAATCAAAAATAAATGACTGACATGGAAGAAATAAACAACGTTACGTTTCGAAAACACCAAACTATTAAATCAAGGTCTATGGACTTCCTTGATCAAAGCAATACTAGCCCAATGTCCTGTGATGAATTGTTAGGTAGAAGAAGCCTTGATCTATCCACCAACATATGCTCAACTTACATGGCAGAAATGAAAGATGAAATTAAACAATTAAAATCGAATTTAGAAAGTACACAGAGTGAGATGGAAAATATTATTTTAGAAAATTTAGAACTTAAAAAAACTATTGCAAACATGAATCAAGAACTGGGCCTTCTCAAACAGATATGTAGAAGCCCACTAACGACTTTTAGACAAAATATGTCAAGCAGCACTAAGAAAAGTGTACGACGTCGACTTACAGACAGTTTTCGACTCTCTCCTCAAAAACTAAACAAAAGCCCATTAATCCCCTTACAACAATTGAATAAGAAATTGACTACTAGCCAATCTTCAAAACGCACACATCTTCGAGAAAATACGTGTGAGGAAAGAACTACTGTTTCGCAGACGGATACGGAAACTAAGGAAACTAAGACGACAAAAAACACAAAAAACGTGATACTTAATACTAGATATAAGTGTAACAAAAGGGCATTTATAATTGGAGGCAGTCAGTGCAGCGGACTATCATCACAATTGACAAAATCTAGGTTTAGTAATCCCTATAACACTTATCAGTTTAACTCTATAGTTAAAACGAATGCCTCCACACAGGAAATTTTAACAAGCGCAAAACTATTTGATATTAAAGCTGACGATAAATTGATAATATCTATTGGACAAAACGATGACAATACCTTAAAAATGACAACAGAATTATGTTTGTTTTTAAAATCTGTGCCTTGTCCTGTAATTGTATTGGGTGTGAATAAAAACATCTGCTCCAATGAGATAAAATTGAATGGAATGTTAGATTTAATTTGTAATCAGACTAAGGAATGTTATTTTCTCAAAAAAACGTATAATGTGTCATCATTAAGTTATAAAATAAATTCTCTATTAGATCAACTAGACTATAACAAACAATTTTTGTCTTTTTACGGAAGTTCTAATTATTATAACAAAAAAACTGGATTAGACTCGAGTGTCAATATTACTAAAACTAAAAACCAAAGCACACAAACTGGTGATGATATATTGATAGGTGATACGAATAAATCATCAGACATTACTGAACTATCTCAGGGGAATAAATTGATCCAAGTTCAAAATAAACCTTTTTTTCGTAGTTAAAAACCAAAATCTTATTATTTTCCACCAAAACATTGCAGGGGCTATTAACAAAATAAATGAAATTGAAATTGCCCTTAATTTGCTTCAGGATCAAACATATTTTGTAGATTTCCTATGCCTAAGTGAGACGTTTATTAAATCAGGAGAAGAAGATAATATGACAGTACATTCGTTTAAATTAGTCAGCAGCTATTCTAGGAAAGACCAAAGGCGAGGTGGAGTCTGTATACTAATGAAGCCAGATGCTGAATTTGAAAATATAGAGTGGTTGAATAGTATTGCGATGGAAAAACATTTTGAAATATGCGGTATTAAGATAAAACAATATAACTTGAACTTATTCTGTCTTTATAGAACACCAGATTCTGACTTAAATATATTCTTTAGAAAATTACAAATATTATTAGATAAAACACGTAACAAAGACAAATATCAAAATATTCTATGTGGCGACTTTAATATAGATATTCTAAGCGATAGTAAATATAAGAATACATTTATCGATATTCTATACAATTATGATTTAAAAATACACATAAGTAAACCAACTCGGCAAAATTCTTGCATTGACAATATTATAAGTGACATCAAAGAAGCAAAAGGTGAAACACATGAATTAGGACTATCAGATCACAATACCGGACAAACATTATCAATCAAATTAAAAACGGAAAATAATATATTTCGCAAGCATTGGTTTGCATACAAAAGAGACCTGAGTAAAGAAAATGTAGAAAAATTTAATTACTTTATTAGTAAGCTATCATTTTCAGAAGTATACTTGGAAACAGACGTAAATAAAGCCTTTTCATTATTCCACGATGAACTTTGTCTATTCCATGAACTGTGTTTCCCATTGATTAAAATTAAGATGAACTCTAACTCTCTTAGCCCAAAATGGGTAACTAAAGGACTAAAGAAGTCATTTATAATAAAAAGAAAACTACAAGGTATCTATTATAAAAATAAGACTACCCACAATAAACAACAATTTAGAAAATATAGCAAAAGACTAAGGCAATGTGTAAATACGATACAAAGGGATAATAATAAAAAATACATAGAGAAAGCAGACAACAAATGTAAAGCTACATGGAAAATAATAAATTATAAACTTAAACAGAATAATGCTAGTAATGAAATTAGAGAAATTTTGGATGGAGAAAACATATTATTAAAAGAAGGTGATGATATAGCAACATACTTTAACAAATACTTTATTAACATTGGTAAAAAGGGAAACGCTCAAAATCCAAACAATAAATATGTTTGCAATAAAACGGTTGGTAACTCTATTTATCTAGAACCAGCTACTTGTATGGAAATATTTATGACAGCTATGAAATTACGAAATACAAACTCAGTCGGATATGATAACATTAGTACTAATATGATCAAACAAAATGTCTTAACTTTAACAAAACCCTTGACTTACATAATTAATTTATCTTTGGAAAAGGGTATATTCCCCGACAGTTTAAAATTTTCTGTTGTAAAACCCCTTCACAAAAAAGGACCTAGATCTGAGGCAAATAATTATAGACCAATTACTTTGGTTCCCATACTTTCAAAAATATTTGAAAAAGTAATGAGCAAAAGGCTTATAAATTTCTTAGAGAAACATGACGTATTATGTAGTCAACAGAACGGTTTCATTAAGCAAAAATCTACAAGTTTGGCATGTTTTAAACTAGTTAAAGAAATTATGGATGCTATCAATAAAAAAGAAATCCCAGTAGCAGTATTTTTGGATATGAGTAAGGCGTTTGATATGGTATGTCATGAAACCTTATTGCGTAAACTTGACCAATATGGTATACGAGGCGTTGCGTATAGTTGGTTCGAAAGCTACTTAAGAGGCCGACAACAATACACGGAGATTAAAAAAATGTGTTTCGTAACTAACACCCAGAAAACCTTTAGGTCGCCGTACTTAGCAAACTACTGTGGTGTACCACAGGGAAGTGTCCTTGGCCCCTTATTGTTTATAATTTATATAAACGAACTGCCCAACTCCACGAACCAATACACTATATTATTTGCAGATGATACTACCGTGTTGACAAAAGAGAAAACTCTAGATAACAGTAAAATTGTTACGAATAAAGCATTGACAGATTTAATAAATTGGCTAGATAGTAATAACTTAAAAATAAATACAAATAAAACTAAATTTATAACATTTTTGCCGTATAATAACCACAAAAAAATAGGAAATGAAATGAAACTAAGTTTAAAATACAACAATAATGACATAGAAGAAGTTAATAATATCAATTTTTTAGGAGTAGTTATGGACAGACATTGCAACTGGAAAGCACAAGTAGATAATGTATGTAAAAAAATTAACAAATTCGTATTTGCACTTAGGAGGATCAAAAATTTAACAGACATTCAAACAGCCTTATTAGTATACCACAGTCATGTTTGTTCTGTTTTAAGGTATGGAATAACTTTATGGGGGAATTCAACAGATGCCCAGAGGGCATTCATAGCCCAAAAAAAGTGTGTAAGGTCAATTTTCAATCTTAAGTGGACAGACTCTTGTAAACCTGTATTTATTAAGCAAAAGCTGCTTACTCTCCCGTCTTTATATGTGTTTGAAATCTGCAAATTTGTAAGAAACAATTACTCGCTCTTTGAAAAAGATGAAAAGGCTATGTCAAAGAGGAAAGTAGTACAAAAGCCACTAGTAGTCCCGCGTAATAGACTAAAAGTTTGCAACAAAAATTGTTATACCATGGCGGTGAAAATATATAACCACTTAGCCAAAGAATTTAGAAGTGCTACAGATTTAGAATTTAATAGAAAGTTATATAACTGGTTGTGTGAGAGATGTTTTTATTCCATCAATGAATATTTTGAGTGTAAAATGTAAAATTTATTATTATAATTATTATGACATCTACATTCTGACATTACTTAAATAATTTTGAAACATGTTCATTATTCTTGCAATTTTTTATTGAAATAACATAATTATTATTGATTGCTATTTTTAATGTAAATTATTATTTTAAATTAATAGAATTGTATTTAATTTTAATTTTATTAATTGCATTGTAACCTAATTATAAATTACTCAACTATCTTTAGTATTTTTATATTATTGCTCACTACTAAATTTGTACTGCATGCTATATGTACAACCAAAATGTAAAATCTGAATATTTGCACGGCTGAAATGCCGAATATAGTGAAACCCATAGATTTTAAGAACTTATGTTAGCTACCTATATTCTTGCAAATAAATATATCATTCATTCATTCATTCATTCATTCAACAGATGTAGTGTGTAATCTGCCGGTCGGCGGTAGCAGGTTGAACAGATCACACGCAACAGATGTAGTGTGTATGTAGTTTGTCGGCGGTAGCAGGTTGAACAGATCACACGCAACAGATGTAGTGTGTATGTAGTTTGTCGGCGGTAGCAGGTTGAACAGATCACACGCAACAGATGTAGTGTGTAATCTGCCGGTCGGCGGTGGCAGGTTAAACAGATCACACGCAACAGATGTAGTATGTATGTAGTTGGTCGGCGGTAGCAGGTTGAACAGATCACACGAAACAGATGTAGTGTGTAATCTGCCGGTCGGCGGTAGCAGGTTGAACAGATCACACGCAACAGATGTAGTGTGTATGTAGTTTGTCGGCGGTAGCAGGTTGAACAGATCACACGCAACAGATGTAGTGTGTATGTATTTTGTCGGCGGTAGCAGGTTGAACAGATCACACGCAACAGATGTAGTGTGTAATCTGCCGGTCGGCGGTGGCATGTTAAACAGATCACACGCAATAGATATAGTGTGTATGTAGTTTGTCGGCGGTAGCAGGTTGAACAGATCACACGCAACAGATGTAGTGTGTAATCTGCCGGTCGGCGGTAGCAGGTTGAACAGATCACACGCAACAGATGTAGTGTGTATGTAGTTTGTCGGCGGTAGCAGGTTGAACAGATCACACGCAACAGATGTAGTGTGTAATCTGCCGGTCGGCGGTAGCAGGTTGAACAGATCACACGCAACAGATGTAGTGTGTATGTAGTTTGTCGGCGGTAGCAGGTTGAACAGATCACACGCAACAGATGTAGTGTGTAATCTGCCGGTCGGCGGTGGCATGTTAAACAGATCACACGCAACAGATGTAGTGTGTATGTAGTTTGTCGGCGGTAGCAGGTTGAACAGATCACACGCAACAGTTGTAGTGTGTATGTAGTTTGTCGGCGGTAGGTAGCAGGTTGAACAGATCACACGCAACAGAATGATGTAGTGTGTATGTAGTTTATCGGCGGTAGCAGGTTGAACAGATCACACACAACAGATGTAGTGTGTATGTAGTTTGTCGGCGGTAGCAGGTTGGACAGATCACACGCAACAGATGTAGTGTGTAATCTGCCGGTCGGCGGTAGCAGGTTGAACAGATGACACGCAACAGATGTAGTGTGTATGTAGTTTGTCGGCGGTAGCAGGTTGAACAGATCACACGCAACAGATGTAGTGTGTATGTAGGTTGTCGGCGGTAGCAGGTTGAACAGATCACACGCAACAGATGTAGTGTGTAATCTGCCGGTCGGCGGTAGCAGGTTGAACAGATGACACGCAACAGATGTAGTGTGTATGTAGTTTGTCGGCGGTAGCAGGTTGAACAGATCACACGCAACAGATGTAGTGTGTATGTAGGTTGTCGGCGGTAGCAGGTTGAACAGATCACACGCAACAGATGTAGTGTGTAATCTGCCGGTCGGCGGTAGCAGGTTGAACAGATCACACGCAACAGATGTAGTGTGTATGTAGTTTGTCGGCGGTAGCAGGTTGAACAGATCATACGCAACAGATGTAGTGTGTAATCTGCCGGTCGGCGGTGGCATGTTAAACAGATCACACGCAATAGATATAGTGTGTAATCTATCGGCGGTGGCAGATGTAGTCCTGCAGGGCTAACATGACAAGCGCGAGAACGCTCTTTTTCTCGTTTTGTCGAAATTTGTCTACGATTCTGACGTCATTCTAATCCCTAACATGACCGTAAACGACGAGTAAACTCGAAAAAAGCATTTTGACACTTCTATATCTCGCGACGAGAAATCGATGTTGCAAGTTATTAAAAATAAATTATTTTTATGATAGCAACATCGGCTTGAGATTCCGTTTCATTCATTCAATGGTGCCGATTTCCTTGTCACAAATACCTCTAAACTAAACTAAAAATTACCAAAATTTTGATTATTCCTGTCAACCGACGATTTCCCATTCTGAAATAGACTAAAGTGACACAACTTAACTATATTTTAGTAGTTATTAATTTCTAAAATCATATAAATCTAAAATTCTGGTTGTCCAAGTATTTAATCGCGATTAAAAAGGTGTGGAAAAAACTAAAATTCACACCAACACCTCGACTTTTTTTTCTTTTCTTTTGCTCATATCTCGAAAATGGTGTGTCCTATCGCAAAAATAATGAAAATTTGAACCCCCTTTATGGAGCCCATAAACCCCTAATACCCAACATGTAGGTAATAATTTTTCATATTTTACATACAAAAAACGAAAAAATCCATATAAAACACGTCGTTCCAATATAAATAGTAGTTTATAACTAAGTATTTTCATTATTAATATATTGTAAAATAAAATGATGATTAAAACAATTACAATTATGAAACTGCCATGTTATTTTGGAGATATTTTTTGTATAATAATTTTGTCTACTTTTCTCGTCGTTCTCGTCGTCAAAATCGAGGACGAGTAAATACGACTTAATGACTGAAGAATCGGAGATTATCTCGTGTTGAATTGTCAAAAATCGAGATAACTAAAGTGCCATGTTAGGGTTTGTCGACAAAACATAAAGTTTGACAGAAGGAGTCGACTATTTTGTATGGAGGCGCTGTCAGAAAACGAGAAAAGAGACAAAATAGACTAAAATTACTCACGCGAGAACGAGTAATTGTCGCGTGCGTCATGTTAGGCCTGCTGAAAGAGTAAATTAATTAATTAATCTATCAATAGATACAGTCACAGGTTTCTTACAACTTGTAGAGTATAAAGCTTTCTTCGTAGAGAAATCCAGTAAAAGTTGTATTGTATCGGACAGTCGCCCTCCCCTTACTCCTTACTCTCCGTGAATGAGCGTGCATAACGTGCCGCTGTCTGCTAAAATACTTGCACTATTGAATACGATTCAATTTAGAAGCTTCCATCTCGCGCGAATATCCTTAGGGCATGGTGCCGATGGCAGGCATGGCGGCGCCAGCTCGAGCCAACATGTTATATTATTTACATGCTGACGCAGCGTTTAAAAGCGCTCCACACTCGACGTAAGGTTCGGAAGTACCTACCACACGTTACAACGGATATAAAGGAGCGCGTGTGACATTACTCGCCGTACATTGATTATTAATGAGAAGACGAAATAGCTTCAGCAGATGCAGATGAATTAATTCGCTTTGTGACCAAAGTGCATGACGGGCACTTCCTGGACAGCGGCGCAACAGCGCGGCGGCGCGGCGGCGGCGCGGCGGCGGGCGCAGACCATTATACACCTGAAACGTTTTCACGACGACACGAGATTGCAATTTATTCCTGACTGCGAATGGAATCTATACATTTTATAAAATAAAGTCAATTTTCGCGTTTGTCTGTACCTCCGCGTTGTTCTTCTAAAATACGCAACGAATTTTGATGAGGTTTTCAACACAATTTAGAGAATGTATTCCGGAAGGTTTATGTGTATAACACATTAATATTAATTTTATAGATACCTAATTAAGAAATTTCGATGTGTTGTCAAGTCGTAAAAATCCGTGCGAAGCAGGGGCGGGTCGCTAGTATTTTATAAGAGTTACCGTTTCGCAAACTGCGCGCCACTTCGTGAAATAAGTAACACGGCTCTTGTACAAATTGTTTAGTTAGAGTCTAACTAAACAAATTTTACAAGAGCCCGTTGATTTAGACAATTACTTACTATTTTACCTTTTATCCATGTGGGTGTGCACCCATGTGGCCCTTTACGGCAACCAATTTTCCAAGCGACAGGTAATGACGGATCTTAAGTACGAAGCGATTTAGGTTCGGTACCGTAGATACATATTAGGTATCTAATACACGGTGCACTTGGCACATCGCGGTTTCTAATGTAAAGCGTTATACACCATACTGTAACACGATACGAAAACGCTTTCAATTCTGCAACAGAAAACTGTTCACCGGCGTGAATGAGCACTCATTTCCATGAGTGCGTCAGAAACATATTAAAAGTCATCTTGCAGGTGATATTACTTCTTGTCACGATTTTCGTAGTTGTTAGACATCGCCCCTAATGAGGTGTGGAGTCACGCTGCCACGCTGTCACTTACGTGCGCACACTCACGTAAGTCCGCGTTGTTCGCAGTACACTGCCGAGCGTGACCGCATGATGAAGGTGTACTTCATCTGCACGCTGGCCATCTACCTCGCCGGCGTCGCCATCCAGACAATCGCCTACAAACTGTAAGTACAGTACACCACACAACTGACAACGCGTGCTTACTCATTTCAAGCTTCAAGAAAACTCCAATTTGTTTATGGATAGGAAATATTTTTAAAGAAGGACACAAATTACTTTAGATTAAGGTTACGCCGCAATCGAAAAACCTCAAATTCTTCAGTGTCTCGGTAATCTAATGATATCTTTTAGAAAAAGGAAACTTATTATTTTTGTACTCGAAATAATTTACAGTTTTAAACGTTTGGGTTTATAAAAGACGGCGGCTCCTCGTCGAGTGCAGTGTTCTGAATCAGTGAGCCGATTCCTTCCAGATGATCACACGCATTATGTTTTAAAGTCTGTCAAACAAGTCTGTTTACTAAAACTAGGAGAATTACTATATAAAATATTGTTGAGTAGATAATATTGTTGAATCATAAGCATAATATAGCTTATGTGTGCTGTGTTCAGGTCGTTGCTGGGTATCGTGAGCATCATCGTGGCCGGGCTCATCATCACGTCGTGCACGTACCTGGTGGTCTGTCTGGACTTCGTTGTGAGTGTTAGCATGACGCATTAATAACGAGCACAGTGTGCACAATGTCCTAACACTCCCGTGTGTGTGCAGCACGCCGGCGAGCGCATGCGTCGCGTATCGCAGCGCGTGCACAACAACCGCACGCTGTCGCAGATACTGTCCTTCATCGTCGTCACCACCTTCATCATGCAGATCCAGCTCGTCATGGTCAGTGCCATAGTCATGCCTTTTAACTACAAATAAAAATAATATAATCACAGTTGCGATGCGGTTAACTAAGCCTTAGAGCTGGTTCACATTAGATCGGAACGACAGTTTTACGGGATGGCAGAAGTGTCGGATGTATATTGGCATATATTTTTCAATAGCGCTATTCACATTACGACCCGATAAAACTGTCGGCGACGTCACAAGCCACTATTTCGGTTGGGTCAGATTTAATATACTGCTTTGTATAGCGCCGTTTAAATTTGTCGGTCTGACCTCACGTGACAGCTCTTACACGCAACTGTAGGAACAACTGTAGGAACTGTTAGAATTGCGGCCAATTTAGGTAAATTGAATATTATGAGTTCCAAACAGGTACACAAATAACACTCACTCACTCAACAAATTGTATGCCATTTGAGTTGTATACCAAACGAATTAATATTCAATATCGAATATTATTCAAATAGAAATGTCTATTGTTCTATTGAAATAGGTAGCTATTCCAATAGAAATAGCTACCTATTCCAATAGAAACTACCTATTCCATAAATGAGAGGTTGCAGTTATCTAATGTGTAGTTAGTTGGTTCTAATCGTGTCACGTGGCGTAGGTGGAGGGCGTGTTCACCGTGGCGGCCCAGCTCGGCGGCAACGTGACGGTCGCGCACCCGGGCGACTTCCACTATTGCCCGTACGACATGAATGAGGTAAAACACACACACAGAAAAACACCAATAAGGACCGACGGCTCGTTGTTTCACGCGCGCCTCAAAGAGATGTCAGCACAACTGACGGGGTCCGCTAGAACCGATGCCTGCCGGGGTCACGGAAAAGACCGAAAGGGATACCGTGGCCCCTGGCAACTTACAGGCAACTGAAGGAAAACGGGTGGGTTTTAGTCAGTAAGAGTCACACGCCCTCACACGCCCAGAGCGGAGATGTTATTTGATAATTACCCAACCAAGAAAAAAAAAAGATGGTGGCTGCGATTTTTTTTACATTTTTCATTATGAGTATCGTTTTCATAGTTTTTGAAGGTGCTAAAGTCAATAGTGAGGTCAAAATGTAAATTCAAGATGGCGGCTGTTAAATCATACGTGAGAAGGAACTTTGTTCCTGATGGGGTCGGACCGCACACGTTTTTTTTTCTCATAGAGGGTGATAAAAAGTAGAGTATTCACCTCGGGAGCAACACTATTTTAAGCTCGAGTGACGTACTTTGAGTCCCTCGCTGCGCTCTGGATTCAAAGAGACACTCTTTTCACGCTCACGCCTTAAAAATAGTTGTTTGCTCCCTAGGCAAACAATCTACAAATTCATGTAATTTTGTCTTAATATACATCAATGTCAATGTGTATGTAATGGAGATTTAGCATAATAATTAAAAAGTCAAGTTTATTGGTTCTAGCACAACGCTTAGCAGAGCGAGCAGCTCAATCCCTAGCTTTGTTGAGTTTCCCTTCGTTAGCTGCACCTCTTTTGTATTCCAGACTGATTAGTTCATGTATCTCTACCTGAGCAAGGAACGCTAATATTGCGCGTATCCCTCGCTATCCCTTAACATAATCTCGGAACAAATTATATTAAGACCCTGACTTGACATGCGGATGTTAGGTCAGGATCTTAATATAATTTGTAAAAGAAGCATCATGGGAACAAACACGTAAACTTACATAAATTCCACACACACTCGTATAACCCCGCACCAGCACACCAATCCCGAGCCCCGACATACATCTTGAAGTCCGGCTTTGATTTCCAGAGTCGGCACTAGAGAGGTGATGAAGAGTGAGGCCCAAAATAGTCAGTTAGTCTGTAGAAATATTACCAATAGCAATGCCAGCATCAGGTTACATTAAATTTACTGTTAGTCTACAGACTAACTGACTATTTTGGGGATCACTGGCAACTAACACTACATTTAATGTAACCTGATGCTGGCATTGCTGTTGGTAATACTTTAAGCCACATATGACATTTTAATTTGTGTTTAACCTGTGTATCTGCACTACAAGCTCATAGATAATAACCAATTACCTATTTCTATGAATTTTCTATTTTTATGTGTGTTTGGCAGCATTACCTGCAGCTGACGCTCCTGGCAATGTTCTTGTGCGCGGTGCACCAGATCCTCATCACCGTGGTGAAGCTAGCTCTGCTGACAGTCACAGCCGCCGCCTACGTCGCCGTCACCACGCATCAGCACCTTGTCTACCAGCAGCACTTCTACGACTACCAGTGAGTGACTGTGCCTTACTGACTATGTGATGCTCCCTCAAATGTCTCGCTGGCGCGTTTGTTAGATCATTCAGTTCCCTTCAAAATGTTTGAGCTGAATGGTGCTGATCCACGTGTCATGTTCATGAACGGGCGCCGACAGTTGTGACTGGTCGTCCCCTAAAGGGGTTAAATAGGGGATGAAATTTTGTATCGAAGTTTGTAATTTTTGCCGATGGGACATCCCATCGGGCACATGGCTTATTATCTATAACTTGGAGAATTATCCTTCGTAGACACCGCTGCGGTCTGGACTGGAGCCAGCAGTGGACCAACATCGTGATTGCCGCGGGCGCCACGGTGGCGCTGCTGCTGCACTCCCATCAGACAGAGAGCACATACCGGCTGGACTTCATCTGGAAACTACAGGCCAATGGTAATTAAATGATCCTTAGGTACAGTCTCTAAAATATGTTACTATGGACAGTTTGGCAATAATGTCCGATACCTATTATGATTCATTGGTTAATATCTGTTCTCAAGAATGCATGCATATAATACCTAGGTTGGGGAAAAAGTCTTTTCGCATTATAGTATGTATGAACTTGTAATAAAATCTCTTTGGCTATACTATGTGTATCTGGCTGGTTTTGGTATCATTGAAAGTTTAAATTTTAAAGAACATAATTCCAAATTCAAATTAGGAAAATGTGTGATTTTTATTTGTTTTTCGTACTGTCAAGATGAGTGAATCTAATGAAGAAATTCGATACATTTTAAAATTTTACTACAAAAAAGGTAAAAATGCAACGCAAGCCGCGAAAAAAATTTGCGATGTTTATGGACCTAGTGCAGTGTCTGTGAGAGTAGCACAAATTTGGTTTAAGCGTTTTCAATCCGGAAATTTTGATGTCAAAGATGCACGTCGCTCTGGTCGCCCTATTACGGATAAAATGGATGCCATTTTTGAAAAAGTGGAGCAAGATCGGCATATTAGTAGTTACGACGTAGCTGAAGAACTGGGAATTGACCACAAAACAGTTTTGGCGCATTTGAAAAAAACTGGGTACACAAAAAAGCTCGATATTTGGGTACCTCACGAGCTCACTGAAAGAAACCTAATGAACCGTGTACTCATTTGTGATTCTTTATTACGACGTAATGAAACCGAACCATTTTTGAAGAAGCTGATAACTGGTGATGAAAAGTGGATCACGTACGACAAGAACGTGCGAAAAAGGTCGTGGTCAAAGGCCGGTCAGGCTTCACAGACTGTGGCAAAACCCGGGTTAACTCGCAACAAGGTGATGCTGTGTGTGTGGTGGGATTGGAAGGGCATTATTCATTATGAGCTGTTACCACCAGGCAGGACCATCGATTCTGAACTCTACTGCGAACAACTGATGAGATTAAAGCAAGAAGTTGAGAGAAAGCGGCCGGAATTAATCAACAGAAGGGGTGTGGTTTTTCATCATGATAACGCTAGACCTCACACATCTTTAGCCACTCAGCAAAAATTAAGAGAGTTTGGCTGGGAGGTGTTAATGCATCCGCCGTATAGTCCTGACCTTGCACCTTCAGATTTCCACCTGTTTCGGTCTCTTCAGAATTCTTTAGGCAGTGTCAGGTTAACATCACGGGAGGACTGCCAAAACCACTTGTCGCGGTATTTTGATCAGAAGTCCCAAAATTTCTATAGCAATGGGATCATGTCCCTACCTACAAGATGGCAAAAAGTTATCGAACAAAATGGTACCTACATACTTTAGTTAAATGTAAACATACTATGTTAAAAAATGTTTTGAATTTTCTTAAAAAATGCGAAGAAACTTTTTCCCCAACCTAATATGTGTCCATCTGTGGAAAGCATAATATAAAAAATGCGACACAAAATGTGACATCGAAGGAACACCAAAACTATCTGACAAGACTCGCAACGTTCAACCAAAATATAGGATGCTTCAACGGTTTCAAAAAGAAACGATGTGTCACCTCTTAGAAAACATAAAATTAAATATCAGACATTTCTTGCGTTGTATATACATATGTGCCTACTCAGTCAGTTCAGAAGAAGTTCATACCTTGTTGTGATCTATATATCTGGTCAAATTTGAAAATGTAAGTATTAGAACATAATGCTATGATGTCTAATGCAACACATTAAAACAAAACAGTTATTATGTTATGAGAAACATAACATTTGATTGAAGAAAGCACTCTTAAATGTTACCATAAATAATAAGAATAACGTACCTACATTTCCGCTCTTGTTACCTGTGGACCTTTCACCATGGCAGGACTCGTTGTGATGTTGACGGCGAGCTCGATCTGTCACCTGTTGTAGTAAAGAATATACCCGTATTTTAGGTTTTATTTAACAAAATTCAACATAATGTTATAATGGCACATTAATCCTGACAATTCAGTTTCTTCTTTATTTAAGACGTTCAATGTTGACCGAGGAGTTTATAATATATTACTACATTCTCCTAGGCTTATTTATTGTGCCACGTAGTCAGCTAGATGGGCAGGCGGACGTCGTACTCTTTCAGAACGACGCAGAGTCTCTGGCGTGATGTTCTGTGGCTGGGCCAATTCGTTCTGGGAATCTCGCTGGCCATCTGTGTTATGATCATCGCCATCGACTGCATCGATGAATTCGTCGTCATCATTGGAATCAGCTTCATCCGTTTCTAAAGATACTCCAGCAGGAGCTAGGTGTCGATTAGATACGACAACTTCTCTACCACTGCTCAAACGCACACGAGAATGTTGAGGGTTACTTTCCAGAGTCTCTACTTCTTCAACCAGTGGATCATATTTGCTGGTTCGATTATGGTTTCGCATTAATACTTTTCCTGGGACGTTTAGCCATGTAGGCATCGACTGACCACTTGAGGATCTCCTGGCGTGAGAGAAAATCCGCTCATGGGGCGTGCTGTTTGTAGCCGTGCAAAGAAGTGACCTTACAGAATGCAGAGCCTGAGTTAAAACTGACTCCCATTTAGTTATAGGCAGATCTCGGCTTTTCAGAGCCAACTATACTGTTCGCCAAATAATTCCGTTGTATCTCTCCGTTTGTCCATTACCCTGAGGATTATAAGGTGTAGTGTAGCTCGTAGCAATGCCCTTCTGGTGAAGAAAGTCTTTCATCTCTTTTGAAAGAAAAGATGTACCACGATCTGAGTGTACGTAAGTTGGCATTCCAAATATAGAAAATAAATCAGTCAGTTTATTAATAACCGTGTTAGTACTCAAGTCTGGGCAGGGCTATGCAAATGGGAATCGAGAATATTCGTCCACAATCGTAAGGATATATCGATTGTTCCCAGTGCCATCTGAGGGAAGTGGACCTTTAAAATCTATCGATATTCTTTCGAATGGGGCCATCGCTTTTATTAGTTTTCCCATGTTTCGTTGAAATCGAGGCTTTACTTCAGCACATACAGAACAATTCGCAGTAATACGTTTTATCTCTTCAGTGGAGTAAGCTAAATTTTTGCTTCGAACCCAATGAAGCATTCTTGTTACTCCAGGATGACACAAGGTTTTATGCAGTTCTTTGAGTGCATTTTCTGAACTGTAAACAGAGGCTACTAATGGTGCATTGGCTCTTGATAAAGCATCAGCCGCTATATTTTCCTTTTCAGGGCGATAAACTATATCAAAATTGTATTCTGAAAGTTCTAATCGCCAACGTTGTATTTTGTCATTTTTAATTCTAGACGAATGCTGCTGATTGAACATAAATGCGACCGATTTTTGGTCAGTTATCAGTTTAAACTCTCGTCCGATGAGGAATTGTCTCCATTTCCGAAGACATTCGACTATAGCCGCGGCCTCCTTCTCGATGGCTGGGTGATTCCGCTCACTACTGTGAAGGCTTCTCGAGAAAAACGCAACTGGTCTGCCTTCTTGTGACAGAGTTCCCGCGATAGCATAGTCTGAAGCGTCTGTTTCAACAATAAATTGTATGTTATCATCAATTGCGTTTACTGCTGATCTGGCTATCTCTTGCTTTAGAGCATTAAAAGCATTTACTGCCTCAGAATCGAGAGGGAATGTACCTTGCGAAACGAGGGACTGAATTTTATGAGAGAATCTTAGAGAATAGTGAGCAAATAATCCCAATGCTCGCCGGAGCGATGCCGAGTCTGAAGGCAGAGACAGCTCTAATAGTGGACGTAGACGATCCGGGTCGGGTTTAATAACTCCATTGTTTATAGTATATCCTAGAATACTTATCTCTTTCAATGAAAATTCGCTCTTGTCAAGATTCAGTGTAAGGTTATACCGTTTGGCAATATCAAGAAATCGCTGCAGTTTTTGATCGTGGTCAGCTTGAGTTGTTCCACAGACTGTTATGTCATCCAAATATGCGTATACTCCTTTAAGTTCCTCTTTCGCAATTATATTATTGACAGTTCTTTGAAAAACCGCTACTCCGTTGGTAACCCCGAAAGGTATTCTACGAAATTGGTATAAATTACCTTCTGCTTGAAATGCTGTATAAGGTTTTTCTGTTTCGAGAATCGGAATCTGATGGTACGCACTTTTTAAGTCAATTTTGCTGTAGATTCTATGTTTGGCAACCTTAGAAACTATTTCTTCAATACTTGGTAAAGGATAAGCGTCTAGTTGCGTGTATCTATTTATTGTCTGAGAGTAGTCTATACACATCCTTTTTTTATGACTTTCATTTGTAGTTACAAGCACTTGTGCTCTCCATGGTGACGAACTAGGTTCTATAATTCCTTCAGCTAGTAATTTTCTTATTTCAGTACGAATAAACTGCATATCACCATCTGAGTATCTTCGTGACTTAACAGCTATTGGTTTGCAGTCTGGTAAGAGATTCGGGAATAAGCAGATTGGATCGATATTGGCTTGAGTTAGTGCACATAATTTCAATGGAGCTCCAGATCCGCCGAAATGCATTTCTAATGTATTATATCTCTTAAGAATATCATGACCAATTATGATATCCGTACATAAGTTCTCCATTATTAATAGGTCCACTTGAAAACTATGACCTTGCATATCGATATTGACAGAGCACATTGCGTCTACCTTTGTTTTTAGATTTGAAGCTGCCATGCTGACATTTTGGTAGCATGAGCTCTTTTGTATATTATATTGACAAACTAGTCGACTGTCTATAAAACTAGCAGTACTCCCTGTATCAATCAATGCTCTGGCTGCAAATAATCCGTTTATTTTTATCGGTATCATAGCTTTATCGAGATCAGTTGTAGCGGCCACGATACATGATAACAATTTCTGCGACTCTGCATTTTCCATAAGTTTATTCGGTTCCTCTATAGCATTTGTAAAAGCACTCCGTTGTGGTGGCGCAGTCACTGCACTTTTGCATACTTTTGCAAAATGCCCCCTTTTTCCACATTGTACTAGCAGCCGGACAGTTTTGCCGTGCGTGTCTCTTGTTTCCACAGAAATAGCATAGTTCTTGGATGTGTGTTCTCTGATTGTTAATGGGTACCGCATTAACAAAGGTACTAGTATTAGGTTGCTGGTAATCATCACTGTATATTCGCGCCATCTCTAGAGCGCGGGCCTGCTTGAATGCATCGTCTAATGTGAGAGTGCTATTTTCCAACAGTCTTTGACGAACTATGGACGATGAAAGACCTGATATGAAAGCATCTCTAATAAAATCACTCTCATTTTGTTCAGCGGTCACTTGTTTAAAATTGCATTCTTTTGAAAGCAGTTTCAAGACTTGTAGATACTGGTCGATGGACTCACCTGGTTGTTGCGCTCGTTTTGCTAATCTGTGCCTGGAATATATTTCGTTAGGTGGCTTCAGAAATAATGCATCAAGTCTCTTTAGAGCAATATCGTAATCAGTGCAATCCTGTATGCGCATAAAAGTCGTAGGGGACAGATGATTCGTTAGTAATTGGAATTTAGTTTCTTTTGCAACAGTTTTCTCGTTCGTAGTTATAGATTTCAGAAAATTTTCGAATGTGCTTTTCCAATGTGTCCACTGAGGGGACAGATCTTGGCTTGAGGACGGGTCTCCGTCGAAACGTTCTGGTCGTAGATATTTTTCCATTTTGTTAAATAAATTGTAGTAAAGAATATACCCGTATTTTAGGTTTTATTTAACAAAATTCAACATAATGTTATAATGGCACATTAATCCTGACAATTCAGTTTCTTCTTTATTTAAGACGTTCAATGTTGACCGAGGAGTTTATAATATATTACTACACCTGTCAAGTGTCAATCATAGAAGTCTTCAAAAATCAACAACAAGCACATTGTTCAAATGTTATGTTTTTCATAACATAATTGGTTTTGTTTTAATGCAAAACAGTTCTATTATGTTTCCTTCTAAACATATTTATTTCATTTATTTATAAAATCGCTTACAACTATATTATATATATCACTTACTTATAATAATATTTGATTGAAGTCCTGTTTGATATCTGCTGGTGAAAGAATACCTGCAGAATGTAGACGCTACGTGAATTAAAAAAAGATACACAATGAACAAATAGTTCGTTCTGTTAAATGTTCAAATAAGATTTTCAATATATACATATATCCAAAAAAATGCAAAAATGAACACATCTTCCATAAAATGTTATGATTTATGGCAAATTTATTTGCCTTATACACTTTACACACTTACTTTACTTTAATAACACGACCATTCACGCCTAAACACAACACAGCACACCACATTCGCACCACATCGGGCCCCCCAGTATCTTGTTCCCCACGTAGACTAGCCCCGGGTAAAATGAAAATCTACAACGCAGAGTTCGAGGTAATGCTGGCAAACGGTACAGCACGACCATCAGAGAGCCCTTGGTCGTCGCCTCTCCACCTCGCCTGTATGCCCGCGTCTGTTGTCGAAATTAACTGGAATATGTGCACTCTGAAGACTGGTTTTTAGGCTGCTTATTACTACTTGAACTTGAGGGAGATAAACAAAACAAGAGGGAGACAAACATCTCCCTCAAGTTCAAGTGGCATTTTTTCTGGTTTGGTCAAGTTCCTGACAAGAGTAGAATAGAATAGAATACTCTTTATTTTTACACCATTCAAATTACAGATATAAATGTAGAAATTTTCATTTGGTGGCACAATGGGCGGTATAAGCACTAAAAGCAATTTTTTAAAGATATTTTTGGGTGTATAGAGTAGCCCGTTCACCCTTCCTCCACAGCATGTGTGGACAAGAAGTGGGTTACCGTACCATGTGTAGAGGAACTGAGCTGTGGCCTATCAATAACCACTAGCCACCACATTAACTCTTGGCAAACCAGTGGAGCAACCTTTTTCCATTTCTCTTGGTCTGCCCTTCTCAACTATCTTTCTGACGACGATATTCTTATCTTCCTTTCTACCTTATCTGCAGGCAGGGCCCTTTTCGTTGATAGCAGTGTTCAAAAGAAGGCCTACATTTTCTAAATCCTGATTGAGATTTAATATTGACTTGGGAAATTCACTTGTCACCCAAGCTTTGTTAGAACTTCCACAGTCTCCGAGACATAGAAATAAAAACTAACTTTTCCTAGTGGGCCAGAAAAAAAATATCTAAACTAAATAAGCAAGAATGCAGATACCACAGGCTCACAAATTCTCTGCCACTTAGTCAGCACAAATGCCACAAGGGCATGCTGTAAATTATAATTAGTTTTATAATAGTTTTTTGTTCTAAGACTCTCAGGAGTCGTTGATGTGAACTATTTCATGAACTGCTGCACCTTTCATTCATTAATAAAACATTGCTTCCATCTTATTATTTTTAGTAAAAGCAGAGTGTAAACAATAGGCTATTTGATTCATCTTAGAAATTCGCATAGATTCATATTTGGGTTTAATAGAAAGGCCATGGCTAAATTTAAATAGAAGTATGTCCCTTAGCAATGTATAAACATTGTACCTAGTAATATGTAATGCTGAATAGCTGAATATCTGAATATGCGTATTTCGTAAGAAAAAAGTTTCAGGAACTTTTTATATCATAACGATCCTGAAAATATAATCGTAGAAACTCCTACGTCAAAAGGTTTACAAACTTCAAAAGAAAAATATTTTGCTATGAACTTTAGCTAAGCGTTTGTTTACAACCTTCAACAAATAAGTTTACAATTTTTGATTTTGTCTGCAAAACCACCCAAAGCATACATATTATATGCACTGACAAGCCAAGCGCACTCTGTATTTTAGCATTCCAAGTTTCCAAGCATTCTTATATTGGATATAATTCTATAATTTGTAATATGCTTGTTTACAAGTGTATTTTTAATATGAGTTTTAAATTTTCTTACATTTTATTGTAATATATCAGAAGGTATTCTGTTATAACATTTAACACAATACCCCATAGAAGATGTAAGTATGTACTTTAGATAATAGAATCTGAACAATGGTTGATCTATTTTATCTATAATTCTAATATTTAAATTATGTTAATCACTTATTTTATTAAAAAGATGCAGATTTTTTCTCACATACACTATATTTTCATAAATGAAATTGGCAAGATGCCGTCATAATATTAACCTTTTTCAATAGTTCCCTGAGAGATTCGCGACGACGTAGATTATAAATGGCTCTGACAGCTCTCTTTTGTAAAATAAAGATGGATTCAATGTCAGCAGCCCGACCCCACAGTAAAATGCCATACGACATAATACTGTGGAAGTAGCTAAAATAGACCAAACGCACGGTTTCTGCATATGTTAACTGTCTTATCTTTCTAACAGCATAAGCGGCCGAGCTTAGCCGCCCCGCAAGAGATGTATTATGAGGTCCCCATTGTAATTTCTCGTTTAGCGTGACTCTTAGGAAAACCGTTTGATTAATAATTCCAGTTTTTTTCCATTCAATATGATGTCACGTTCGCTACTTCTAACCATTAGGTTATTTAAATCTAATGCATTGTTTTTTTATTTAATTTAGTACCAAATTATTGACCGTAAACCAATCTTGGACCTGAACAATTCACGTCGCCAAGATTTTGTGACCATCAGATGACACATCATTGATCCATCGTGTCATCGGCAAATAAAACAATCTTCGGTTGATTTTGAAATAATTGGGGTAAATCATTAATTTAAACTAAAAATTTCGTTCAAATATGAACCCACACAACCGAGTTGTTAAGAAAACAACAATGCGCTTCTGAAGTAGATACTAGCAAGAAGCAGTTTAGAAGTTTATTGATAGCGTTTCTGAGCAAGGTTAGTGATATAATGTAGAAATTGTGTCATGTTAACAGATATAACCACAGAACATATATATACGAGGATATACCACTTACTTGGCTACTCCTTCAATTGTAGATGCGTAGGTTCGACTTCCAGGAAATCGTTTCGATCTCTTTGCCGTTTTTCGGCGGAGAGAAAAGGGAGCCTTCTTCCCACAGAGCAGATTTTAATACTGGTTGCTTCCTCCGGGGCTGAAGAGCGTTCTTTCCCATTATCGCACTTGACAGAATCGCTGCTCACGTTTGCTACTAACGCAAACGGTTGCTTGCGGCGGGCACCGGCGATAGGTAACGTGGTCTTTCAATCTCCATTTCGGCATTTCGCTGACTTAACGATCAGCGTAACATAATATATCACTTACTACTCGTACAAACACTTTTATTCACTTTTCTTTATAAAGTTTTACCTGAAAATTTACACATTTTTAAATTAAATTAACGAGAGACTACTGCTACTACTGCTTGAATACGAGGCTTTTGGCTACTTTTTATGTGTATTTTATGTCATTTTGTTGAATGTGCGTTTTGTTTGCGCAGAATGAACAATTTTTCTTTCTTTCTTTCTTTCTTCTTTAGAGATTTTTTTTCCGTGCGTTGGCGGTTGAAAGAGTTGAAAATCCAACAGTATATTTTTTCAACGCGCTGGGACGGCAGTGCGTCCCAGCGGGTTGTATTCTCAACGCTCGGCTCAACACCAAGAGTTGAATATCCAGTGTGCGATAAAAAACCGGCGCGATATTTTTACGTCCGTGCGTACGTGTGCTAACTCGAAAACTATCAAGAGTCGCGGATACCCCATGCGGAGTATACCCCATGTATGTGATGGCTCATGAGGAATCATTTTTTTTTATATAACTTCACTATTTGGCCTATCCATCTTTGAAGACACAGCCGCCTCCGATTAAAGCGAATAGTAGAAGGTTAAGAACTAACTTTTTTATGTTTTGGGTAGCTTAGGGACCTGCATAGTTTTTAAAGTCAGCTAGAACCTATGGAAACTCATTTTTGTATTTTTAAATTGATGTTGAAAATTTCAATCTTGCCACTAAAAACTTAAATTCCTGGTATCGATACTTTTTAGAGTAACTTTCAGGAACGTTAGGAAGTTTATTATTTTACGTATGAAAGTAACATTCAAGAAGATACTGTCGCAAAAAAATATATCTGAAAAAGACATAAATTTTTGAACCGGCAGAAAACAAAAAAAACACAAAAAACATAATAACACGAAAACTACAAAAAAATTGCGGATCATACATGGGGTATTTTCGGATATCCCTAAACATGAGGAATCAAATTTTTCTTTTATGACGTTTCTTTTTGGTCCACCTGTATATTGACAAGTGACAGATCGAGCTCGCCGTCAACACCACCGTCTGCCATGGTGAAAGGTCCACAGGTAACAAGAGCGGAAATGTAGGTACGTTATTCTTATTATTTATGGTAACATTTATGACTGCTTTCTTCAATCAAATATTATGTTTTGAAGGAAACTTAATGATTCATTTTACATATTTTAATAGATAACTCGCAGATGACAAAAAAAATATTTTGCCAAAATTATTTTCATAAAAAAGAGTCAGTGGTTCCTGAGATGGTTTCCCCAAATCTTGGTTTCAAATATTCCCACAATGCCTCAGTAAAAATAAGACTCCGTATGGTCATGGTCACCTATCCCATGGACCGACCTCGACAAACGTTGCTTAAGACAAAAACAAAAACAAGCGAGCCAAATAACAAAAATAAAAAACCTTGAAGATCGACCTGTGCAGCTGTAAGTACTTAGTCACAAGTCTATCGCACTACAATATATTTTCTACATGCAATATAATTTCATCGTCACTCTTCCTGTAATATCCTGGGAATCGCGGTCAGCTCCTCAGCTAACCAGCCGCTTCACTTCACTAGATGCGTTGCTAAAGGTGCAGCAGATTGTTGACAGTTGCTAGTGCAACCTAACTGAGATGATTAGGTACATTCATTGAACAAAGTGCTTTGACACTGTACGTTAGTCAGGGAGCAAGTTATTGTGCTCGCCGTTGTGTCCAGCGACAGTACGGTAAAAAAGGGTTTTATTTTTAGAATATTATTGTCACCACTACTTTTCACAGTCGGCGGTTACTGTTAAATGCAATACTACGAGGTGCACACACAATAATTCTCTCAAACTCAAACTCAAAGCATTTATTTCAATTAAACCATTTACAGGCACTTTTGAATTGTCAAGAAGTCGGTCAGTCAGAAATATGAAGCTAGTTGCCCATTCCAAAGCGTAGTAGGTACCTATGGAGAAGAACGGGCAAGAAACTCCACGGACACTCTTTTAAATCAATTTTTACAAAATATTGGTTACATCATTAACGTTGAAATTATACATGTGAGAACAATGTAGAAAGACGTGCACGTTAAAAGCGTCCGTAATAAAAATATAAAAAACAAAGAACAATTCAAAAATTAAAATAAGCCGTGGCAGCTAAGAGATGACCAGTCTCTACTGACGGCGCCCGTTCACGAACATGACGCATGGATTAGCACCATTCAGCTCAACCATTTTGAAGGGAGCTAAATGATCCAACACACGCGCCACCGCCAGCGAGACATTAGAGTGAGCATGACATACTCTCAGCCGCCAGGGCACATTCAAGTCAATAAAAGACATACCCAGTACCTAATTGTACCAATAATAATAGTTTTGACGATTGATGTCGGGACGATGTATATACGTATAGGTTCCTACTCGTCGCGCGTAAAATCTGCTTGCGCGACGCGTGATTTGTGTGACGTCAGGTCTTTGATGCGTAGTTCGCATGTGGCGATGTAGATGCCGCCATAGTTTTAACATTACCTCGTTGTCTAGTAGTCGCAAGCACTACCGCAGATCATGAGGTCATGGGGTAACATTTCCGGGTCGGGCAAGGTGTTATTGGGTTTTTCTATCCGGCATTTCTCAGTAACAGCCCGGAGTCTGAATTTGTGCCCGGTTGATGGCATTAGTCTCGCCCCCTATAACATAGGGCTTAAACTTAAGTGGTGAAATGTGGATATTACTATAGGTACACCTCTGCCTAACCCTTCGGTCATGTTATGTCATGTCAAGTTATGTTATTGCATCAATGAGTACTTGCGTAGCCACAAAACATATCACACATTAGATTCTTAATTGTAACTATACATTGATGCCCATGTTATCTCCCACCACTCTTTGTTTGACTGATAGAGAATGCCTAAGACATTAAATCTGTCTTTGTACCTTTATTATGCACAAAGATTACTAAATAAATAAATTGTAGACAATTCAGTAAATTTTTGTCTGAGATATGTGTTGTGTCGCAGATGAGAAGGAGGAGATGGAGCACCTGGAGGCGTACAACCGCAAGCTGCTGGCCAACATCCTGCCCGAGCACGTGGCGCAGCACTTTCTGTGCAGCGACAAGAACATCGACGTAAGTACACAGTACTTCAGGAAGTTTAGGATAATGCTTCACTTTCTTAATCCTCCTAAGCTAGACATTGGTCTACTGGGACACAGGTGATGCCATTCCGTTAACTTCACCACAGTGTGAAGTTCAGGGTACGATCATTAAACTTATCGTGTAGCGGCGGAAGTAAAGCATTTTAAAGACTCGGCTTTCTTACTCGCGCACCAAATGCACAAACAAGCGTGTCAATCTTAACGCGACAATAATTATACAAGTGCTGTGTGCGGTGTTGTGTCGACGCCGCATCCACAGTCTTATTAGTATTATGCAAACTTTTGCACAAACTGTATGCGCGTGCGATGCTGTTTTTCCGAGGCTTCAGAGCCTTCTAACTGTCGTCTTTAGATTGATCGCGGTTATTTTTAATCTTGTTCCAAATAGTATCCATTGAGTGTACCACGTGTGTGTGTGGCAGGAGCTGTACCACGAGCAGTGCGAGTCGGTGTGCGTGATGTTCGCGTCCATCCCCAACTTCTCCGAGTTCTACGTGGAGCTGGAGGGCAACAACGAGGGCGTGGAGTGCCTGCGCCTGCTCAACGAGATCATCGCCGATTTCGACGAGATCCTCGCGGAGGATCAGTTCAAGTACATCGAGAAGATCAAGAGCACTGGCGCCACCTACATGGCGGCCTCGGGTACGTAGCGAACAGTTTGTCGTAAAAAACATTTTTGAACACACTGACTCATATCACAATGATGTGAAAATATAATTTCAGGCCTAACGGCTGCCACACGCGACCTGCGTGGCTTCCGCCACGTCACCGCGATGGCCGACTATGCGCTGCGACTGCGCGAGCAGCTACAGTATGTCAACGAGCACTCCTTCAACAGCTTCCGTATCCGAATCGGTAAGAGGAGCCCTGTCTGAGCAGCGCGAGCAGCGTCGATGCATCCTGCGTCGTGTACTAGTAGCTATAGTCCGCTAACGCTCCTCTGATGCACCGCGCTGTCCAGCTGGCACACGTGTGAATTGTCTCCAACGCGAATTCTATACTCTTTAACTTGCACGCTGTGCTCTTGCGACTGTTGCGCTAAAACTTAAATGAAGCAAGTGAGCAACGACATTTGTGTGGCCCGACAGGCATTAACATCGGGCCAGTAGTGGCTGGCGTGATCGGCGCGCGCAAGCCGCAGTACGACATCTGGGGCAACGCTGTCAACGTGGCCTCGCGCATGGACTCCACCGGACTGCTCGACCATATCCAGGTGTGCACCCCAAACGGGATTACTCGCTTATTAATTCAAATGCGATGTGTTCCACGGCGGCTTTAAATACTTATTGCATTTGCAAGAGACATAATTATTAATCCGACGTTTGCGCAAAACAAGTTAATTGAATTTGTCTTCCTCCGCGATGGTGATGTGTGACCTCAATGTTAATCATATCCGTCACTTTGCGAGCTCCGCGCTATTCGATGCATGCGCGCGACAGTGAACTCAATTGCGTCGTATGTGACTTGTAATTAGAGCGGCAAGCGTCGGGCGGCTGATGTAGAGGGTCTGTTGGCAGGTGACGGAGGAGGTGCACGACATCCTGTCGATGCGCGGCTACCGGCTACGCTGCCGCGGCACCATCGACGTCAAGGGCAAGGGCAACATGGTCACCTTCTTCCTCGAGGGTGTCGGCGAGACCGCCTCGCCTGGCGCACAGGACATCTACAATGTAGGCAGGCATTTTCCTATATAAGCTCAAAAGTAGCACTAGCATTTCACAAAAAAATCAAAGTCGGACTATATTTTCCGTCACTATCTCATCATCTGCTTGCCTTTTCCCAACTATGTCGGGGTCGGCTCAGTCTAACCGGATGTAACTGAATACCAGTATTTTACATAGAGTGAGTTACTGGGTAACACGATACTCTTTGGTAAGAATGATTGTCAGACTTGAAAGGCTTCTGACGATCCGTAACAACTGTCAAGGATCTACAAATGACAGCTGTGAGCCTGTGGCCAACGGCTTTATGTGGTTTCCGAGGGACAGAGGGGTCTTGGTATGTAAAGATGATCACCCATCCACGGACCAACCGCGGCAAGCGTAGCTTAACCTGATGGATCGACCCGTACGGCTTTTGTTACTTCGCCACACACCACAACCCCAGTTTCCGTCATGATCTGTAAATGTATAAGTAGTATATTTTTTATTAATCGTATTTATTCTCGTGAAAAGTTGCAGTAATCATGATGTTCGCTGCGTGGTGTTTCAGGACCCGAAGCCGTCAACTTCGGGCACGAGCCACGAGGGAGTGCTGGAATGCGCGCGCGCCGAGCACCGGCCGCTCGAGACGCTGTCAGAAGGCCACACGGATGAGGATGGCGGACCCTCGCCCCGCGCTTCCATCCCCAGAGGTAACTAACAACTCCTCCAAGAAAAACAGAAATGTTGTCACTAATAGCAGTTGCCTGGTTTTTTCAATTTTATGAAGGATTATGAGCGTCATTGTATTAAAGATTGTGACCGTAATCTAGTTACAGTCCAATTAAAATTCATACTGCAGGTAGTAGGACTAAATGGTTTTTTTTCTCCGTTTAGTCCTAATAGTAGAACAGTTCAACAACTAAAACCCGACTACTGAAAAATCACGCTCTAAAAAGTATGAAACAAGAAAATATTTCAGACAGAAATCCAGACAGGTACAAAAATGATCAAGGTAAAGCCGTAGTCGCATGACATTATAATTTTAGGTATACAGGTATGCGACCACGGCCCAACATGGCAAAATATAATATTTTTTTTAGTTTATGACTTTATGTCCTGTACAGGACACCATCTTGAATTTAAAGGTGACATCACATAGCCTATAACAAGCGGACGATGAAGATGCTTCCAACGATACCTCATTTGTCAATGTCAATTATGATCAGTAGTTTAGAAGTTATGAGGTAACAGATGAACATACATACATACATACCGGTCAAAATCATAACCCTCGTTTTTGTTTCGTCGTAGTCGGGTAAAAATAAAGGGGGCCCTCATACAAGAAACATGTTTTTTTCGGCGTTTTTTGCTAAATATTGTACGGTGGTATGGAACCCTTCGTGTGCGAGTCCGATTCGCACTTGGCTGATTTTTTACCTGAAACGCAAGCTGACCAGTATGGTCAGACCTGATGCCAATAATTAAGGAAGCGTCTATTATTTTACAATAAGTAGTAAATACATTGTTTATGCATGAAGCTGAGGTTGCTGTTATTCTAATCGCTTCATTAAATATACATTTCAAATTGCTTAAAATAATAATATATGCTTACATTTTATCCGGTGAATTAAATCATTCATCATTTCAGCCGAAAGTCGTCCGCTACTGGACATAGGCTTTCACCAAGCACCGCCTCTTCGACCGTTTCTGTGCTTCCCGCATCTAGCGGATTCCTGCGGCCTTCACAAAGTCATCGGTCCACCTTGTAGTAGGCCTTTCAACGCTACGTCTTCCGGTAAGCGGTTGCCACTCCAGAATCTTTCGGCTCCATCGGGCATCTGTTCTGCGGTCAATGTGCCAATTCTTAATTTAGCAATTCTTCAGGCTAGTCTATCGGTTACGTTGGTACTCCTTCGGATCACTTCATTTCTGATTCGCTCATATAGGGAAACTCCAAGCATCTCTCTCTCTCCATTGCCTTTGGGTGGCTTTTTTAGCGTTCCAATAAGGTCCATTGTGAGCGACCACGTTTCAGTGCCATAAGTCATCACTGGCAACACGCACTGGTCAAAGACTTTCGTCTTAAGATACTATGGTATATGATACGGCATGTTCATTTTAAGACCTACTCTTTCGAAAGCTCTACTGAGCTGACCATTTCGTCAGATGGTGGCACAATTTGCCATAACACCGTGATTACTGCCATAAAGGCGTTTACTGAAAACAGCTCCTATCTAGTGATTCCTGAGTGAACTGCTTTGTGGATCGATTGCGCGAAACGAGATCGAAAAATATCACTATGGTAAAGTGTGGTGGCTGCGGTAAATTTCTCGCGGCGGCAGATGCGGCTAAATGCGACAACTGCCGATCTTGCTATCATCGGCAGTGTGTTGAAATACTTAAAATGAGCCTTCTAACATCCCCCTGGCACTGCCCGGAGTGTAACAAAATCCTTGTGCGGGACAACCGGGCCGAAACGCCAGTTAGGGGCCATTCAGAGGCACCACTGAAAGACAGCATGGCTAATCTCATGGACACGAGTACTATAAATACCACCGCTTTGGATGTCATACATGAGCTCACTCAGGACATCACTGTTGAGCTGAGAAAGTTTAAAGAGGACTTTATTAACACGGTACGGAGTGAATTTCAACTACTGCGTAATGAATTTTTCACTAAAGTCCAATAATGACCGTATGAGCAGTTTGGAGGAGAGAGTGGCCGTTATGGAGAACCAGAAATCGTTACAACCCCAAGTCTTGCCAGATGTGCATCAATTAATTGCCCAATTGCGGAGCGATTTCAACGACCGAGCTGCTAGCCACTGATATACAGATCTCGAACTTGCCAGAGCCAAGTGGTGAAAATCCCATACACACGGCTATGCTAGTTGCGTCAAAGATGGGCATAAAAATCGAGGCACGCGATATTGTGAGTGCTGAGCGCGTAGGAGGTAGACTTACTTAGAGGTTTTTGTTTTTTCAATTTATACTGTATATTTTTAGTATTTAACGTACCAATGACACGTATTTTATTGTATGTTGTAAAAGTGTCATGGTTCTAGGTATAATTATTATTTGTTGTGTTCGCTCTGACCGACCCTCCAGGGAAACAGGCGTGATATTATGTTGTTTGTCTCACGGCGGCGGCGGCACACGCGCATCTCATTGGGCTCGTAAACCAGTTTCAACATACTCGTATTATTATATTTATTATTTATAACATTATCCTACAACTAGAAATATTTCCAATCTTTTTTACATTTCTACTTATTACCGTTATAATACATATTCACATTATTAACCATCCAATATTTGCAAATACCTGTAGAATTTTTCTATTTAATGCCATACCAATTAATAATTATTTAGGACTATTATAAAAACTGATATGATTTTGAATGAATGCTTATTGAAAGTCAAATCAAGTGATAACTGTAGTAGTAATTTCACATTATAGTCAAGATGCCTAAAAGTGGGAAATATCTTAAGGTTGGCTTCCTTAACGCAGGGTCTCTGGGTACAGGGCATGATGATTTGATCTGTGCAATTGACAAATACAGTTTTGACATAATGGCTATAAACGAAACTTGGCTCCGGCCGGGGGTGGAGGGGCGCGCGCCGGTCGTGCCCGGCTATCGTCTGTGTCACACTCCGCGGCGGCTGTTCGCGCGGGACGAGGTGGGGGCGTTGCGTTTTATCTGCGGCGGGGTCTGAGCGCGTGCATCTGTACTGTCACGGCTGATCCCAGGTTCGATTCCGTCGAACAGATGTGGCTGACAATATCGTTAAGCGGGAAAAAAATTGCCATTGGTACAGCGTACCGGCCACCGTGGTTTGACATAAATGACTTCCTTGATGCCATCACGAACACTTTTGCTACGTTGGGTAACTGTGACCATTATATATTGCTCGGTGATTTCAATGTGAACATGCTCAACATAAACGAGACTAAAGCCAAAAAAGTGCAAGAATTTTTAACTTGCGTGAGTCTCGTTCAACTTGTCACGTTGCCGACTCATTTCACAGATACGAGTGAGACTCTTATCGATCTACTGTGCGCAGGCCTTAGGGCAAAGTATACGACGGTAGAATCTTTTGGTTCGATTACAGGCCATTCTATTATAGTCAGTGAATTTCACATAAAGCGGGACAAATTTATACCATATAATAGGTTGGGGAAAAAGTTTCTTCGCATTTTTTAAGAAAATTCAAAACATTTTTTAACATAGTATGTTTACATTTAACTAAAGTATGTAGGTACCATTTTGTTCGATAACTTTTTGCCATCTTGTAGGTAGGGACATGATCCCATTGCTATAGAAATTTTGGGACTTCTGATCAAAATACCGCGACAAGTGGTTTTGGCAGTCCTCCCGTGATGTTAACCTGACACTGCCTAAAGAATTCTGAAGAGACCGAAACAGGTGGAAATCTGAAGGTGCAAGGTCAGGACTATACGGCGGATGCATTAACACCTCCCAGCCAAACTCTCTTAATTTTTGCTGAGTGGCTAAAGATGTGTGAGGTCTAGCGTTATCATGATGAAAAACCACACCCCTTCTGTTGATTAATTCCGGCCGCTTTCTCTCAACTTCTTGCTTTAATCTCATCAGTTGTTCGCAGTAGAGTTCAGAATCGATGGTCCTGCCTGGTGGTAACAGCTCATAATGAATAATGCCCTTCCAATCCCACCACACACACAGCATCACCTTGTTGCGAGTTAACCCGGGTTTTGCCACAGTCTGTGAAGCCTGACCGGCCTTTGACCACGACCTTTTTCGCACGTTCTTGTCGTACGTGATCCACTTTTCATCACCAGTTATCAGCTTCTTCAAAAATGGTTCGGTTTCATTACGTCGTAATAAAGAATCACAAATGAGTACACGGTTCATTAGGTTTCTTTCAGTGAGCTCGTGAGGTACCCAAATATCGAGCTTTTTTGTGTACCCAGTTTTTTTCAAATGCGCCAAAACTGTTTTGTGGTCAATTCCCAGTTCCTCAGCTACGTCGTAACTACTAATATGCCGATCTTGCTCCACTTTTTCAAAAATGGCATCCATTTTATCCGTAATAGGGCGACCAGAGCGACGTGCATCTTTGACATCAAAATTTCCGGATTGAAAACGCTTAAACCAAATTTGTGCTACTCTCACAGACACTGCACTAGGTCCATAAACATCGCAAATTTTTTTCGCGGCTTGCGTTGCATTTTTACCTTTTTTGTAGTAAAATTTTAAAATGTATCGAATTTCTTCATTAGATTCACTCATCTTGACAGTACGAAAAACAAATAAAAATCACACATTTTCCTAATTTGAATTTGGAATTATGTTCTTTAAAATTTAAACTTTCAATGATACCAAAACCAGCCAGATACACATAGTATAGCCAAAGAGATTTTATTACAAGTTCATACATACTATAATGCGAAAAGACTTTTTCCCCAACCTAATATTATAAAATTTAGGCCGATGAAAGACATATGTATGGATACTTTTTATACGGATTTGTCACAATATACAAACATAGGTCGTGTTTCTGAATTTACCGATGTAAATGACATGGTTGATACTTTTAACCACTGTATAATATCATTGTTTGATGTTCACGCGCCACTTAAGACTTATCGTATTAGAGAATTATCGTATCCCTGGATTACGGACACTATCCAGCTCATGATGCGGTTTCGGGACAATGCATTAACAAAATATAGGAATACTAAATCGTGACCAAAAAAAGTTTACTATAAACAGCTAAAATCATTGGTAGAAAGTTCCTTGTATCATGAAAAAATTGCATACTTTAGGCACAATATAAATAGTAAAATTAATCATCCAAAATTACTATGTAAGTATATTAAATCCACGTTTGTACCCTCAAAGCAAGGACAAGACCCAACATTTTAGAAACCCAGACCTAAAAAATAACACTTTTTTGAATGTCCCTGGCAAAACCCGGTAGCTAGCACGTCGCTTAAATCATTCTATGAGACCCACAGATATAGTGAAGCAATTTTCACAATTGCTCCGGTGGACCAAAATGATATCTCCCGCATTATTTCTGACCTAAAGTCAAATGCAGAAGGCTACGACAACATAACCTTAAGTATGCTTACTCTAAGTTTGCCGCACACTTTAGCAACTATTACCTACATTATTAATTGTTCCATATGGACATCAAAATTTCCTTACCAATGGAAAATTGCCACAGTTAGACCCCTACCTAAGAGTCCAAACCCTACAGAAGTTAAAAACTTGCGGCCAATCACTATTCTGCCCTGTCTCTCAAAAGTAATGGAAAGGGTAGTGTGCCGGCAATTAACTCGTTTTGGTTTACAATCTGGTTTTAGAAAACTGCGCAGCACTTCTACGGCTTTGCGAGATGTTACGGATGTGACGGATGGTGCTAATTGATTTTTCCCGTGCATTTTACTGCATTAACGTCTCGCTATTACTGTCAAAGTTAAAATACTACGAGTTTGACGACAATGGCATTCAATGGGTCCACAGCTACCTCAGTAACAGAAAACAACTTGTAGAATTGCGATTGTCGGATGGTACTACCTTAACTTCAGCCCTTACTTCTATAGAAAGAGGAGTTCCACAGGGATCAATTTTGGGTCCGATTATTTTTATTCTCTATTGTGCAGACATAATAAAGTGCCTTCAGAAATGCAAGTATCATATTTATGCCGATGACGTAAAACTGTATTTGTCTTTCCGACCAGATGATTATGAATCAGCCATTAGAGACCTAAACGACGACGGCACGACCTAGTAAGAATCGCCGCCTGGTCTGATGAGAATTGTTTGGCATTAAAACCATTGAAAACTAAGTATATGTTGTTTGGCACAAGGCAGCAGTTGAAGAAGATACCTTTAAGCCTCAATTTAACTCAAATGGGTGAGCCTATTGTCCGTGTGAATGAACTGAATGCGCGGAACCTTAGGTTATTTATGGACAACAGCCTTAGATTTGAGAAACACGTTGCTAACTCCGTAAGATACAGCTTCTATCGTCTGAAACTACTTTACAATATGAGGCCGTTCTTGTCTGAAAAGCTTCGCGAACAGCTAGTCGAAACCCTTATTCTTTCTAAATTAAACTACGCTGATACGGTTTACGGCCCACGCTTGTTGGCTCGTGCCGATCGACTTATACAAAGAGTCCAAAATGCATGCGCACGCTTTTGCTACTCTGTTCCACTTAGAAGTCATATCACCCCCTTTCTTAACAAACACTTTATTCTGAAGATGAAATCGAGACGAAAGTTACATCTAGCGTGCCTGCTTTTCATTGTCGTTAAGTCCCAGAAACCGAAGTATTTGTACGATAAGCTTAGTTGGATGGCTAGTGGACGGGATTGTGCGCCCAGGCAATGTGCACAACAACTTACAATACTGTCTCATAGGACAGCAGCTTTCAGAGGCACTTTCCAATACGCTGCATCTAAGGTGAGGAATAACATCCCACCACCATTAAGGGTACTGGGCACTATCCATACGTTCAGAACACGTTTACAGCGGTATCTGATAGATTCGCAACAGAAACTAGACATGGTCACCCTAAATGTTTCACTTATATGAAATGCCTACAATACTTAGCTTAAAACATAATTCCTGTTGCGTCAAACAATATTTTGGATATGTGGGTGATTGCACACGCTCGGAGATTTCCGTCCTTTGCTGCCTCAAATGTCCCCGACTCGATAGCGCTGCTGTGCCATCCGCGGCGCCTACGTGCCGTCGCGGTTGTGAGACCTGCGGGAAACATAAACGGACACATTACTTCTTTTTTCACAACCATCTCGTACACTGTTCAATCTAACGCGTTGTTTTCGTACTTACCCATTGTGCCTGGCCTACTTACGACTGTGACGCACAGCCGAAATCGAGATCGCAGCATACAGGGTGTATGCTGCGATCTCGATTTCGGCTGTGCGTCTTTTCTTTTTACCAATAAAATCATGGCCAAAGATTGCCGAAGACGATGATTTTGTTTTTGTGTACACAGTGGCATCTTTCAAAAATGCACAGCTAGAAAAAACGGAAAGGAGCATAAATAAGTTATTTTACACTAACAAGAGACTAACAAAAACGATAAGCAAACAAAATTATCGAAATAAATTACGCTTACCTTCTTTTATTTACAGTGTACCTATTTCATCTATTGGTATAGGTCCTTCACTTTCTTATAACACTTTCTTCACTATGTTATTATTATTAATCTGTTCATATTTTTTATTCAACCACCCTACATTAATTTTTCTTGTCTTATAACTAAATAACAGTCGGTGTATCTGTCCGCCGCGGTCGGCGGCCTGTTGCGCTTTGTGAGTGCACGGACGGTGCACTATTTAGCTCATCGCTAAGAACAGGTTTTTGCTTAGACAGTTAATGTCGTTTTCGGACTGTTTTTTTTGTTATTTCTTGGTTTTTAATTCATGTTTTATTATTAATCTGCGTTCGCAATTTATTTGCCAAACATAGTACTAGTCAGTCTAAAATCAATTTTATTTACACTTTCATAAAGTTGATGTTTGTTTAATTAAGTGGAAATAACATCAATTGGAAACAATTATTTAAATAGACCTTATGTAGTTTATTTATTTATTTAGAGGTATAAAAATTATTTATTAGGTATGTTGAAACTGTTGGTACTCCCCGTCACTTGTCCATAAGGGTTCATTAGAAGAGCATCAGACAGCATTTGTCGGGCATTAATGCTGAAATGAACCTTTTTGGCGCAGCCGTGAGGCACACACTATTATTGATTTATAATTATTTTCACTTTTTATTTTGATACTATGTGTTTCACGAACTGTGTCCAAATAAATATTATTCTTTCTTTCTTTCATTGTACTGAGGTCCTCGATAGTCTCAGCCATGACATCTATGTCGTCGGCAAACTGAAGGTTAGGGATATACTCGTTATTGATGTTGATACCTAGCCCTTTCCAGTCCAGAACTTTGAAGAAATCCTCCAGTGCAGCGGTGAACAGTTTCGGAGAGATAACGTCTCCCTGTCTCACACCTCGCTGCAGAAGGATAGGTTTCGACGTCTGGTCCTGGGGACGGACTGACATAATGGCATTTTCGTACAGACACTTCAACACCTCGATGTACCCATAGTCGATCGTAATCCACAAACACTAAGCAGAAAGCAGAGAGGCAGGTCTTCTGTATAACCTGCCCTGTGAACCTGCCGCAGCGTATGTATGTGGTCTTCGAAGCTGAAGCCTTTATGGAATCCGGCATGTTCGGGAGGCTGGAAGTTGTCAAACATGCGCGCGAGATGGTTCGTGATTACTCTTGAAAACAGCTTGTAGACATGGCTCAGAAGTGAGATGAGCTTATAATTCTGAAGGAGGGCATTGCCGCCCTTCTTAAAGAAAATTATCACCACACGTCTGTTCCATGCCTGTGGCGTTTTACCCTCGAGTATGACGAAAGCCTAGGAGTCCCTGGATTTAAAAAGTGGTATTACCTTGCTGTATTTCATTAAATCCGGGAAGACTCACAAAAATTAAATTTTAAGGTTAAGTAAGGCGCTATGGTCTCAATTATGGAGGTACAGATTTTAATGGACATTCTTATTAAAATGGTACTTATTTATAAAGAAAAAATATTCAATAAGTATAAATAATTATTAATTACACAAAAGAAAAAGTTTTACCTTATATGAAGAGTGAATGTAGGTCTCGTCAAGATAAATTATATCTTTTTGCAATTCTTCTGGCAAATCTCTATTTTTTTTTTTAATTTCCAAGTACTCTTCTCGTTTTGCTGCAATATGTGCTTGTTCGATTAGAGGCTTTCTGTTATTTTGACACTTTTTGTAAGAAAATCCAATGGATTTCAAAATTGTACGCAGGGCTTCTAGGCTACATTTAAAATCAAGAACTGAACGGTAGAACTATACGGACACATTCTTATTTTTTTACCTTTTTTTGTACGTTTTGTGGTACGGAACCCTTCGTGTGCGAGTCCGACTCGCACTTGGCCTGTTTTTTAGTTCAGTTAAATTAAAATACTTCGTTTAGGAAGTATTATTTAGTATTTTTGATTATATACAGTATACGGTACATAAACAGAAGTTTCATATTATAGCGATAGAGCAACTTTTACAGTCCCCTATTTCTTCATTTTTGCAGATAAAACAAAAAAAAATAATTATACTCTACATGATGACATCTAGATAATGATGCGCCACATGCCAGAGTAGGATATTAAAAAAAAAATCAAACTTTGAATGTTTACTTACCCCTTTCATTTTTATTATCAGTAATTTATTTATTTATTTATTTATTTATTTGATCTTACAAGCTAACAGATGTACATCCAAAACGCTTACAAGATTAATTTAATTTAGTGTACTAATAATTTAACAAAGAGTAATAATTAATGAAAATGACAAAGTAGACAAAATTCATAACGGTCACTTTTACAATAAATTTGTTACAAATGTCAACAGTTATAAAGTCAATAAAATAATATAATAATAAAGTAATACACAATCTGTAACAATTTCAACTACCTACTACGGTTCATGAGTACCACAGCTAGGTTAGTATACTTTACTTATTTCCACAGTATTATGTCTTACGGCGTTCTGCTGTGGGGATCGGCAACTGACGTAGATTCAATTTTACAAAAGAGTGCAATCCGCGCTGTCTATAAAATGGGTCCTCGCGAGTCCCTTAGAAACAAATTCAAAGAAATTGATTTACTGACTCGGCCTTCCCTTTATACCTTAGAAAGTATTTTGTATGTTCGCAAAAACTTAGGACTTTTCAAAATAAGAAGCGATTTCCATAATATAAGTACACGTAGTAAGTAGACATGAAATTGTGAAACACAAAAAATGTAGATTAACTAAACAAGCAAGTCATTTCTTATAAACATTATCCGCTTTTATAACAAGTTGCCAAAGTCGGTTACAGAACTTAGCGATGGGAAGTTCAAAACCCACATCAAACGCGTCCTTATCAAGGAAAGTTTATAAAATTAAAGACTACGTTGAAGACAAGGAAGTTTGGCAATAATTCCTTCTGCACATGTGGCTTCCCTGGTACCTCATTAACGGCAAATTATGTAATCTAAGAGTCTATTAACTGGTCCCAAACTACCATGTTTATTTTTTTACAATCATCCTATTATTTGACATTATATTATACCTACAATTTAATTTCAACTCTTAATTAGTGACTTTTGTGGACATTATAATTATTCAGATTTATTACAATTTTATTGTAATAGAAATCATGTCATTTCGTTTAAAAAGGTTTTATTTTTATTCATTTATTTATTTTTATATAGATTCTTTTATATTTTGTGAATGTGAGAACGCTGTAGGCATCCGTCAACGAAGCTACGGGCCCGTCCGAAAGTAGTTCGAAACTTAGGTAACTAGAACGCGCATCAATTTTAATGCGAATATTTAATTATTATAGTACAAGCATAAATTAAAAATTTAAGAACAAACAACACTAACATTTCCTCATTTCTCTTTCCTACTCCATCACCAAACCCTGTTCATCATCTATGTATAACCTATTCATTGAAACCATTCCAATGAGCCCAAACACGATACCTGTGCTATAAGTTCTCAATCATAGCAAGCAAGCATAGCAATCATAGCTAAGAACACGTGAGTATTCTTAGCTTATAGTATATAGGTAGCTATAAAGTCATAATTCAAATAAAAAAAACAAAAACACAACCGGTTCGCCGTTTGGGAGCTATGATGGCGCAGGCAGGCACGCAAAAAAAAGTATTTATTATTACACAGATACACACTTTCAACTTATAAAGTTATAACACCCCTCTTTTTCCCTCGGGGGTTAAAAATAAAGAAAGATAGAAAATACAAAAAAAAACATAAAAAATCACGTCGGAAATAGCAACAACTGTCAAATCGTGTTGGCATTCATTGTATGGTCGGGCCCCGAACTAATCTTATGTTCGTACGTGATACGGGGAGTAGGAATCGCCCGTAGTACGGATTTCGTGCTTAAGGACTAGACCTCCTGATACGACCGACGTAAGTTGGTTTCAAGTTAATCAAATCGAATAAAAAAAAACTTCAACCCCAAACTTTGTATGAGTTTTGATAATCTTCTGACGACAATTATTTTCTTATGCTGCAGCCGCATCTGCGTCTATCTTGACAAAGTAATATGTGCCGAAGCTTCGTATGTTTAGCTCGCTAAGAAGTTATCGCGCTAATGCGGTGGTCACAATAGCGGCTTCGCCATGTTTATTATGTACCGCCACCTGAGCGATAAGTGCTACGCAGCCCGAACAAACGCGACGATAATCGATAATGGTTGGTCACATCTGCGTCTATCGCATCACTGTGCGAAGCTTCGTCACGATAGACGCAGATGCGGCCGCAGCATTACAATATTTATTGACACCTATACCACCTACCTGTAAATGGTTTAATTAAAATAAATGCTTTGAGTTTGAGTTTATTCGTACCAAGTTTCAAATTAATTAGATCGCGATTTCAGATTTATCATAATGTATCACCCTATAGCTCTAATCCGCCAAGGCTTTGGGATATACAGTTTATTCGTATCGATTATTGGGTTTTTGGTTATACATGATGGACCTTCTCTTTTTATGAAATATAAGCAAAGATATATAGTTACCTTGTTTTACAAAACATAATTATATCTATACAAGTAAATACAATTTAACTGCCTGTTTGTAATGTCAAAATAACAGCTTTTTACTAAATGCATATGAAAGTTTTACGGTACTTAGGTACGTTTTACGTAACGTAAAAAATTTTTTTTTCTTCATAATTTTAGTCTGTTGCCTGTCCGTTTGTTAAGGCTAATCTCCGAAACGGCTGGACCGATTTTGACGGAATTTTCACTGGCAGAAACTTAGGCTAGGTTACTTTAATTTAGTGTTTATTACTTTGTCATGTAATCTAGTCTTAATTGAACAATAAATCTTTATCTTATCTTATCTTTAATTTTAGAAAAAGATTTATGGTCCACACGGGTGAAGCCGCGGGCAGCAGCTAGTATAAGACTAATGAATGATAATCATTTTCCAGAGACCAATGGCTCAGTAAGCCCAAAGCTGCCGAACGGCGGCGCGACGTCCCGCGAGAGCATTGCGGAGGCCGTGCGAGCGCGCGTGCGGCGTCGGCTGGAGCGCCCGCTGTCACTAGCCGACCAGACCGGCATGCCCACGCTCTCCTCACTCGTCAACTCCAAGGCGTACTCCACCGACTTCGACCAGACCTTCCACATCTGCGAGACGAAGAAGAACTTCTCGCTGAGCGACGTCAAGCACGGCGTGGTCGAGTCGCGCAGCAGCGGCGAGATCGAGGCTCTGCTGGAGGGCACCGGCCCGCGCCGCGCCGCCAGCCTCGCCGACTTCCTCTTCCGCCGCAAGCAGACCAAGCTCAGCTCGGCAGTGGTCAACGTCATCGAGAACCCGATGACCGCGATGTACGACTACAGCTCGAACACCTCGGCCGCGCACGAAGAGTCGCTCACTGGCTAGACCCCTGACGAGCCGCACGGACGTGACCCCCCGGACCGACGGGCCGCTCTGCGCCGCGCAAAGACCTGCCGGTGCTGTGTTGGTGAACGCCGTCACCTGTACTTACGTGCTGGTTTTGTAATGCTTTTATATTTATCGACGGCAAATAAGTACAGCGTCATGACTTCATTTGTAAATATAGATGGACACAGTCCCGGCAGAAATCTTTTATCGACAACGAGTTGGTCTCATTGTCAACATAATGGTATTTGAGCAGGCTCTGTTGTCTTTATGGCCAATCCTACTTGCTAAACAAGTAACATAGTTTAATTTCGATGGGTTTGTTTAAATCAATGTTGTGGTATGATGAAGCAATATCAAAATAATTTGAAAGTTGAACTGCGGTTGAGTTCCACGATATTTCGACGCTTTCTGACTTTACTAAGACTGCGCCAGTGACGTTTATTGTTAATAAGTTACCACTGTAAAATCAGAGGCATACCATCTTTATAAAATAATAAATGAAATATAACAAGTCTTTAATAATTTCTCTATAAATAAAGGACTCTTCGACGGGTATAGGCCTCCAATAATTTCCAGCTTTTTCTGTATTTTCCTTTCATCAGTCATGATCCTCCTGCCAGCTCTTCTCTCTCATCCAGCCAGCGTTTCATCACTCATGATCCTCCTGCCAGCTCTTCTGTCTCGTCCAGCCAGCGTTTCATCACTCATGATCCTCCTGCCAGCTCTTCTGTCTCGTCCAGCCAGCGTTTCATCACTCATGATCCTCCTGCCAGCTCTTCTGTCTCGTCCAGCCAGCGTTTCATTACTCATGATCCTCCTGCCAGCTCTTCTGTCTCGTCCAGCCAGCGTTTCATCACTCATGATCCTCCTGCCAGCTCTTCTGTCTCGTCCAGCCAGCGTTTCATCACTCATGATCCTCCTGCCAGCTCTTCTCTCTCATCCAGCCAGCGTTTCATCACTCATGATCCTCCTGCCAGCTCTTCTGTCTCATCCAGCCAGCGTTTCATCACAAATGATCCTCCTGCCAGCTCTTCTGTCTCGTCCAGCCAGCGTTTCATCACTCATGATCCTCCTGCCAGCTCTTCTGTCTCGTCCAGCCAGCGTTTCATCACTCATGATCCTCCTGCCAGCTCTTCTCTCTCATCCAGCCAGCGTTTCATCACTCATGATCCTCCTGCCAGCTCTTCTGTCTCATCCAGCCAGCGTTTCATCACAAATGATCCTCCTGCCAGCTCTTCTGTCTCGTCCAGCCAGCGTTTCATCACTCATGATCCTCCTGCCAGCTCTTCTGTCTCGTCCAGCCAGCGTTTCATCACTCATGATCCTTCTGCCAGCTCTTCTCTCTCGGCGTTTCGTTGCTCTGCTTCTTCTTTATTTCATCTTTATATTCGATATAATCCGCTGACGAATACTTATGTATTGTTGCAACGAGTATCTAAATATATATAATTGGAGATGACTTTTTCATTATAACACACATTTGACGATGACAAACCATCGATGAAATGTGACAACCTCGCAGTGAAACATTTCCCTTTAACGGCCTAGTCTGTGAACAGTGGCGGAGCGCCTCAACGACCATTGTGATGTGATGGCCATGCTCCCTATGACGACGTGTTCCCGGAACAGAACCCCACCATAAGACTGAAGGGCGGACCCGGCCCTCTTCATAACACACGTCACCACTGACATGGCCGACACTTCGGCATTAACACAACAAATGATATATACTGACATGCTCTCTCGGACACACGTCTGAGAGTTACCAGACATTATTTGTAAACATCCACAGCACTCGAGGACCGTCGCCCGGGCATGAGTCAAACTTGCGCTTACGAATTTATTGATATTATTGTATGAATGCAGCGCACCGGACGCGGTTCCCAAGGTTGTGACCTGCCCACCGCTCCGTGTGCCCTGCACAGAGTGAGGTAGACTTAAGTATTTACATAGTAGAGGATTGCGGTTGTGTATACACAGTTATAGGTGTGTTATATGAAAGGTATTTGTCACGTTTTCTGCCGACTTACGGCTTTATCGTTGTTAAAATTAATCTTCCTGAAACAATCAATCTGATTCTGTAGAAAGTATAACTTGTTTCAATGCAAATTTCAACGGAGCTGTCATCTAATATAAAATGTTGATAAAGTGCTGTACCCAGGGGGTCTACTCCCCTACTCCCTAAGCGAAATCCGTAGTTTCAGCCGAAGTTACGGGCGCCTCGGTCACCGTCTCACTTACGGACATACTGTAAGCGAGACGCAGTTCTATGCGCCCGTAACTTCGGCCGAAACAATGGATACCGCTTAGGGAGTAGACCCTCAGGACACAGCGCATGTGCGAGCGGGCGCGCGTTGTCGTCTCGCGACTCGACGCGCTCCCAACCGCTCCCTAAGTAAATCAGCAACACTACAATGTATTCCACTGTTTTGATAGATCCTGCATGTGACACCCCACACTTACCACTGCAATGTAACCTTAATCAAATAACGAGCTTATAGTAATTCATAGTGAGGTAAGACATGATAGTATAGTGTGAGAGCGAGCAGTCCGCCCGGCGCCGCCCGGTGCCGCTCGGCGCCGTCCGGTGCCGTCCGATGCCGCCCGACGTCTTGGACACTTAAGCTTTAAAACACTGTGTTCCTTTCGGCGGACGGAGAGCTACAGTCAAAACGTGTCGTGCAGTTAGACGATTACATTCTCCAATCAAACATTTGGTGCTTTTTGGAGGTTAAGACTTAAAGTTTGTAACCTCATGGGGTGTAACCTTGAAAATTTTCTTATATAAGCATGGTGTAATAAAAGTTCGGAATTCCCAAGGCATTGTGTCGGTAGACCCAGCCTTAGGAACTATTCATCTCAATGTATTTGAACTGATTAAGTATTTATATGTATGTATGTTAGGTTTTATTGTGTGTTTTTATTAGCGTAATACAAGTACTTTTATGTATTACTTGTTTACGTTCTGGATACAGGACTCTTTGACTCATTTTAGATGAAATACTTACCGTAAGGTTTCGTCAGGGACAACTGCACTCCCGTCGTCTCGTCTCCAGTGGTGTGATGTGCCTGCTCGGGTGTTCTCGGGTGTCCTCGGATTTCCTCGTGTTGCATGTTCGTCTGCTCGGCGTCTGAGTCTCACTCAGCGTCGACAGTATGTGCTCGGTTGATAGGCCGCGTGTATCAGCTGTTGGAGTGTGAGGGGCGAGGTGACTCTGTGTTACGGGTAATTGTCGCATCACAACCAAAAATAGTAGCCAAATAATTGTATTATAATGTATACGATTGCTGTTTTACCATATTCGACTAATAGTTATAGAGCAGTTTGAGGCACAAGTTTATTGTAATAGTCAATTTGTAGGCGGTGCACCGTCGACAGAGATGATAGTAGTCAGTTCCAGTGTCCCGTTTCGAACGCTTTGGTAATGGCTGAGTATTGAATGTCAGCTCCACCTGCTGTCGACAGCGATTTTCGTCAGTTGCTTCGTTAGGCCATAAGGAGAGTCAAGGTAATGGTTGCGTATCCGAGTGGTTGTAAGTAATATGAAGCTAGTAACACTTTCGTACACGAGTTGGGATCTCGTCAGTTGCAAATTGTCGGCCCTTTCGAACGCATCGGTAAAGGTAGTGTTTCAAGATCGGATTCTTAAGTGGAATGATAGTTGCTTAGTAGGACCGTGCACCGTAATGTAGGAAAAAGCTCATCCATGTCTATCTGCTTAGATGAACGTGTGTAGTTCGCCTGACCAGAGCGGCGCCGACGAGCCTGCGCGCGCGCCGCACCCTGACTGCGTAACACACTGTCAATAGCAGTCGACAAGTTCGTCTGCTCGACAACGTCGATACCGCAATGAATGACGCTGAACTGAACTGTCAAAATGAAAGGCATAACGATTCATTGCTAATTTATGTGTGTTACGCAATTACCCCACCCTCTCCCTCCGACTGGCCACGGACGAATCCGACCAAACTCCCGGGTCCAAGCTTAAAAACTACAACTATATTTTAATAAAAACTTATATAAACTGTTTATTTTAGTTTAAATATCATGTCTAATGCATCTTCTTCGATAGCAATTACGTTGTATGTACGGTTACGCGCACGCAACAGTAGGGCACTCATGTATGTGTTTACATATCAGTATGAAGGTGTAGTCGCCTCTACACAGTATCATATGCTAAGAACAATTAATGACTTCGCAGAAAAGTATCGCACGCCGCGCGTCTAGTGTCACGCTGCTCGTTTTCTCCCCGGCGCGCCTGCGCGAGTGCGCGCCTCTCGCCTGTACATAGTTCTCGCGCACAGATATAGATATACCTAGATAACGCAACTATCGCGATCTGTATGAAAACCAAGCGTGCCATTTTTTGACTATCTATTTTGACGTCACAAGCACTATTTAGTGATGGGAAAGGGAAACCCAAATCAATTCAAAGAAGCCGCCACCGCGTGCGGCGCCCGCCTGGCCCGCCCGCCACCCAGCGCCAGCACCCACTTACGCACTCACTACCTACGTGTTGTTTTTATTATTTTTTTGTACTAAGATTAAGCGCCCTGAGGCGTAGACTGAGCCACGTTAAGCATTTTATGCTTAAAGGGACTAGAGGACCTAAACGTGCCTAAGCGCAAGTTTTATAATGCCTAAAAGCATATTATGTTCCACTGCAGTCAACAGAATCAGAAAAAATATATGATATTCTTCAGGATATATGCGAGGAAGATAGTGTGTTGAAAACATACAACTAATTTGATACGATAGAAGCAAATCACGAAGATACCCCTAAAGATTTCTTGTAACGATTAAAAATCATATTAATATCAACAACATACTAGGTACCTACTCGTACAACCATTCTGATTTTTCGTCAGATTATTCTACAAGGAACATAATATTAGCGTAATATATTATAGTGTTTTATTTTTTTAGTCCAATCAACATATTTTTTGTAAATAGATAATTGTTTCATATTTTTCAATAAATTACCTGCGTTGTGTCATCGCGCTTCTCTTTCTTTTCTATGCATCTCGACAGTGACCGCGCTTTAGCTGTAGTAAGCCTCAGCCGGGCAAGCGAAGTAGGTGTTCTTGCGTTAAGTAGGTATATCTATTCTGAGGTCTCGCGTCTCTCGCGCACTTTTCGTAAAAGGTACAGTTCGTGTCAAATAAAGCCTCGTGTAGACTAGCGCGACGCGACTGGTGTCTCGTCGCGCTGTCGCGTCACGCTAGTCTGCACAAAGCTTAAGTTTGTCGCTCTGAAGCTAGGCTACGCATGCACGCTACTGTTTTATAAGTAAGTAATATTGACTACTGCGCAGTCATTTGTAGCGGAGCAGCAAAGTTATTTGACGCGAGCTCTACTAGGCGTACGTACATAATAGGTTCATAACACGAGGGGCATGCCAAAAGATTCCTGACTGTTTGGTCGCTTGTCATACCAAGCTGGAATTGCACATTGGAGCACAAACTGTCCCATACCGTTCAGAGTTTACCGTTCTTTGATCCTCTAGCATAGAGGTCCCCAAACTTTTTTATGCTGTCGACCACTTGGCATGTTTTTCGGTTTTGGGTAGCCTACTTACCTTATATTGAATTTTTGCAAATTCATCAACTTCAAATGTGTTTTTGACAGCTGGTATAGTGTAGTGCTACTACACTTTGAAAGATTTAAATTTTAAGCTATAGTGAAGTGTTGAGTCAAAAATTTTAAAAAACATGTTTAGTTTTATACATTTATCAATAAAATTAAAATTTAGTATCTGCCTTTCATATTTCATACAAAATGTATAGGAGCGACGAGGCGCGGGCGAGGCGCGGGCGAGGCGCGGGCTAGGCGCGGGCGAGGCGCGGGCGGGATGCGTATCGTCGCTCCTTTACATTTTGTATTCAATATGAAAGGAGCGGCGCAACGGCCGCGCCGCACCGTCGCCTCGCCCGCGCCCCTCGCCTCTTGTGTATACCCCGCGCCTTACAGTAGGTGTTAGACCTAAGTACCAAATTTATATTGTCGCCAGATGCTCTATCCTTATTTCACTGTGATGTTACTAAAATAAATTATTTAATACATTAGGTACTTAATTATTTAAGATTAGGCTTATTGCAAAATTTCCAAATGATAATTTTGTTCCGTGTTTATTACTTCCGTAATATACCTACTTACCTACATTTAGAGAATTTTAAAACTTATAAAATATTTACCATAGATTTTTTTCCCATTTACCCATTTGTGATCCAGTGTTTTGGGCTAACAATTCGAAACCCTAATAATCCTTTTGGTGTTTTAAATTTCAGTAGGACAAAATTATAGGTATTTTTGATGTCGTATACCTATTTAATGCTAATTATTAACTATTTTTATTGATAAAATAGAATGTGCCAATCGTGAACGACGTGTCAATCGTTCTCAATAATGCCAACACTCGACCCGCACTCTGTTACAGGGACACGCGAACCGCAATCTGTCACACTTGATCCGTCAGATGTAACCCGCGATCCCTGATCTGTCACACTTAATACTTCTGATCCGTGATCCGTCACATGCGATCCGCGATCCGTCACATGCGACCCGCGATCCGTCACGAATAAGTACATTAACTAAATAGATACATTCTCAACAAATTGTTGTTTTAAGTAAGAATGCATGGATTATTTACTTAATTATTTTCTAACAGGTTAGTATATTTCGTCTATAAATTGACACAATTCTAAAAAGCGTTGTAATGTATCGTAACCAAATAAGTGACCAAACGCATAATATTTAGTCATAAATTATGAAGTGTTGATTTTTGTTTTTTATTATATTTACGACACGTCTCTGGGTTACGGTCACGTAACGTCGCGTTCATTCGCTTGCACAAGTACAGTCACCGCGCCGCGGTTGGCACCTGTTACACTTCGTCAGGCCACGTGCTCGGCATCAGCTTCTCGTCCAAGTCTATACAAGTTAAGTATTAATGTGTAAACTTGCAGTATTCATTAGTATTATCAGAGTCTACTTTTACTTGACAGTAGTAGCGAGCACCACGACTGTGCGGCGGTGCGCCTGCGAGACGACGTGGTTCCTTACTGAATAGAGATCCCATTGATCGTGAGACACATCTTGATATGGCTTTTATTCTAATTCTTCAAATTCTTCATAATTTTAATAATAATGTAACTTACATTCTTCTCGAAATGGTACTGTTCGTGTTGATTGAGTCAGCTGGTGTAAGTCGTGTGGTGGCTACAGAGTACTCTCCTGCGTGTCGGGAACCTTTATGATGAGGCGTTACGTGGGCGGAGATGTTATTACCCTAGCACAGCCGCACTCAAAGTGTGCTCCGCGGAGCCTTTGGTTTCCGCAAAGCCTCTATAGGGGCTCCGCAAAAATACTGGTCATAGTGAAATACCTAACTTACCTACATAAGGTTAGGTATATATACCTAGATAGAAGAGAGTTGCATGAAGTCGCATGTCATGTTCGGCTAATATTAATTTATTTAATTATATATCTACATATATATATATATATATAATACGGGTAATAGGTAATACGGGCTGGTTTCCGCAACTCAATATTCTATTTCAATTCTCAATATTTTTTTTAGTCGTTCGTCAACCTGAATAACAAGGATTTAGTTTTTGCTCACTCTTTAATCTAATATATCGGTTGTTTCGTTTTTCTTTGAGGTACGTGCCTCTGAAAACATATATTGGTATATTGTGATTGGTAAAATACCACCAAAATTGCGCCACCAAAATTAGAATCTTGTTTAATAAGTTTATTTAAAAAAAAACACTAAGAATATAATAAATTTGTATCATTTTGAAAGCATACCAAACATTTTTATTATAAATATATAATATGTTATGTATACTAGCTGCCCGCCCCGGCTTCGCACGGGAGCACTAAGTACTTATCTATGGCGCACCTACCTATCTACCTACCTACCTACTTACCCTACCTACCTACCCTACTAACCTACCCTACCTACCGACCCTACCTACCCACCCTACCTACTACCCTACCTTCACTACCTACCAAACCTACCTACCTACCCTACCTTCACCTACTTATCCTAAGAACCTTGTCCTGAGAATAACGAACACAACAAAAAAAGAATTAGCGAAATCGGTCCAGCCGTTCACGCGTGGTGCCTGACCAAGGGAAATAGGGATTCATTTTTAAATTAATTAATTTTTATTCATTTTTTTCCAAGCGCTTTCAAACTTCCTTCCTACTTACCTTCTTTTCCAGTGGATTTTCCAAAAATTGAAATACTATCGTGAATTCATGCAAGCCTAGTACTTTTTGTTAGGATTTATGGCAACAACAGCTAAGAACAGTTTGTATTAGATAAAGAAAAGTGGGGGGTTTTTACGTTTTTCCGGCAATTTTTCCAAGTTTCTCTTCATAAGATACTTCCTCGAACTTCACAGAATATTTAAAATAAAAATTTGCATACCTACCTCCTACCTACCTACCTACATACATACATACCTACCTACCTACCTACATACATACGTACCTACCCTACCTACCTACCTTCTAACGGGGGATATCATAAATGCAAAATGGATGAAAACATGATTTTTCTAGGCCGAGACGAATGAAAAAAAAACTTCAAAATCAGTCAATCCGTCCTCGAGGTGTTATCAAAAAAGCCGTTCCATACAAAATGAATTAAGTACCTAGTGTTTAATGATAAAATCGTGTTCATGCAAGCCTAGTACTTTTTGTTAGGATTTATGGCATGTATACCGGGACATCATAAGTGCAAAATTTATAAAAACATGATTTTTGTTCATATCTTTTTTTCTCGTGAATGTTTCCAATGTTTTAGTAGTTATTCTGCTATTCGGGGAGGAGACAAATCCAACGAATCAAAAACCATGAAAATTGGTCCAGCAGATCTCGAGTTATAGGTAAGTGTTGTAACAAACCCGTCTTTCTTTTATATATATAGATAGATATATAGATTACAACATCGATCGAATTGCAGGTTTTTTTTTTCCGTTCGTTAAGAAAAGACTTATTTACGTTTTTAGCGGGAAATCACTACAGGATGGCACAAGAACAAGACTGTCACTGCTGCTTGTGAGCCCCTGGCTTAACGAAGTGAACGATGGTTGTTTCGATCTTCTGAATTTATTCTATACAAATATTTCATTACTCCCACCAAAATTTAAATTTCGCGCGGGCAGTCCTTTTCGATTTTCCCTAGGAAAAAGTATTGCACTAAATATAAGAATAAAACTGTCAGATACTAATACTAAATTAAAATAAAATTTGTCACAGATTGTGGACGCGTCGCCAAACTTAATATTGCTAAATCACATTTATTTTTCTAACTACTAAAATGTTTTCTACCAAAATATTTATGGCCTTACAACACTACTTCTAAAAAATTAAACAGATCCGCTTTCTAAAACATAATAATTACTTTTGGTTTAAGATATGATTTGCAGCCGCGCCGCCTAAACATTACGCTTGATACAATCACCCGATTAAGCAAATGCCGCCAAATCTAAAATTAGTTCTTGACGTAGCGGTAAAAATAATGAATTTCGTCAAAAATAATGGATTCTCAACTCAACATTATGCAGCTATAAAAACAAAATACCGCAGTAGAGTGGCTGCCGCACCTGACATGCTACTTCAACTCTCTTCAATCAAGCCTGACACCAAACAATTGATGAAAAATAAAAATCTATTTCATACCCCTCATTACATGTTAGTTTCAAGTACCTGGTAGTATACTGTAGTGTAGTAGTATTATGATTATTTATGAACATAAAACCAGGTTTTGATTATTTTAGGGCTCCGTCAAATATTTAGTTTTCCAAACGGGATCCGTCGCCAAAAATGTTTGAGAACCGCTGCCATACCTAGTTTTTTATTCGTCGGAATTGTTCTCGAGCAGTGCGCGGCGCCAGACTCGCAGGATGCACGATGTGGCTGAGTCGTCACACGATCCATGTGTTTTTCTATTTGTATACAACTTTTTAAGGCATTTTGACATCGTTTCTATTAGCTTATACGATATACATATACTATATTTATTATACGATATACATATTCTACGAGTATATTATAATATTTCCGAAGACTTAGTTTCGCTTATTTGCATACCTAATTATGTTGTAGTCGTATTCGTCGGTGGGGCGCCGACGAATACCACGTCGGTTGCTGAAGGCCTAATTTCAAGCGAACAAACATCACGGTATACAACAACCCTATGTTACTTACTGATACAGGGTGGCGCATAAGTATCCATACGACTCCCTAAGACTACAAGTTTACTGATTATGAAACATGCTTATTATTCGGCCCAGAATGTGGCAAGAAGTTGGGCAGTTTTGGTAGCGTCCATCAGCTCCTTTCAGAGAACATTACACGCTGGACACAACATTAAAAACTCCAGAGAGGAGTCATCTGTGAATCTCCACCTGATCAGGGTTTCCTTGCTTGGGTCCGGTCCCTTATTACAAGTTCTTCATAATGATGAGTTCAATAACCACTTTTCAGATTCAAAGTAAACAAAAACTAAGCTTGTCTGTTAACGGCTTGACAGACAAGCTTAGCGTTTGTAATAAGGGACCGGAACGCCGTCAGGATTGGTGCCACATTCGCACGTTTTAGAGTTTTGAATAACTTCTCTTCGATATAGAATTCGATACTTCTTTGGTCCCTTGTAGGACCGCCAGGGTCTTTGGCTTATTCACAATAGAATCGCCATTAACAAGGTGTGTAGTGGAAGAACCAGTCCAATGCAAATAACCAAATTAAGATAGGTGCTAAGCGATCTGAACACACTATTGAGCTCATCACACACATTGGAGATAGATTTTTAAGCGCTACATATATATAGAGATGTCAGCACAATTGAAGGGGACCGATAGGACCGATGCCTGCCGGGGTTGCGGGAAAGTCCGAAAGGGATACCGTGGCCCCTGGTACGTTGCCAGGGGCCACGGTATCCGGTATGCCAGGCAACTGAAGAAACACGGGTGGGTTTTAGTAAGTAAGAGTCTGACATGCCCTCCCGCTCCGCCCAGAGCGGGAGAAGTTATTTGATAACATCGCACACAAAAAAAAAGCGCTATGTATATATATATTATAAGTATATAGCGCTTAAAAATCCTTTAAGGTGAAATATATATTATGTTCACGGTGTGTGGTGATCCATTAAATTGTACAGTGAGCGATATGTCGAAGATGTATGTTTTATATTATTTTCCAAGTGTGTGACGACGCGTCCTCGTAAAGTATCGTGACATTATTAAGTGGACTGTTTCTGCCGAGTGATTACTTGCGCTCGTTCTTGTGCGCCACCCTGGTATAGCGACACAGCTGCTGACAAATTAAGAGTACGCTAGTCGATCATTCTTCCATACAAACGTAGTATATTGATTACTCGTCTGGTTGATGGTTTACGTTCAAAACTAAAAATTATATCAATTTGTCTTGTCAATAATTGACAAGACAAATTGATATAATTTTTAGTTTCAATTTTTTTTTTTCAATTCTGCTTCCATATTGGGCTAATTATTAGCCCAATATGGAAGTAGAATTGAAAAAAAAAAATTGGTTTGGAAATTATGAGCGTCGAATGTATATTTCAACACTAATGTTAACTCGTCTTCGGGCGTAAATAAATAACTTATGTAGTTATAAAATGGAAAATTTAGAAACCGTACAGGGATAGATAGTTTATTCAATAGTTTAAATAATTTTATTTTAAGTAAATACATCCAGTAGTTTTTTCATAATATCTATACGCCCAAAGGTCTGTTCATGAAATTTTACGCACGCGTTTTCGTTATAAATCATCGTCTATTTCACTAAATACATTAATAAATATATAAATAAATAACAAAAATTAAATAAATAAATACTAAATAAATAAATAACTAGACTAATTAGCATGCCTATTAGTCATGCACCAACAAGTTCCAAGCCGTCGACTAGTGTACCCTTAATCGTTGGACATAGCGTACTTAGATCCAAATAAAATAGTTTTTAAATAACCTACAACACATCAGGCCGAAATACCGTCACGTAATTTCTATTGTTATTTAAGAGCGTTTATCCTAAAAATTGGCAACGTCGCAAATAGCTGTCAAATATTTACCTGCTTTGATTAATTTGGCAATATTACTGTATGGAAAAGTGAAATGTGGCTAACTAGCTAAAATATTGATTATGAAATGCAATAATTAATATCGTAACACTTCGGTGTTACGATATTAATTATTTCGTTTTAGATGTAAAAAAGTAGGTGTTTGGAAACTTTCCAAATGCCTTTTATACACCTGTAACGGTTACAACATCAAATTCACTGTTATTATTGCAATTCATTATTAATATTCTAGTTCGCTAGCCACATTTCATATTTCCATACAGTAATATTGCCAAATTAATCAAAACAACGAAATATTTGACATCTATTTGCGACGGTGCCCACTTTCGGAATAAACGCCCTTAAATACTCCGAGTTTCCGTCGCGTAATTTACGACAGGTATTTATGTCGCTACGCGTATAATATGAATAAGCTGATAAAGATCAGCCATTGTTCAATAGATTTAATAATTTTAACTAATGTTATGTTTACTATAATAATTATACTTTGTAATTATGTTTAGGTAACAAAAGAATAAAAATGTATTCTATTTTTATGATGATTTTGTACGTAGGTACAATGATATTATTTTCTCTTGTATGAAAACCTAAGGGAACCTATTGAAATTCCTTTGTTCTAAGGATCTGCAAGAATCTAACAAATGTTCAAGCCGTCTTCAAAGGTAACGACAGTAGGTATATATGTACGTACATTATCAGTGTGCATGCATATAATTTTTTGCGGAAGCAGGCAGATAGTCAACTAACGTCTGTAAAGCCTTAGGTTACCGCACACCTGCCCGGCCCGAGCACCTGCCCGCCCCGAGCGCACTGCAGTCGCCGCGTTTTAATTGTTTGTATGTAGTTAGTGTGCAAGTTATGCAGCCATCGAGCCGCGCTCGCCGCAGTAGCAGGATGGCCGAGATGCGCATATAAAACAATATGATGCGGTAGAAACAATTGCGTGCGGCAATTGCATAGGAAGCGGCGTGCGAGGCCATGACTGTGCGGCGGCGGGTACGGTGCGGACTATTGCGCGTTCACCTTAAAGCGGTTTTGTAGTTAAAGTGTTATCACTGACGTGCGGTTGACCGTACGTTCTTCTCGCTCGCCTCAACCACAGTATAAATAAGTAACAATATTATATGGTCATAGAAAACGGCCGAAACGACGCGTTTCGAAATCTGAGTGTATATCAGTACGCAACAGTATCAAGTGCGCGGCAGTTACGCACGGACCCGGAGGGTTTATCTACTGAACGGCCGCCAGTGGATCGTCCCCATAGAAGAGGTTGGACGTATGCAGATTGTGAAATCAAAATCGATATTTAAAAAAAACCTGTCGTATTTCTTTAACAAAAACCTATAATATTGTTTTGAGATTTTTTCTAACTGGACTCATATTTAAGGAGAAAATCGATAAAAAGTGTTTTCTTAGTATGGTAGTATTATGTAAAACGAAAGTCAAAGATTATATCTCAAAATGTGCACCATTGGGGCACCTAGTGTCTTTGATCAAAATGTGGCACGTAGATACCAATTATAGAAATGACTATCCGAAACAAGGCAAAACTCAGGCGGTGGGGGAGTTTAAGTGTCAATTGCCATAGATGAAATTGTCAAATTTCTACTGCTTGAGGCTTTTGGCTACTTTGTGTGTGTGTATTTTATGTTCTTTTGTTGAATGTGCGTTTTGTTTGTGCAGAATAAACAATTTTTCTTTCTTTTTTTTCCTTTCTATTTCCATGTAATATCAATTCTGATTTCACAAGCTGCCTACGCCCAACCTCTTCTATGGGAACGATCCACTGTGGGCCGTAGGTAATTATTTCAAGGTCACTGCCGAGATATAATACTGTTACTTATGTATACTGTGCCTCAACCATGTCAGTCACGTCTGTTCCGACTGTCACGATTGCTCGTTGACTAACAACCCCTGTCACTTGATTATAACCAATATTATTTAATGAACTTTCACTAGTTGTTGTACATATATTGTGACTGCCTCGTTTTAAATAGTTACCTACGAGACGTAATAGTGTTTATTGATCATTATTTAACTGTTACATCCTACTTTAATTGTGCAGTTTGTTGTATTCATACTGATAATATTATACTCTATGTCATATTATAGGTAGTCTTAACATCTACATAACATACGCAAAATTAACTACAGAATGGTACATTTAACTGAAAAAAGCATTCGGCACTGAGTTTCAAATAACCAACAAACTGTTCTTCACAACATGCAATTAAAGTAGGATGAGTACTGTTTCTGTAATTAATTATTTTATATTTTGTAACGGCACTAAACTAGAGGACTCTCGGAATTTTGTGATAGATACAGTCATCGCACGTCCATTGTAGCAATTTGACTTTGATTTACAGCGTCTTTAGGGTTTTTTCCTGACACGCGGATTTGCGCTCGCATGCGTGTCTTACCCGCATGCGAGAGCTAGCGCATGTAATGTACCCCGCGTGTCGCGTGTTTGTGGCATGCAAGTCAGAAAAAGTATGTGCGAAACGAGACACAAGACAAGCGAGACACGCACGCGGAGATGGACGCGAGCGGCGCACATACGGGCCAGACACACGGGCCAGACACACACGGGCCAAACACACACGGGCCAAACACACACGGGCCAGACACACACGTGGACTCAAATTCGCATGATGAGGAAAAGGCCCTTATTATTTCGTAGCAGTAATTGCGTAGTATCGTAATGCAAGTGCTACCACTGGCGTGCGGTTGACCGTACTAGCAGAAACAATGAATGTGTCGTAAACCAGCTGGGTGTGTAACGATTATCAGGGCTCTTACTTAAGGTTGATCCGCAGCGGTGCCCGCGAGATTCAAATAAATTATACATCTCTCATCATCAAGTTAGATTTGTTCCATTCAATGACTGTTTCATGAAATCATGACATTTGAGAACAAATCTAACTGAGAGAGATGTATTAATGACTATAATTCTGTCAATACACATTTTGTTATAGTCGCGAATCATATTTTGATCAAGATACAACCTGACACTGACCTGCAAATTACAAAAAACGTAAGAAAATTTGAATATTGCGGGCTATCACTGCGGATCCTCCGCTAGAATGATCAAGTCAACAGACGCAACCATAATCAAGGAGGCCCATTACTGAATAATAGAATATGTACTTGCTTGTACGACAAACTTGAGGACCGTACAGATACCTAAATAGTATTTCGACTCATCCGTAGAAACACGTCCGACCTGTAGGGTTGATAGTTTTCAGAAGAGGCTATAGAAGTTGTTGACTTGCAGTGAGACTTGACATTTAGATTTATTGGTATATTGTAACAATGCCCCAGCCTAGTTACATGCTATTTAGTGTATATTTCTTATCCTTTTATTTCACGAGATAGTGAGTTCCATATCAACATCGGATGTTATATGGCGGAAGAGCGGGTGGTCCGAAGTGACGCCGGTAGCACACCTCCGCTGCGAAACCATGGCAGCGAAACCGCAGTAGTTAAATTCAATACTCACGTCATTTTCCGCTACTAGCATCCGATTCGAGTAGCGGAACATGCCGCGAGTCTATTGAATACTACTTACTATTACTTGATAATGACAGATTGAACGATATTCGATTCTATATTTCCGAAACTAAATAAGATACGAAAATTCTAAAAAAGTACTACTTATGGTAGAGTTCGTATTCCTTATCTCGTCTAGCTTTTTGACTCGTTTTTGCTCCATGATCACATCGGACTCTGTTCTACGGATAAGTCGATTTGATTGTAAATATCACTTAATTTCCCGACTGTTCGTGCGTGAGCTAGGCCGCGACTGAAGCGTTCGCTTGGAGCATCTTCTACGTCCAATTCGCATATCCGCAGCATGCTATGTACATGTTAGCACTTATGTAAATTCCTTCATGCGTTGAGCAGCCAATGAGACCGGTTACCCTGAAGAGGAGCCGCACCTTATACGTGTCACGTGGGTAGTACTCACGAGCGCTTCAGTTTCGATCGCAGTGTTAAGGTACCTTTGATGTTTCGATTTTATATCTATCACGCTTTCTTTATGTTGTAATCTGATAGTTGCATTAAATGGTGTCACGTGATCAACACGCGTTTTATTATCTAATTCAGATAATCAACTATTATTTTCCATTTTCGCCCCTAATCACCTGTCATTCCTTTTACCTATATATTCCATTACCCAAGGTAAATGCGTGTCAAATATTTTTGATAAGTAACATATTGCACAATTAAAATAACAACACAAAGTTTTAACGGTACAGTTCGCGTCAAATAACTTTGCCGCTCTTAAGTTAGGTTGCGCAGGCGCGCTGGCAGGCTACTGTTCTGTTTTTTGAGTAAGATTGACTACTGCGCAGTCATTTGTAGCCTACTTCAGAGTGGCAAAATTATTTGATGCGAACTGTAATAGTGTCTGAAATATTTGATTTGAAAAATGTGTCCCAAATTTTCTATTTTTTTTTGCAAGTTTATTTGTCAAATGTGAAACTCGGCACGTAGTTTTGTGATTTTATTTATGAAATTTCAGTGGGGTCTACGGTAAATCTAATTATTTGGTGTATTAGTTTACTTAATTTGCTACCGATATAACTTGAAATTCAGAACCCTTTTATGATAAAAGTTTTTTTTTTCGAATGTTACATCTCTATTGGTACCAAAAACTTCCAAGTTGACCCAAAACGCAAAACAGCTGAATAGAAGTCTCCCCGGGATTACTGGTTATTGAAGCATTTTGATTCTATAACTGTTGGTCAACAACACAAATGGATATTTTCTGTGAATACTCCTGATAACAATATTATATACTACGTTGCTGATAGTGAGGTATTTCAAGTACTTCACGATGCACATCAGAGTATCGGCCATGGAGGGCGAGACCGAATGCTGAAAGAGCTTTCTGCACGATACAAAAATATAACTCGCCATGATATTGAACTGCATCTGCAACTTTTAGAACCGTGCTAGCAAAAACAAAAAGTTATTGTCGTCAAGCCCATACTTTCATCCGAATTTAATTCTCGCCGTCAAGTAGATTTGATTGACTATGAATGTCATCCAGATCAGGAATATAAATTTGTAATGGTCTATCAGGATCATCTAACGAAGTTTGTGATATTGAGAGCACTGAAATCTAAACGCGCGGTGGAAGTAACAGACAATTTACTGGATATTTTCATACTGATTGGTGCACCAGCAATCCTTCAATCTGACAACGGTAGCGAATTTTCAAACCAAATTGTAAGTAGACTGAAAAGATACTGGCCGACTTTAAACAAATTCCATGGCAAGCCTAGACATTCCCAAAATCAGGGGAGTGTCGAACGAGCAAACCAGGACATCGAAAATATAATAACAACTTCGATGCAAGATAATGATAGTGAACGTTGGAGTGATGGTCTGCGATTTGTACAACTCATGAAGAATAGAGCGTTTCATTCAGGTATCAAAACAACACTTTACGAAGCTCTTTTCGGATTTAAAATAAAAGTTGTTTGCCTCTCAATGATACTTATAACCTGGAAAGTGAAGAGGATCTAGAAAATGTGATTAAGTCATCACCAACTATTCCCATTGCTTCAGAATCCCTAACAATAGATTTAGTTCGGACACAAAATGAACCTCTAGAGGCTCAACATCAACAAAGCCGAAAGTTCTGAGATCCGTAATGAAGCTTCAAATGTTCAAAGTGCGAATGTTGAACACACGACTATTTAAAATTTCAAGATTCTTCATGAGCCTGCGAATGTTGAAGATCTTCCTTCTGAGGTAAATGGTCAACCGTTAAACGATATGAATCTCGTAGCAGAACGTGAGCAATTATTGAGTACCCCACTCTTGTGCTGTGTTTGTACCAGGAAACAACGGGTGCTCATTCGTGTAGAAAATGCAACAGACCTATTCATACTATTTGTGCTGCTCCGGAAAAAGATACGCCAGAAGGCTATGGTTCTAAAGTTGTTTGCTCTTTATGTGCGAAAAACTCCTTAGCTGAAGAGAACCGCATTAGTTCCAAAGATAGGTTAACAGAGCAAGCTCAGAAAATGCTCAAAAACTTCTGAAAAAAAAATCCTCTTATGCCATTGGGTACCACTAAGAATTCCTGTTCCGGAAGTTGACAGAGGTCGCAGTGATGCTCGCAATATACTAGCTGTAGTTTTACAAAAAACAGATGACGAACTTTATCAACTCGGAACAAAACAAGGTGTTGTAAAGACATTGTTTTTAACTCAGCAGTTCACAGTTTGTCATCAAGAATGTCCCTAATCAAGAAACGACACTCCGTACAGTTGCGAATCTGCAATCTACGGGAACAGGTCAGGGATTAGTAAAATGTACTTGCAAAAAACATTGCGATACTAAAAAGTATTCATATCTTAAAAGTAAAATTTCATGCACTTCAAAATATCACAATAGTTCCTCATGTACCTAAGAATAAATAAATATTTTTTTACTATTCAATTTTGAGTATGCAGTAGACCTACTTTTTATTTTTATAGAATTGTTTTGTTTCCTAAGTTTTTAATACTAATTACCTTACTATTACTACGCAAATTACATTATGATATTTAGCCAGAAGAATTTTAAGTTACACGTTAATTTTATTGTGATTTTACTGTAGTTATCGAAAGGTACTAAGTTTCTTTTTTTTAAGATTATTTTAAAGAATAATTGATTGATTTTATAAAATAAATAATAGGAGTACAAAGTGTCTTAAAAGTTTGTCTTAAAAGTTAGTTCCTAAGAATAAATAAATATTTTTTAGTGTAATAATTCTTATTCTACTGCAAAAAAAAGTATTATGTTAATATAATAGGTAAATTTTTTATAAAAAAAACCTTACCTTTACCTTTTTTTTTTATTTCTTTTTTGTTTTTTTTTTTTATTTTTGATGAGTAATTATTCATTTAAATACAGTTAATTTTGAGCAAACATGAGCCTGCTGTTTTATTTGTCTGTCATTTTATAGGTAAGTAGGGAAGGCCGGGTACAAAAGTAACAATGTGTTTACACCTTGGTTTCTGGTTAAGTGTTGTTGTGGACTCCTACTCCATTAACATACATCTGGGACCAACAGCGACATCTCAGGGCAAGAAATGACACCACACGCTACGTCATACCTATCGCTCGACTGTGATTGGTATTCATTCTATACGCGATGACTTTTGAATCACAGTTTTGCTAGAACAAACGTTGTTCAGACCATGGTTTACTACCATTATATAACATTCAATAAAAAAAAATTGTTTTTGAAAAAACACAAAACAGACAACGTCGGGATTATCGTTACTCCAACACAGACACTTCTCAAAGTAGTTGCTGCGCGGCGCGTGGCTGGCGCACGGGATAGCATTGTCTACAGGGAAACGTACCTCCATAAACGAAATTTAGTAAGCACTTATTATTGTACGTCTTACTAAAAAGACCAAAATTAAAAGTTAACTTAGGTAGGTATTTTATCGCTGATAAGTGGCTACTTTAAAACAGATTTTTATGGCTTGGTATGGCAAACTTTGGTAGGTATTTTCTGATAATTTCTAATAGTTCTGTTGCTTTGCATTCCACATCGACCACTGAGGCGTTGCGTGCTAATGCGAGTGAAGCGCCAGCGCACTTCCCCGCGGCCGCACCAGCCGCCTCGGACTCCGCAGTCCCTATTCAAGTAAACAAGGCACACATGCAACCGCAATCGATTAAGTCTATAGGTGTGCAGTCCGTGTTATTGTCAACAGCTATCGTTGATGTAGCAGATGTACACGGTAGATATCATAAAGCGCGGGCGCTCCTTGATAATGGAAGCCAGCGATGTTTCGTTTCTAAATCATTATGTCAACTCTTAAATGCACCATTAATACAGTCCACAAACGAAGTTCGAGGCGTAGGTGATTCGGTAGTACATTGTTCACAAGCTTGTAATATCGTTATATTCGTTATCAAATCCTGCGTCGATAATTCATTCACTGCGCGCATTCATTGTTATGTGCTGTCTAGGATCACGGCTTCGATGCCTGCCGTATGTAAATTAAGCGCGAGAGTCTGTATTCCAGACAACATACGGTTAGCCGATCCGGAGTTTCTAGACTACAAAAATATTGACATTTTGATTGGCGCAGATAGGTTTTGGGATCTGTTAGAAGACGGTAAAATTCGTTTGACTAGTGGTCCGTTTCTACAGAACACCAAACTAGGCTGGATTATTTCCGGACCTATACTTAATTATACGCGAAAAAGTGCGCCAATTCATTGCAATATTATTAATTCTTTAGATACGCAACTTTGATTGTTCTGGGAGATTGAGGAACCGTCTAAGGTCAGAGACGCACAGACTGAGGAAGAACGTGCATGCGAAGATCATTTTGTTCGCACTACTACTCGCAATAGCGAGGGGAGATTCTGCGTGCACGTTCCACTCCATCAGTCACCTGATACCTTGGGGGATTCTTATACACAAGCAGAACGTCGATTTCTTGCGCTAGAAAAACGTCTGCAGCGTTCGCCTGAATATAAAACTCTTTATTCCGATTTTTTACAGGAGTATCATAATTTAGGCCATATGACACAGGTAGATTCCTATGAATCCCCGTGTTATTTTATGCCGCATCATGGCGTGTTCCGCGAGCTCAGCACCACCACCAAGTTGCGCGTGGTGTTTGACGCTAGCCCACGATCGAGCTCTGGTAAGTCACTGAATGGTTTGCAACTAGTTGGCCCTCCTATACAGGGTGATCTCATTGCCATTCTTCTCCGCTTTCGGCAGCACAAGTACGTCGCGTGCGCCGACGTGGAGAAGATGTACCGGCAGTGCTTGGTAGATGAGAGTCAGCGCAGCTTGCAAATGATTCTGTGGCGTGACCATCCCTCCAAGCCGTTAGGTATATTTAAATTAAACACCGTGACGTATGGAACCGCCTCCGCACCTTTTTTAAGTGTTAGGTGCCTAAAACAATTAGCCTTTGAATCTCCTGATCCTGATGTCGCTCGAACTATAAAAGAGGATTTTTATGTCGACGATTACATAACGGGCTTCTAAGATGATAAAATAAAATTATTAGATCTATGCGACAAAACTCAAAGGACGCTGCAGTCAGGCTGTTGCTGCACTTAGGAGGTGGATATTTAATTTTAAACACGATGATGACCGTCAGTCGTCTAGTCAGTTTAAACCTTTAACTTTAGATGAAAATGTTAGTTCTTAAACCTTAGGAATAGGCTGGCATAACGCAAGCGACAACTTTTATTTTAATTCTCACGTTAATATTGAAAATACCAAGCCTATTACAAAGAGGTCTATTTTATCAAAGGTTTCGCAAATGGTTGACCCTCTCGGTTTGTTGAGTCCTGTCATAATTGTTGTCAGAGTTCTTTTACAACAATTGTGGCTATTAAAAATAGGTTGGGATGATAACGTTCCAGATGGCACGGCGCGCGTGTGGAACCGGTTTGTTATTTCATTGCAAGCGCTAAACATTGTTCGTATACCTCGCCACGCTATAGGTACACAGCCTATATATATTGAGTTACACATTTTTAGCGACGCTTCTCAGACGGCGTTCGGCGCGTGTATTTATGTGCGCCACAGTTTGCAATGATTTAACAGTATCAGTTAGATTATTGTTTTCGAAAACAAAGGTCACGCCTTTAAAACCTATTAGTGTCCCACGTCTCGAACTTTGTGGGGCTTTATTGGGTGCTCGTCTGTATGACAAAGTTCGCAACTCATTACGTTGAAAATTTAATAGTATAATATTTTGGACTGATTCCACAATTGTCTTAGGCTGGCTGCACATGAGGCCGAACCAACTTAAGACATTTGTTCAAAATAGGATCGCAGAAATTCATGATCTTACACTAGACGTCCCATGGTATCACGTAAGCGGTGTAGATAAACCCGCCGATCTAGCGTCACGCGGTGCTCGATTGGAAGAACTTTCTTCGTCTACCTTGTGGTGGGAGGGTCCTGAATTTCTTCGTGACCCTAGTTTTTCAATAGGCGATCACAAAAGTTCGGACTCGTTCAAACACCGCGAGTTACCTGAGGTCAAGTCATGCGTGACTGCCGTTGTAGCTCAGGATTGTTGTGAATTATCTTTGTTTCCCTTTCATCGGTTCTCTCAATTTAAACGTATGAGGCGTGCGGCTGCCTTTATGTTACGTTTTATACACAACAGTCGATGTAAAAATAATAAGCGTACAGGCGGCCTTAGTGTGGACGACTTAGACCATGCAGATAAAACATTAGCTTGATTTTGTCAAATGGAATCGTATCCATTTGAATATAAAGCATTATCTAATAATGAGACTATTAAAAGTAAATGTTGTTTGTCTAAATTAAATTTGTTTTTAGACGATCACAAATTAATGCGCGTAGGTGGTCGTTTAGTTAATTCAGATGAATTAATTTACGGTAAAAAAAATCCAATTGTAATTCATAGTAAGCATTATTTTACCACTTTATTATTTCGTCATGAGCACAGTCAGCTTCTCCACGCTGTTCCGCAGGCATTATTTTTTCATTTACGCGAATCATGGTGGCCTGTCGGAGGCAGAAATTTAGCTCGCCAGGTAGTGCATAGTTGTGTTACCTGTACTCGCATTAGAGGTAAGACGCTTAGTCCTATGATGGGTAACTTACCTAGGGAGCGAGTTACACCTAGTCTTCCATTCGTTCGGTGTGGGGTGGATTACGCTGGGCCAGTGCTCATACCTACTGAACCGCAAGGGTAGGGGTGCTAGGCTTATCAAAGGCTACATTTGCCTATTTGTTTCGTGACACGTGCTATACACCTGGAGTTAGTCAGTGACCTCTCCAGTGAAGCGTATTTACTTACTTTAAAAAGATTTATTTCACGCCGTGGTAAGCCTGCAGATATCTACTCTGATAATGGTCGTAATTTCGTAGGAGTAATGAACGATTTTTCAAAATTTTTGACTAATTGTAGTAATGACATTTTAGAATTCGCATCTAGTCAAAATATAAAGTTTCATTTCATTCCCCCTTACTCTCCGCATTTTGGTGGTCTGTGGGAGGCAGGAGTAAAGTCGAGTAAACACCATCTTCGTCGTGTAATAGGCAACGCTCATCTCACGTTCGAAGAGTACAGCACAGTATTGGCTCAAATAGAAGCCGTACTAAATTCCCGACCTCTGTCTCCTCTTTCCCCCGATCCTCATGACTTTTCCCCGCTCACTCCTGGACACTTCCTTATTGGCCGACCATTGACTACGCCAGCAGGCGATGACCTACGTGATGTTCCTGCTAGTCGTCGCACACAACTTCGCCAACACTTTTGGAACCGGTGGGCGAAGGAATACATCTCCGAGCTGCAGGTGCGGAAAAAATGGACGGCGAATAAGGACGAGCTTAAACCAAACTCTTTAGTTGCTATTAAGGACAATAACCTCCCACCTTTGAAGTGGTATTTAGGACGTGTCCTTTGCACAATCCCAGGAAAGGATGGTATATCCCGGGTGGCCGATATACAGACGTCTTCCAGCGTGGTGAGGCGCGCATATACTAAGATTTGTCCGCTACTACAGGACGGGATCGACACTGATGCAGTGACTGAAGACCATTGAAAGCCACTGCTTCCAAGGCCGGGGGCATGTTGTGGACTCCTACTCCATTAACATACATCTGGGACCAACAGCGACATCTCAGGGCAAGAAATGACACCACACGCTACGTCATACCTATCGCTCGACTGTGATTGGTATTCATTCTATATATTGTTCCCACACCCCTCTCCTTGAATGTTGTAAAAAATTAAAATGGCAATACATCATTAGTTCGTTAAAACAAAAGCATCGTTTTAATTGAAAATCCATAACACAATCTAGAAACCACCTAAGTTTTCACCAAACCTCACCGCTGCTGCTACAGTGTTATGTTTTTGACAAAATTATTATAGCTATGTATATATAAATTCCGTTCATGTTCTACAGATTAGTATCTTGATTTACCTAATTATTATGTATTTTGTATGAATAACAGCTTTGGACCCCGCTGTCAGGCCGAAAGTAGCATGTTGTGAGGCGAAAGTAACAGGATAAAGGGGTTTGTAATATAATAATTGTATAAGAGCGCCACAGACCGAGAAGGAGAGAAACCCCTGGTGGAACGCTGAACTTAGTAAACTCAGAGATGCGCTACGTAAGCAATTTAACAGAGCCAAAAATACTAGACTTCCGGACGACTGGGAGTTATACAAAGAAACCCAATATGTATACAAAAAGCAGATTAGAACCGCCAGAAGGACAGCATGGCGTAAGTTCTGTGAATCCATCGAGACAAACAATGAAGCCGCAAGGGTAAGGAAGATCCTGTCAACCGATCAGGACCGAACCCTCGGCGCGCTTAAAAAACCCGACAACTCATACACACTGACTGACCGTGAAACCAGTAAGGTCCTTCTCGAAACCCACTTCCCAGACTGTGCAGTCCTGGAGGACAGGACGTGGGAGGCTGAGCCAGAATGGACCCCAACGGATCAAGACTGGTCACGAGCCCGCAACATGATAACAGATGACCGAGTAAAGTGGGCTATTGACACCTTTCAGCCATACAAGTCGGCAGGACTGGATGGACTATCTTACACCATGGCTGGTGGAGATATTTCGAGCCTGCATAGCACTCAGGCTCGTACCTGTCGCATGGCGCGAGGTGAAGGTCATTTTTATACCCAAACTTGGCAAAACCGACTACACGTAACCCAAGGCTTATAGGCCCATAAGCCTCACATCCTTCCTACTGAAAACCCTTGAGAGACTATGTGACAGGCACATCCGAGACGGACCTCTCCGGGTAAAACCACTACACAAACAACAGCATGCGTACTTCACAGGTAAATCAACGGAATCAGCGCTCCACAGCGTGGTTTCCAAAATTGAATGTGCAGTGGATCACAAGTGCTCGGCACTGGCTGCCTTCATTGACATCGAGGGCGCCTTTGACAAAACCACGTTCAACAGCATAAACACGGCCCTCGACAGACACAGCATAGACTCGACACTGAGTGGCTGGATCACCAACATGCTCAAACTAAGGGCTGTACAAGTCACAGTAAATGACACTACGAGAGCCATCGTTGCGAAGGGATGCCCGCAAGGGGGAGTCCTCTCGCCTCTCCTATGGAACCTGGTAGTAGACAGCCTCATCAAAACACTCAACGACAAAGGTTATTTCACCGTAGGCTACGCTGACGACATAACCATAATAATCAACGGGACCCATGAAAATACTCTATGCAACCTCATGCGTCATGCCCTGAAAATAGTAGAGGAATGGTGCAACAAGCACCAACTCTCAGTGAACCCTACAAAAACCGAACTGGTTCTCTTTACGAAGAAGAGGAAACTGACAACACTACAACTGCCACGATTCTTCGGAACAACCCTAAGCCTCTTAACTGAAACCAAATACCTGGGCATCTATCTGGACAAACAACTGAACTGGGCAAAACACACGAACTATATTACTACAAAAGCCAGCATATCCCTGTGGCAGTGCAAACGACTGCTTGGCCGGAATTGGGGAATCAGCCCCAAGGTCACCCACTGGTTATACACCACAGTCATCCGACCGATTATCACATACGGCTCACTGGTCTGGTGGCCCAGGACAGACCGGTGCACAGCCCAAAAAGATCTCGAAAAACTACAGCGGTTTGCTTGCGTCGCAATCACTGGTAGTATGAGAACTGCACCCACCGCCGCCCTACAGGCAATGCTGGGACTGCCACCTCTGCACCTCATCGTGCGGGAGGAGGCGGCCCTGGCCACCTTTAGGCTCCATTTAACAGGAACCCTATGCAACGACTCCAGAGTTAAGCACATACGCATTAAGGAGGATGCGATCAAACGTGAGCCAATGATGGCATCACCCTGCGACAAAGCCCCGAAAACACACCACTTTCAAAGGCACTACAATATAACACTTACAGAAGAACAGTGTGACTACTCAGGCCCAAAAGAGATGAGAGTTTACACCGACGGATCAAAGACCGACTCAGATACCGGAGTCGGAGTTTTCTCACATGACCTCAACATAAATATATCCAGACTGCTGGGAATGTTCAACACCGTCTATCAGGCGGAGTGTGTGGGCATCATACAAGCGGTCCACGCCCTAGAAGCCAGGAGGGTTACGGACACTCACATACGCATACTCTCCGACAGCGCCTCAGTTCTCCAATCCTTACGGAAGAAATATACTACCTCGAAGCTAACACTAGAATGTCACGATGCACTAGAACAAATAACGGTATCTAGCCGCAACACGGTGACACTACAATGGATAAAAGGACACAGCGGATCGCTAGGTAATGACGCGGCTGAAGAACTTGCTAGAAGTGGATCCAGCACGGCAGTCTGCGGACCCGAGCTTATCGTACCCATCCCCTTCAACCAAATACGCAGGTGGCTGCAGAAGTTCACCCACACACAAGCGGAACGCTGGTGGACCTCGACACCAGGTTGCAGGCAGTCAAAGGAGGCTATGCCATCTTTGGACAGCAGGCTGACCAGGCGTTTGCTACGCCTGGACAGGAACGGCCTGCGCCTGGTGACGGGGACCATCACGGGACACTGTTCGCTAAACAAGCACTTCCACACAATAGGCATAACGGACAGTCCTCTGTGCAGGGCGTGCATGGAGGCTGAGGAGACCGTTGCGCACGTGCTCTTCGAATGTACGGGCGTCACCCAGATTAGAACAGAAACCCTCGGGTCACCCAGATCATACACAGACGTTCTAAACAGACCAGGAGACCTAATCAGCTTCTGGAGGGAGGTGGGCTGGTTGGAATAACCACCAAACGGCCGCTATGGCCCACGCACAATGGTCCACCTGACGGACTAAGTGCGGAAACCAAACCCCCTAACATAGAACATAGGGGTTTGTAATAAATATGATATAAAATATTAAATCAACTAATTATTTATTAGAAAACTTTGTATGAATAACACAAATACGGCATTGACGGCAAGGTTGGCGCAGTGGTTAAGCGATTGACTGCTGCACTGCGTGTCGCGGGTTCGATTCCCGCACGGAACAAATATTTGTATGACCTACATGTAGTTGTTCCGGGTCTAGGTGTTTGTGTATGTGAGTTTAAATGTTTATAAACGCACCCACGATACAGGAGAAATTCCTAGTGTGAGGCAACGTTTTTATAAAAATAAATAAATAAACATTTGCATTTTAAATGCTCAGAAATTATATCTTTCTTGAAAACTAATCAGAAATATTAACTTCTCGTTAGGAATTATTCTTAGTCTAAAATAATGACTTCTCCTGCTCTGGGCGGAGCGGGAGGGCGTGTCAGACTCTTACTGACTAAAACCCACCCGTGTTCCTTCAGTTGCCTGTACGTTGCCAGGGGCCACGGTAACCGCAAAGAAAGGCTCGGGTGTCGTTTTAAAAAAACCCGCCAACCATTCCTTACCCGCCATTTGAGTGTGATGCCACTTTTCAGGAAATGTTTTACCATTTTTAATCGCCAACTCGTATGCCAGTTTACGGACTTCAGATGGAGACAAACCGAAGTAAAATCCAGAGCACTCGATCAAATAGTCCTGAAGATTTGTTTCCTCGTCAATAGAAAAAATACGGTTGACGCAATGGTAGCCAACAACTGCACTAGTATTTCCTCCTTTTATTGTTGTAATGTATCTATGTAATGTCACATGGCAAACATTATATTTTTGCCAGGGCTCTAATTTTTGCTCCATCTTTGAAATGCTCTTCAGCCGCTTTTCGGTACACATCCATGTCCGTAGTTCCCCGTGTGGTCTTTCTTATGCGTTGTCGTGGCATTCTGTTAAAATAAACACACACATACAATTATTACGTAAGTAAATCAATACGGGGACAAAAGTAACACGCTACTTGTGTACCCGTAGGGCTATGTTACTTTTGTACCCTACCTTATTTTTGATAAAATATGAAAGATAACCTTGAAACGGAACGTGCTAGAAAAAAACAAATGTAAACACTGAACAATCAATCAAATCAAGAATTAATATGCAAACATTCATTTTAATATTATTCTTATAATACTACGTAAACACCAAATAAGTAAACATCAAAAAACTTACTTTTGATTTATGAAATCACGTCGCGTCCTCTCGCACAACCTAACAGCGCGTGGCGTGCGCGGCGACTGAATGCAAATGAGGGTGGTGTCACCTGGCAGTGAAGCGGTGTTTCGACTATTGGATAAACCTACAGAGCATTTGTTACTTTCGACCCGTCGTTACTTTTGTACCCGGTCTCCCTTCTCCCCTACTATAGAGGAAACTTACATCTGACCAATTTGGAAACAAAATATATGTGTCGAATTGAGAACCTCCCCCTTTATTTTCGTCGGTTAAAAATCACGTGCACACGATGAATATAATTATCTGTTAGCAAGTATTACTATAGCGGCCGTGTGTTGCAAGCAAGCTAGTCCTTACAGTGTACAGATGTTCGTTTCTCCCATGGTACTTACATAACATTGATAAATATAGACCAAATCTATTTTACTTTACACATTGCCGGTGAACCAGCAGGTATTCTATACAATGCCTGGGAAATGTATACATTACCCAGGCAAAGTATGTAACGGACAACAGTATTCATAATAAAAATATCATACATTGTCTGCACGCCTCAGGTATTCTATACATTGCCTAGGTATTGTATACTATACCAGAATTATACAGATTATCTTAGATATGTTACCGGTAGGTAACATATCTAAGACTTGCCATTCAGATCAAAGAAAATCAAATTTGTTTTAATGTTTTACTTATCTTGAAGTTGAGTTGAGAGTAAATATTAGCATAAAAAAATGACGTCGACTAGGAAGGACCTAGAAGACGTAATTTTTTTTATTTTGTTGAGTAATAGTACAAATCTGACGTCTACTTGAGCAAACCGCCCTTTTTTAAGAATTTATTATCACTCAAAGTTATAGAAATCTAGTATAAATGCAAAAACTTTTATTCTAAGTCAAATACTTTTCCTACAGCAGTTCTTTAAAGTCAGTCAATTTTAAAACCTGACGAGTATTGGTACGTTTACCTCACTTCTAGTTTAAACATTACGCTAGCTAGACGTAATAAGATACTACTCAATCAAAACGTTTGAAAAACTTATTGGTGATTACGGTCATTGTGGTCGCTAGAGTAGGTCCAGGGGTTATTACACTTGTCTTAACCATTATACGGGTTAACCTACATATATGGGGTTAACCATTTAATAATAATTACATAGTTACAGATGAACCTTAATGAAACCTTATAATAAATAAATAAATAAATTATCTGGAAGTATTTGAGTCAAAATTCAAAATTTCAATAAAATATTTTATTTCACTTAAACAAGGGAACTTATGAAACGTCAGAAGCTAGGTGCACGGTTCCAATTGGTCGTTTCCTATGGAGAAGAGCCGGCAAGATACTCCATGGTTACTCTTTTAAAGGTAAATGGTATTTACAATGTTTTCAAATTACAGTGTTAATAGGTATGAGAGTACAGTGTAGGCCTATCAACAAGTACCAGGTACTTAGCAAGATAGAAAATGGTCGACAGATCTACAGTCTGTTAAGCCTACAACGTTCTCACATTCACAAAATCTAAAAGAAAAGAGTCTACATAAAAGCAAAATAAAATAATAAAAATAGTGCGTAGAAATAGTGAAAATAGCCGCAGGTTCTGAACTCCGTAGTCGCGTCATCTTAAAAGTATTAAAACTCTCGAGTAATACTATTAAAAATCACTCGAGTTTTAATACCCTTCATTATGCAACAGTTTCATAATGGTACATTATGATACTAGTGTGTAATGATCAATGCACACGCGTTTCATACGACGTTTTTCAACACACTTGCTAGGAAAAAAACAGACTTGTTGCAACTCTATTCACTCAGATTGAGGTAAGGTCTTAACCTTAGCTCAATCTGAGTGAATAGAGTTGCAAATACTTCATAAGTCAGATGGGAACTACCAAAGGCCCTTTTCATATGATATTTTGCAGGTTTTACAGCTGCTTCATAGAGTCCGCTGAAATTACGAGAATATACAGAAGAGAATTTAAATTTAATGCCTTCATCTGCAAAAGGTTCTGACACTGAGCTCCAGCTAGATTCCACAAACAATACTATTTGACGATGAGCCCCGACAAGGTTGGAGCCGTTGTTGCACCTAATTTCTCGGGGTTTGCCTTTCCTACTAATAAATGAACGTAATGCTAGAATAAAAGCCTCGGTACTGAGGTCACCAACCAGTTCTAGATGTACAGAATTAACTTTAAAACACACGAATATATATAGATAATATTTAATTAGTCTAGATCTGCGTCCTTTTCTATCATTTATCAGGAATGGTCCTGCAAAATCTGTGCCGGTGATTTCGAAAGGATAGCCCGGAGTTAACCAGGCCAGTATTTTCTCGTATAAGTGAAAGAAGCTGTTGAGGACATATGCATATGCATATGTTTTACATGAAAATAATGGAAAATTTGCCTTGACAAATGATGCCTAGAATCTATAACGATTGGATGCTGTTCATAACTGAATGTTGAGTTTTTCAGATGGCTGCTAACCCTTTTTAATCCCTTATCATCAATAAATGGTGGCAAACTGAATAGCGGAGTTGCTTTACTTTGTCTTTCAAAATTAGGAAAGCTATCTTGTTGAGAAAGGTACATCAGCTTCCTTTCCGTTATTGCTAATTCTTCTACAGTTAAATTGTCTTTAGTTTGATTGTCTACATTTTAAGTATTATTATAGAACCGGAATATATAAGACTAGCTCGTGCCCGCGGCTTCGCTCGTGTGGATGTCGGACAATGTCCCGCGGCAACGTCCTACTGGGATTAAAGGTACCCTATGTGTTAATCCAGGTTATAAACTATATGTGTGACCAAAAGACCACGGGCAACTTTGTATGGAGTCTTGTCTCATCAGTGATAGAACGTATGCCGTGTGAAAACTTTTAGGGTATTATTTAATTTATACTGTGGCAGCTAAGTCGAAATCGAGCGCGAACATGGTGTTTTTGAACATTCAAAAAAGGTTAAGTTAGGTGGGATGAGAGGGCGGACCACATCCATGAGAGGAGGACATCTATTCCGCAGTCTCCAGATACCACCGCGTCCCAGAATTCCTCGCTGCCGACCATCGAGTCGTCAACGGCCGGCAGCGTCAGGTCACTTTCACTAAACTAACATGAAAACTTGTACATGGCATAAGTTTAATCACTATTGAGAGTTGAGTCCAAAATGACACATAGTCCTTTCAATCCAAATCCGTTCAGTCGTTTTTGCGCCAATCCGGAACATACATCCAAACAAATGGACAAAAATTCTAAAAACTATATTTGCGGCATCAGACTCGGACCCAACCCGCACCTGTAGCAATTAACCTAACCTAACTTAACGTAATATAGAGTAGAGAACGTCGCGGCGGCGTCGAAAAGTTCGCGTATTGCTTTTTATACTCGTATTTATATAACTTCGAAATTTAATGTCCGATTCGAATGAGTTAAAAAGTATTTTACTGCCACATAAATACCCCTGCAGATAAAACTATTTATTTGAATAAGAATTAATACTACGATACGAATGTAACCAACTTTAGTTTCTACCGCCGCGGCGATCTAATTAAATTTTAGAACACAAAAGCTGCTATAGTGACTTAACTATGATAATTAGATTTATTTCATCGTGGACTTTTTTGTAGGTAATAATGAGTACTTTAATCATATAGTACATAATTTTTATTCATCATCAATATTTTTCTCTGCGCACGCGAAATAATGAATTTTATAGGCAACATTTTGCTACTTTGGGTACTGCAATTTTCTTGAGGATTTCAAAATAAATTATAGCCTATGTTACTTCCTGATAATTATGCTTCCCATTGGTAAAAAAATGTTAATATCGGTCCAGTAGTTTCGGAGCTTATTCGGTACAAACAAACAAAAAATAATTACCGAAAAATAATTAATTAAAATAACCGAAAAAAAAATAATTAAAATAATTATTTATTAAATAATTACCGCGCACGGACGCGTTCGTACGTGTTACGTATCGTGTGTGTCACTAAATCACAAATATTAATACACACATCAACACGGTCTAGGGATATTTCATACTCAGTTAAATAACTCGAAAAGTACTGGCCGCATTGTAATCTTTCATACACCGATTTGTTTGTAATTTATCTCAGACTAATTCCAAATTCAAATTTTTGAAAATTCTTTTGTTTCGGTGGCATAAAAATGTCTTGATGTGTAGGAGAGGGAATTTTCATTTGTGCGAAATTTAGAAAACAATACGAATTACATTTAGTTACAGTTTTATTTCATTTATAAACGAAAGATAAAGTTAAAATTGAGGTATTGTAGCCATGCAACGCCAACATTTGACGAGGGCGGAGATGTTACGAGCTGTGGGAATGCTGGAAGCTGGGTCTGTTCAGCGTAATGTTGCTGAGGCCATAGGGACCCACCAAAATGTATTTTCAAGATTGTGGACACGCTATCGTGCCACAGGTGAAGTAGCGGAGAGGCACCGGGGGCCAAGTCGCATCACTAGTATCACTACCCCCAGACAAGATCGATTTTTGCAAATTACTGCGCGAGCTCAACCAAATGCAACGGCGACTCAATTGGTACAAAGGCTGCGAGTGGAACACCAAGTGCTTGTGAGTGACCAAACTGTAAGAAGGCGACTGCATGAAAGCAATCTACGCTCTCGTAGATCATTCCGGGTCCCACCTTTACGGAGATGCAATCGTGGACGACGATTAGAATGGGTTCGGAACCACGTGGACTGGGGCCGTAAGCAATGGTCCAATGTGCTGTTCACGGATGAATCCAGGTTCGGCTTCCATCCAGATTCACGAAGGACGCGTGTTTGGCGAGTTCCTGGACGATGGAGCCGTCTTCAGAACCCTCAGGAAGTTCACCCATACCAAGGAGGAACAATTATGGTTTGGGCAGGAATTCGTCTTGGAGGACGGACGGATCTCGTTTGGGTGCGGGGCAATATGACGGCAGAACGATACGTCCAACAGGTGCTGGGGCCCGTAATCTTGCCCCACAGAACACAAATGGGGCAAGATTTCCTGCTCATGCACGACAATGCCCGGGCACACACGGCGAGAACGGTAGCAGCTTGGTTACATACACACAATGTTAGGGCCTTAGACTGGCCTGCTCAATCGCCAGATCTAAATCCCATTGAGCATGCGTGGGATATGCTGCAAAGAAGAGCTCTGAAGGAAGTTCCTGAAAATCTGGCTACAGAAGATCAACTTTTTGCGCACCTCAGAAGGACATGGGACAATATTCCGCAGCAAGACATTGACAACCTTGTTCTGAGCATGCCGAATCGTTGCCGATGTGTTATGAACATCATGGGCGCTTTCTCAGACTACTAACTTCAAGTTTATAAACACAAATTAAATGATTTTTCTATTTTTTTCAGTTTTTACTCATAAATTAAAAGTTAATTCATATACGGTTTCCGTCTATGCTTCATTTTTTTTTCATAAAATCCTGAAATTTTAATCGAAGTAGGTACCTTAACCATTATTAAAAACTGGTAGAATATTAAATAACGTATCTTTTAAATATATACATGTCATATAAATAAGTAACACATTGATAATAATTCGCTTTTTTAAAAATATCCCTAGACCGTTGTTAATGTTTAACAGTAGAGCCAACATTGTGGCAAAGGAACTACCTACCATTTATTTGATGAAACTGTTTCGTTTATAACGCGTCTATGATACAAGTAGCGCCATCTAGTTCACAAATATTACACTAAATTAAACAGGTATGACATTAGGATTTATGACATACCCGAAGCAAAATTAAATAAACAAATACCAATAAATTAATCAATTCTAGCTACGACTTTTTGTTTTCATCCAGATAGCTTGGCTAAAAACCCCGTATTCAAACTGATGAAAGTCAATATTGAGCTCCCGCCGGCTGCCGCTATATTTCGCGCATGGCAATACAGGATTAACTTTCATCCAGCAAGCAAGTCAAGGAAGTCAAGTCAAGTAAGCCTTCAATCACAGAGTACATTTTTTTTAATACTTCAATTCAGTCTCGAGGTCGAGAACATCGTATTTGCTGACAGTTGCTAAATTTTCGTGTCCGTTTTAACGATTTTCAAGTAATCAGTGATTCTAAAGTGTGGTCTATATTACGTTTCGTGAAATTATTTATTCGTTCACCATGGAGTGGTCCATACCTGTTAATGAAATATTCGACGAACGGGTGACGAAGATAACGGCTACGATGCTGCCGAAAAATTTCTCTGGTGATATACGCACCACCAGGTAAGAATACCCAATACTTAGTTACTTTTATACAGATTAACATCATCATAATCAACTGAACATGTCTGTATAAATAAAGATAAGTCCGAAAAAGGTGATCAATACTGCGACACGCCTCTTGTCAAGGTTTGTGTCCATATACGTACGCATAGAGCGCCCTCGAGCGGCTGGCGGCAGAGAGCGCAGTCGCGCGAGCCTCGAGATGCATCTTATTAAAACTTAGATCACAGGTAATAAGTTGAAGTGCACGGCGGGCCAGACGCAGTGGAGTGCGCCGCCGCGGACAAACTTGGCCGGGCGGGGTTGCGGTATTGATTGCACCAGCAGTGCTCTTCAATTATATGTACTATTGTACCACAAGGAGGTACAATTTTTACCAAAAATACTGTTTGGTATAAAAATCCTATGTTATAGATGAAGTCTCAAAACAATAATTTGTTAATTGTTTGTCTAAGGGAATTCATAATAGTTTAGAATAGATCAAAATAAAGGGTTGGCAGTAGGCTCCATATGTTTACACAATGTAGGGGTCATTATTAAAATTACAGGTCAGGCCCTGTATGATACACCTGTACAGCATGCATGTTTTTTTTTTTGTTTCTTACATCTTATATAGAATATTGTTTTTTTTTTTTTTCTTTTAATTTCTTTTTCTTTAAGTTAGCCCTGCTACACTTAATGTTTGCTAATAGCTTATATATAATATAGTAATGTGGAAAATGTTGTGAGTAGTATATTTGGAAGTAGATCTTGTTCTTTAGTAGATGTGTGTAGATCTTCAGCACTCTAGCTCACACATAATTCCTTCAATTTCTGTATTTGCCAATCATTGCCATCATCATCATGTTGCAGCCTCGTTCAGTAGTTATGTCACACCTCACAACTATAACAAGGTAACTCATTATGAAATCCAGAAAGTGAAGATGTTTTACCAAGGTACTTATTTGCTTTCTACCATAAAGTTTTATGTCAGGCAGGCAGGTTGGTCTAAATTGTGTGTCTGATGCACACATTGTTTATAATTATGGTAGGTATGTGCTCAAGCTTGGGAGCAATCAGCCGAGCCACCATCATGCATACCGAGACAATTTGCATATCCACATCCAGTTTCTTTTGTTCATTTAATTAATCTTGCTCTGACTGCAGTAGCCTTTGCCATCAGTTTGTAAAAATCTAAATTGTAATCTGTGGAAAATGTAGTGGGTAGTATATTATTAAGTTTATTATTAAGTTAATTCTGTTAATTTTTAATATAGTACTGTTTGTTTTCACTTACAAAACAAAATATAAAACAAAATCCACAGTCCTACACACACAATGAGACCAAGTCAACTTTATAAAGTAAAACATCAGATGGGGCAGTTAGGGTAGGTACCTTAACCATTGTAGCTCCAGGAAAACGGTCTTAGGAGACTCTCCTTAACTTTTAAAGACAATTTAATCTGCATTCACAGATTTTGAAAAAAAATTACAATCAGCAAGAAAATAGGCAGTTTTTTCAAAAACTTTTTTGAAACACCTGTTTCTTCTAAGGACCAAAAAACTTTATTGGACTATCTGAGGTTCGATTACTAAAAATGTCAGAAATCACCAAAAACTTTTTCCATACATTTCGGGGGAAATTAGACTCCAACCTACTTTTGATGATAGATATAATAATATTTATTTATTTGCATAGAATGTAGGTAATTAATACAATTAAGTGTTACAATATTTTTGAACTCATATTCGAACTCAAAGCATTTATTTCAATTAAACCATTTTCAGGCACTTTTGAATTGTCAAGGGGTCAGTCAGAAATATGAAGCCCATTCCAAAGCATAGGTTTCTATGAAGAAAAACGGGCAAGAAACTTCACAGACACTCTTTTAAAACATAATATTGTTACAAAATATTGGTTACATCATTCATGTTGAAATTATACATGTGAGAACAATGTATAAAGACGTGCACGTAAAAAGCTTCCGTAACAAAAAGATAAGAACAATAAGCCATGGCAAATAGAAGATGACCAGTCCCTGACGGCGCCTGATCACGAACATGACGCATGGATCAGCACCGTTTAGCTCAACCATTTTGAAGGGAACGTAACGAGCCAACACACACGCCACCAGTGAGACATTTGAGTGAGCATGACATACTCAGCTGCCAGGGCACATTAAAGTCAGCATTTTTGTCAGCGATATAACCCCCCAGCTTATAATATGCTTGGTAGCATAGTGTGCGTTTGAATCCTTATACATTCTGCCTTATGGCATGCAAAAATTTTCATTAAACTTATACTACAAATTATTCCATTTACTTAAAGCTATTTAGTTACTCAATAAATGAACATTGTAAATTAAATAGCCCTGTCATTTTATAAATCTGATACAGAGTAATAGCATTTTAGAATTAGTAATTTTCTAAGGTACTTTTTAAATCTTCTTAAAGGTTGCTCTTTAATCATTTTTGGTACATGGTTATAAATAAGAGGATCCTTGCACATAACACTCTTTCTCAATAATGCAGTTTTATATCCACCTATGCATAACTTGTCTTCGTATTGAGTTCTTTAACTTGTAGTCCCTGGTTCTAGTATTTTTCAAAGTTGAGAATAAGTGATCATTTGTTTTAACAAAAATGGCTATTTCTAGTTTTACCTATAGGCATGCAAAAGTTAATAGATTATATTTTTTTAAACAGGTATGCAGCTGTTGGTCACTTTGAGTTTATAAATGGATCTAATACAGCGTTTTTACGCCTTAAAAATATTTTCTCTGTCGCTACAGTTGCCCCAGAATATTAAACCAAACCTCAAGTGAATATGGAAGATATTAGGTATTTTTTGTCAACATTTGGCATTATGATTTAGGTATTCAAAAATTTGAAAATAACCATATAGATATTATATTTTTTTCAAAAACCCTTCTGCTCACTACACAAAATATTAAATTTTGATTGAATGAATTTTGTATTTTAAAAGGCGTATATTGAATTGTAAATTATGTTTTAAAGAATTTTGGAAAAAATCGATAACTATTAAGGAAATTGGTCTATAGTTCAAAATTTCATCCTTGGCGTTTTTTTTTATAAAGTGGCTTCACCTTAACTATTTCAAGATTTTCTGGAAAATTTCCAGCTGATATATGAAATTGTTTATTCTGTAAATAGGATAATGGAATCACTTTTACAAGTCATCTTAATTTTTTTTATTAAAAGTTAAGCTAGATGAGTTCGGCGTTTCCTATCTGACTACTCTGAGAAGAAAGGCCGAAACAAACTCAGAGGTCAGTCTCTTTTAAAGTCCAGACATAATCTTGGTCAGGCCATATGAGGAACATGTAGATTAGTGTCTGAAATGGTGTTTTGAGAAAAGAACCACACAGATTTAAGTGGACCTGTCCCGTCAGTGCAAGCATTTGTCAGTAATCGTGGAGCTCAACTCAGAACTTAAATGAGCTCAACTCGACGAACAATACCAAAGACAGGACATTTGGGTAGGCCGCATAAACTACTCAAACTGCCAGACCATCATTAAAACTAAATGAGTAAGAAAAAAAAAGAGAAAAAAAAATAAAATAAGAGAACTGGCGCACACCTGTAATACTTACTACAGATGATTTGAAATATAAACTTGTTGACTCTGAGGTACAGTATTATAAGTATGTGCCCGACCCAGTTCTTGAAAATGACCAAGTGACGTTGTACTGGGATCGGTCTATCATTACTGAGATAGTCATCTCAGTTCAGGCTTATTGTAGCCAATAAGCCTGATATAGTGGTGATAGATCGATCAGCGCGCCGAGCAATGATAGTCGATGTTACCATTCCACATGACGAAAACCTCGTGAAAGCTTGAGAAAGAGAAACAAATAAAATATCTTGACTTAGCACACGAGGTCGTTCAAATGTAGAATGTAAGCTCGGCTATCATTGTTGATTGTCGTAACGGCCAATGGTCTGATGGCCGAAAGCCTCGACCAACATCTTTCGAGGCTCTCGTTAGGCGGTTGGATCAAGGGCCTGATTCAGAAGGCAGTACTCCTCAATACGGCTCGCATTGTGAGGAGGTTCCTGTCTCTGCAGCCCGAACCACCGGTAGCTTGGACCCTGCTCCCGACACCGGCGGAACACTATTTTTTATATTTTCAAATGTTTTTGTTTTTCTTTGTTTTTATAAAAATATTTAAAAATGTAAAATATATGTATACATATTGGATAACGGTCATAATAATAGTATCCACATAGTCCTCACATTCACAAAACTAAAAAAATATGAAATATACTTTACATACCTTTATAGTAATCATGTAATTTTGTATGTAATGTTTATAATAGGTCTTTACCTATGAAATTGCCGTTTTGTATGAAAAAATTTAAACGAATTTTTTTAATGTATTTTTTATTTGTATAATTGAAGTAATCACCCATGCAATCAATGCATCTTTGCCAACGCAGTGGCAGTTTATTGATGCCCTTCTTAAAGAAATCAGCTGGACGGGAGGCAACAAATTCTTCAAAGGCATTTTGTACTGCCTCTCGGGTATTGAATTTTTTTCCCGCCAAGAAGTTATCCAAATTCTGGAAAAAGTAGTAGTCTGTAGGCGCAAGGTCTGGTGAGTAGGGCGGATGACGGAGAGCTTCCAACCCCAGTTCTTGCAACTTGGAGACCGTCTGCTGTGCAGTATGAGGTCGCGCGTTGTCGTGCAGGAGCAGCGGAGACGAGCGATTGACCAATGCTGGTTGGAGATGTGCCAGCTTCTCCATCATTGTGTTCAGTTCTTCACAGTACACATCTGCAGTAATGCTCACCCCGTTTGGTAAGAAGCTGTGAACACCGGCGCTAGACCACCAAACAGTGACCATCACTTTCCTAGGGGTAAGTTTTCGTTTAGGGCATTGTTTAGGTCCTGAACCAGGATCCAACCAACTCTTGCTGGCTGAGCGCTTGCGGTTATCAAACAGAATCCATTTTTCATCGCAGGTAACAATGCGGTTCAAAATTCCTTCATTTGTGTGTCTGTTGAGCAGTGCAAGGCACGTCTCGACGCGTACTTCGCGCTGGCGATCATTGAGTTAGTGGGGCACCCATTTTTCAAGCTTTTTTACCTCGCCAATTTGACGCAAATGGACCAATATTGTTTTGACGCTAACGTCGAAAGCTGCTGCTAATTCAGCCGTAGATTGTGTATCATCAGCTTCCACAATCGCCTTTAATTCGTCATTGTCGACCAAAGTCTTCGGACGACCGCGAGGTTCATTTTTCAGGTCGAAATTTCCAGAACGGAAGCGAGCAAACCAATAACAGGTGGTGCGTTGGTTTGTAGTGTTAGCTCCGTAATCGTCGTTGATGTTGCGTGCCGCTTGTGCCGCGTTGCTGCCACGACGGTACTCATATTCCATAATTACTCGAATTTTTAACGTATCCATGATGACGAAAAATATTGAAATGCGATGAAAATGTAACACTAATCATTAAACAAATGACTACTTTTGGAAAAAAAAAACATGTTTTTAAAATAAAATTAATTTGAAATTAGAATTCTTAGCCAAACAAAAATTATTTTGATTTGAAATGGCCAGTACTGCAGAACGGCAATTTCATAGGTACTATAATACTGGTATATTTTGATGATTTTACTGAATAATTATAATGTCAAGTTTTATGATTTTATCACAAGGCTTAGCAGAGCGAACAGCTCAATACCAAGTTTTTTTATCTTCTAAATAATCTAAAATTTTATAGTACCCTTTTTTACAAAGTTTGGTTTTAATACAGATTTTAAATAGTTTAATATCCTATGGTATTCCTATCGAAATTCGAAACTTACCCAAAGTTTCGAATTTCGATAGGAATACGTCAATAGTGATTCCAAGAAAAACTGTCGACTCAACAGGGTCCAGCTCTATTCCATTAACTTGAAAATTGGTAGTTAGCTGCCTGACATTTGGCGTTGAAAATTTAAAGAGTTTTGTCTTTTTTTCATTCAGGAGAAGATTATTTACATTAAACCAATGCACAACTTTAGAGAGCGCATCGTTCACTTGTTCAAAGTTGACTAACTGACGTTTGATTTTAAAAATAAGGGAAGTATCATCTGCGAATAATACGATCTTGTGATTATACCTTATGTGGTAAGGTAAGTCATTTATATAAATTAAAAACAAGAAAGGACCTAGAATTGAACCCTACGGAACGCCCATGGTGACCGCAGATCCTGCAGATCTCTTGCCATTAACATCGACCCTCTGAATTATGTTGTTCAGATAAGAAGTCAGAAGGTCGAGAGCCCTGTCCCTCATACTATAGTGGTACAGTTTCTTGATGAGTGTGTAATGATGTACGCAATCGAAGGCCTTGGACAAGTCGCAGAAAATGCCAGGAGCACTATCACTGATCTACGAAAATAATATAAAAAGATTCAGCTAAGTCAAGGATCAGTTAATACTGTATTATTGTATTTTAATTGAGAGATAGGTTAACTTACTCGTATAGTTTTATTATTATTTCGTTTATTCATTTTTATACGTTTTATACAACGTGTAACAGAATAAGCGCAAGACCTGAAAGTAGTTTGCTCAAAATTGGCTTCTGAATCGATTTCCGTCATTATTTATGTATGTTAATTTTTCATTAAAAAATCTTTCATTTAACTGAAAAACCACCGCGTTATAACAAGGTAATAAGATATTTTATTTAAGGAAATTTAAGCCTTATCTCAAAGGAATAAAGGCTATTCAAATGCATGAATGAATTTGTGATTCGCTCATAGTTATCCTATGTGTAGTGCGCGTCAAATAAAATAGTTAATTTAAGGAATCTTAATCCTTATTGCAAAGCAATATGTCTAATTTAAATGCAAAACCGAATTCGTAGTTCGATCATAGCTTTCTTTACACACATAAACATTGACTTTTATTACATTTGAGCTAGTTGTGTTAAAAAAAATTGTTAATTTAAGGAAATTTAGACCTAATGTCAAAGTAATAAAGCTTTTTTAAATGCACGACCGAATGTGTAGACCGTATTTCAAATTCTTTTGTTGAGAAATGCGAAAATATTAGGCATTTTGTGGTTAGTTTTTTGCAAATGGAAGATTAATATGAAAGAGCGAGATGCATTAATTTGCCGACTTACCCCTTTGACGTTTGATATGCCGACACAAGCGCCGTCAGCGCCCGCGGCGCGCCCGCTCCATATCAAGGATTTAGTTATTCGCCGGCAGCGACACGGAGATGGTGAGGACACTGGCTCGTTGCTACGATAATGTCGAGTTAGCGTGTCGAGAGTTCAACGCAAGATACGGTACCAGAGTGAGTGCCAGGACAATGTTAAGTGCAACTCAGCGTCTGAGGGACTCCGGTACCTTTCGTCCTAACACGGCAATAGATAGAGGCGAAAATGTGCGTACTACTCGCTTACAAGCAAACATTCTCAATTACTTTGACGAACACCCAGAGAGCAGCACGAGAGAAGCAGCGCCATTGTTTGACTGCAGCCACATGTACGTGTGGAGAACGTTACGCGCTGATGGTGAACTCCCGTTTCACCTACGACGTTGTCAGGAGCTGACGCCGAACGACTACTTACCACGTCTGGAATTTAGTAGATGGTTGTTGGAGAACTGGCAAAGAAACATCATCTGGACGGACGAGAGCACCTTCACGCGAGTTGGCATTTACAACCAGCACAACCAGCATTTGTGGAGACATGAGAATCCACATGCATGCCGTGTTGATTCGCTTCAGCACAGGTTCTCCTTGAACGTGTGGGCGGGCGTCATAGGTACACGCGTACTCGGCCCTGTCTTTCTACCGAGGTTGACTGGAGATACCTACCTATAGTTCTTGCAGGAAACATTGCCCGAGTTATTGGATGACATCCCTCTCATCTTTTTAAGAGACGTGTTTTACATGAAAACCAACATGATGGTGCTCCCGCGCATTTCACATGGAACGTTCGGTGGCATCTTGATGCGGAATATGGAGCCCGTTGGATTGGTCGTGGAGGACCAGTGCAGTGGCCTCCCAGATCGGCTGATCTAACGCCGTTAGATTTTTATTTGTGGGGTCGAATAAAATCGCTCGTATACGTAAACGAAGCAACAAGTGTCGAAAACCTCAGACAAAAAAATAATCATGCATTTAGTGTTGTGCAAAGTGACACCGAAGTGCTAAATAAACTAAAATTTAACTTAAGAAAGCGTGCAATAAAGTGCATCGAGCAAGGCGGTGGACATTTCGAAAGTCTATTAAAAAGGGGACGAAGAAATAGTGTAGTGTAAATTCAGTTCTGTAAGTACCTTTATCTTTACCGATTTTAATTACTGTAAATATTATGATTCAAATCGTTTAAACACGCAAACTTTGAATATGATATCTTTGAATATGATAAACAATTCTTGACAATTTTCCAAACGTCTACCTAACTCCTTAATATTTATACTACTTAGGGCATTATTGTCTGCCACCTTTTGCGTTTCCTGTACATAGTCATTTAATTTAGTTAAACGCCCTTTTATATTACCACGTTTTCTAATTAATTCACTCAATTCAACTTTGCCCTCATCCCTACCCGTGATCGGCATGATGTTGACGAATCCGCGCGTTTACGGTACCCGAGAGCGTCGATATAAGTCGCGCGAGCGCGAACCCGCTGTCTCTGTCAATACTCATGCGCCATCGCCTGCTGATGGAAGGTCAATTGTATTTAGATTTTTTCTTGTTCTAAATCACAATATCCCAGAATTAACAAACAATGAAATAGGTAGTTAATAAAATGTGCATCAAACCAATCTCGATAGGTTATGTACGCTCCAGGCGCAGCTCACTGCCACGTGGTGTCACGGCAGGCAGGGCAGGCTGCACGACCCGGAAGTCGCCTCGCTGCGCACCACGTGGCGGCCGAGAAGCTCCGGTAACCACGCGGTGGCGTATGTAGAAGGCAGCCGGGAGGCGAGCGCAGTTGAAGCAGGGATGCTGTGCAAGGCTTTAAGCTGTGATGTTGGTGCAATAAACACGGGAAATGGGATTTTAGTACAGAAATGGAAACATTAAAGAAATTAAAGTGCAATAGGTAGATATTTATGCATAAACAGCGAATGCAATATAGCACGTTATTATGACATGCTGAACTTTCTAGTCACGTATAGACTCACAATTTTTATGAGTTACGTTATTAGGTATAACCTTAAATTTACCTATAGGTATTCCCTATAGGATATTATAATTATGACCACACGAGGACCACACTGCGAAAATATGCGATTATGGCACCTAGCAGTTAGCTGCTCACACCAGAGAAGGCAGTAAACCCTAAACACACAAACGAAAGCGGAAATAAGGAACAGAAAATAGAATAGGAACGAGCACTCCCCTCACATAGACCACCTGACGCGATGCCCGCCTTCCAGGTAGATCTTCAAAATAGGTAGCAGTAGCCTCCTTGTGTTCCATCCAGCAACATTTCGTTCGTGGTGGCGAGTCGCACGTGGCACGTGGTCGCGACGAGCGGGAAGCAGCGGAGCGCCCGGCGTTCTTTGCGTGTCCGGTTCGAACCAGATCGAACAATCGAGAACACGCTACCAAGCCGGCGCAGCTTTTCTTCGCTCCAACTTTTACTTTTGCAGTTTCTAGTTGCACACGGTCGCCAATTGTTGGGAGATAAGTAATTGAAACGGACTTGTGACAGTTTAATAACAATTTAATTAAACTTAAGGATAGCCGAGCGAGACAATAAATAACGCGCACACTCGGTCCTAGCTGTCGTCCGAATGGCGGCCGGCGCGCCGCGCCGACCGTTGCCCCCCGCGCGCGTCTCACGCGGCGCCCGGTACACCGTGCGCGTGTACAGTTTGAAATCATAATTGCGGAGTACAGAAAAAGAACTTGACACTATCATCTTGGAGAAAAAATAGTCTCTTAGAAGAAATTGAACATCTTAATCAGCAGATGGTTGCTCTGAAACAACTATGCAAAAGTCCTTTGTCAACATTAAGAAGGGCTACACCAAAGTCCCAGAAAAAACGAACTACCAAATGTTCAACTTTAAGTACAGAAGAAGGGTATGTCACTACTCCTCAGAATGTCACTGTGAATCAACTAGGAGGTAAATTACGGCATACGAAAGAGGAAAGAGAAGTATTGAATACTAGGAACCTAAGACTGGAACCGAGCTTGGATGAATGCTATAATAAAAATAATCGAGGTCATCTAAAGTGTCCGTCAGAATGAACGGTCACCTATAACATCAAGCTTTCTTCATTAGCCTTACCAAAAGGTTACTTTACGTTCCTTCAAAAAACTTCTGACAGCCATTAATCAAGGTTTATTATACCCGTGCGCAGGACTTCGTTCGGTGTACTTTATGCAAGTTTTTTCGTGACGGAAGGCGCATAAGTGGCCCACTCAACAAAACCCGGAATTTTAAGTCTGCATAACAAGACCCATTGCTACAAAAAAACTAAGAAGCAATAATAAATCTCCGGGCAACCCGCAGCCCTGTCAAAGTTTTGTATCCCTCGAAACAAAACCCACTTTAGTATCCAAACAAAAGTTTTTATAATGCAAATAATAGCGCCTATGCAAAACGATGGTAACTGCCTGCCTGTTAGGGCAATAGCCCATTATAAATCAATAACATAATGGGGATGACGTTCGACCACGTGTCTGTCCACCGAGACCTCGCTACCTATGTTTCAACAAACCGAGGTGACGCCAGAATGAGTTATGATTTTTTTCTTAACAGCAAGCTTTCATAGGAACAAATAATAACAAAATACATAACCGTGCAGTTTGAAGAGACGTTTTGGGGAGGAGAAGACATCATAATCGCTGCGTCAGAATTCTATATCGAAAATGTGCATGTGCATATAAATAACGAGAACATACTGGTGTATTACCTGCCGGCGATTCATTATCCGAAAACATACATATATTATACAAGGACCAGCATTATGACAGCAGGGTCATGATGGCCGATGAACAATACAACAATATAAGGACACAATACAACGATGAACAAACAAATTAAACTTGATTAGACAAAAACCAAGGAAATGTACTCTAGTAATCTTAGGCGACTTTAACGTTCATATTTCTAGACGAGATACACTTAATTCGCAACGTAAAGGGCTGATTCACCAAAATCTACATCATGAATATTCTAACTACAATGGGGAAATGTTAATGTATATAGCCAATAGGGAAAAACTGCAAATAGAAACAACAAAAGCGAGATCATCATGCAGGATAACATGGTCTAAGGGTACGCAGAAATCCAATTTGGATTACATTATTATTACGTCACAGGCAACAGGAAAACTTAGGGACACCTCCGACCATAAAATAATCTGGAGATAGCTTCAAACAAGCCGAATTTTAAACAAAGCTGAAAGCACTAAACATCAGACACTAAAGAATCGGACAAGAACTGAGATCAAAGATTTCAACCACAAACAATGCTACTACGCCGCTCTCAATAACAAATCCATCAAAACAAAAAACCAAGCACGCATAACAAAAAACTGGAAAATATAGGAATCAGCTCAGCGGATGAAAGCATCAACCTACCATGGAGCTCCATAATTAAAAGCGGCTGCCCAGGATACCTTGATTTTTCAGCCGAGTAACTCTAAGCCTTTCTTACGAAGAAGACAACCTGATAACCCAAATAGACATAATCGTGTAAAAGAATGTCAGGCAAAACCTCAAAAAGATAAACTCCGAGGGCCTACCTATACCGCCGGTTATCCTAACAAAGCCGTTAACAGCCACACAAAATGGAGGACCCACGAACAGGACGCAGTCATTAACAGCATGCGTACCGGGACAGCCCCAGGAACAGGCAAGTGGTAATCGAGCTTTACAAAGCGATGCCACAAATATTATAGGAAGCAGAAAACTTACGAACAAAGCCTGGACCCAAAATGAAGCACCCGACACATTCGTTTCAAATCTTCCTGCTGGGACAACGTTACTCCAGCAGGATTCGTTTTTCCGTTTTTTTTTCAAAGCGACAGCACGTACATTTTTTTTATTTGACGCACATTACAGCACTGTCTAATTATGCGTTCGACTCAATTAATTCTAGAAGAGATTTTCTTGCTGGGGTAACGCACACTCCTCTACTACGTAGGTAGTTGTGTTAATTAGTGTTTTTAACATAATTATATAAATAATAATAAGAAAAAGGCATACAAATAAAAGAATATTGTATAATAGAAAGAAGAAGAATAAAGTAAAGGAAAAAAAAATCGTGCCCTCTGACTAGGGGTTAGAATCCGAATGACAAACGTCAACCAATATGGCGGATGTTGGGGCAACATGGATGTTCCCTGCGGGTGGCGGTGCACCGCACCGGTTTCATACAGCACGGGCGAGCATGCTTTATTTTGTTCACGTTTTTGAATTCAAAGATCTCAGTAAGTATATCACTTACGAGATCCAGCACTCAATATTTTTGTTTGCAATCACTTACTCTATCGATTGACACTTGTTTCATCACTGGCCGCCAGTAACGGTCGGTAGGTATCTTAGGTACCTATGCCAGGTCCCATTGAATTCGAGGCACTTGCTTGTGTTTAGCAAAGTACCTACTTGCAACATTATCGGCTTATGCTTGTCCTTTGTGGGCTGGAATGTAACGTTTGGAGCTGCAGGCTGCCAGTAGGCTGCCAGGACCGCTAAGGCGGATACTTCGGTCCATCCTCCGTAAACAAATACTTACATAAATTATTAGGTAACTCGGCTCAGATTTGATCTACTGATACATAGACTGCTGACATTTGCACTCGGCAGTTTTGTGCACTGCGGTACATGGCTGAAATTGGCATCCTAGCGAGTATGCCTGCAAGAGTGATTTGTATTTTTGGGTCAAACATTTACCTTACTACCACAAAACCGTGTTTATTAGTTGTTTAGACTACAAAACTGTTAAACACAACATTTATGTGTGGAGTTTGTCGAACGACTGACTCTAGACATTCTCATAAGCCCTTTGATGTGACGAAATTGGTTACAGCTGTTAAATGTATAATAAAAGTTAAAATAAATTGCTACATTGTTGGTGACAGGTCTGTGCAGGAGCAGATCGCCAAGCTCATCGATCTGCTGGGCGAGGAGTCGGCATCCTCGCAAGGCCTCAACAAGGTCATCACATCAGCCGACAAGCTGCGCAACAATCCCAAGCACACCATCTACCTGCTAAAAGACCACAGGGGCAACGAGTAAGTATCCTACTTGTGTCCAATACAATTATATCTTTTACCTGTTCATTTTAACCGAAAACCTTCTACTACATACTCAATTTTAACTCTATTTGCCAAAAACGTCAACTATTTTTAGACAAATCAAACAATTAAGAAATTAATTAACCCTTTGAGTTAATATGAAATAATAATTTTATTTGCTTATGTTACGGACATGTGATGCAAGCATAAGTAAGATTCGACTAAGTATGAATGCTAATGGCTATAAAAGACCAAAGAAATGATGCATGGATTGTGTAAAAGATGATATGGCTAGAAAGGGGGTGTCTACCTACTGAGATGACGACTAAAGCCTCGTGCAGATTGGCGCGACGTGACAGCGTGACGTGACTTTAACAAAGCAATTTCTAAGAAAACTTCACGGTAGAACAATTACCGGTGTCGCGTCGCGCTTGTCTGCACGAGGCTTAATACCGAAGAACAGAAGAAGACATGCTGCGCCGATCTTTAATAATGTTTGGGATAAGGGCAAGAGACTGATTTGTATAATCAAGCGATACCCACCTAGCCACTTACTAATTGTACAATACATTTTTTGCGAATTAACAATATTTTTTAGTCCCTTGCCTAAGCTGTGCGACTGCAACGTTTTTCCAAACACGCAAACAATAATAAGTCATCAGTTAAATAGAGGATTATTACCGACTACAAAATTGTATACAACTTGCTGTTGTCCTTCTCCGGGTCATAGTTCACCCTTGTGCCAAATCTCATGCAAATCCGTTCAGCTGTTTTAGCGTGAAAGCGTAACAAACAAACACACAAACTCACTTTCGCACTTATAAAGTTAGGATTGAAAACAAGACCCTAAAAACGAACTGGAAGATGTACTTAATAGAAAAAATAATACAGTCAGACATGCTCCGAACAGTCCCGCTCCGGCGCACAGCAAGCCTTGCGTGCTCACCAAGGATAGGATACCAGCATCGGAAACTGTTGTATTCTTTAGGATTTCTTTACGAGTACTGTATAATTTTGTGAAATGACGAATTCAACCATGCACATAGTGCCGCGTGAGTGTCAGTTTGATCACAGCTTGTTGAGCACTAGTTTGGATTAGAAAAACAGCAAACGTAGTATTTCTGCTGAGCGCACCTACTGTACGTCCTGTAGTCGCGGCTGAGGCTGGGCGCGGGGAGCGCTCTGATCTGCGCTCGGCGATAGCTTGCGCATCCTTACTCGTACGATAACAATTTTTATATCGTATAAAATAATAATAAAATAAATATAAATATAAAAATTATATAAACACACATACAACACGGTCTAGGGATATTTCATACTCAATTAAATAACTCGAAAAGTACTGGCCGCATTGTAATCTTTCATACACCGATTTGTTTGTAATTTATCTCAGACTAATTCCATATTCAAATTTTTGAAAATTCTTTTGTTTCGGTGGCATAAAAATGTCTTGATGTGTAGGAGAGGGAATTTTCATTTGTGCGAAATTTAGAAAACAATACGAATTACGTTTAGTTACAGTTTTTTTTTCATTTTTAAACGAAAGATAAAGTTAAAATTGAGGTATTGTAGCCATGCAACGCCAACATTTGACGAGGGCGGAGATGTTACGAGCTGTGGGAATGCTGGAAGCTGGGTCTGTTCAGCGTAATGTTGCTGAGGCCATAGGGACACACCAAAATGTAATTTCAAGATTGTGGACACGCTATCGTGCCACAGGTGAAGTAGCGGAGAGGCACCGGGGGCCAAGTCGCATCACTACCCCCAGACAAGATCGATTTTTGCAAATTACTGCGCGAGCTCAACCAAGTGCAACGGCGACTCAATTGGTCCAAAGGCTGCGAGTGGAACATCAAGTGCTTGTGAGTGACCAAACTGTAAGAAGGCGACTGCATGAAAGCAATCTACGCTCTCGTAGACCACTCCGGGTCCCACCTTTACGGAGAGGCAATCGTGGACGACGATTAGAATGGGTTCGGAACCACGTGGACTGGGGCCGTGAGCAATGGTCCAATGTGCTGTTCACGGATGAATCCAGGTTCGGCTTCCATCCAGATTCACGAAGGACGCGTGTTTAGCGAGTTCCTGGACGATGGAGCCGTCTTCAGAACCCTCAGGAAGTTCACCCATACCAAGGAGGAACAATTATGGTTTGGGCAGGAATTCGTCTTGGAGGACGGACGGATCTCGTTTGGGTGCGGGGCAATATGACGGCAGAACGATACGTCCAACAGGTGCTGGGGCCCGTAATCTTGCCCCACAGAACACAAATGGGGCAAGATTTCCTGCTCATGCACGACAATGCCCGGGCACACACGGCGAGAACGGTAGCAGCTTGGTTACATACACACAATGTTAGGGCCTTAGACTGGCCTGCTCAATCGCCAGATCTAAATCCCATTGAGCATGCGTGGGATATGCTGCAAAGAAGAGCTCTGAAGGAAGTTCCTGAAAATCTGGCTACAGAAGATCAACTGTTTGCGCACCTCAGAAGGACATGGGACAATATTCCGCAGCAAGACATTGACAACCTTGTTCTGAGCATGCCGAATCGTTGCCGATGTGTTATGAACATCATGGGCGCTTTCTCAGACTACTAACTTCAAGTTTATAAACACAAATTAAATGATTTTTCTATTTTTTTCAGTTTTCACTCATAAATTAAAAGTTAATTCATATACCTACGGTTTCCGTCTATGCTTCATTTTTTTTCCATAAAATCCTGAAATTCTAATCGAAGTACCTTAACCATTATTAAAAAATGGTAGAATATTAAATAACGTATCTTTTAAATATATACATGTCATATAAATAATTAACACATTGATAGTAATTCGCTTTTTTAAAAATATCCCTAGACCGTGTTGATGTGTGTATATATATATGTGTGTATATATATATATATATATGTGTATGTATATATCTATATACAATAATTATTTCCTTGTTCTGTATTGTTTGCGATTTTATAACTATAATTTCTTTTTAATGTTCCGTACCTCAAACCCAAACCCTTTCTCTCCGAACGCGTGGACGTAACAAGTTGAAATTTATATCAAATACGTAGGTCTACGGTCCCGAAAGCTCTGAAAAATCAAATTCAACGCAATATAAAAATACGGCCATTTATGCGACATACTTTGATACTCACAAATAAATCAAAATCTATAGGGTGCTTCCTGTTGACCTAGAATCATGAAATTTTGCAAGAAGCAAGTTAATCCAGCACAAGTAAAGGAAAAAGTTCGATACTTAATCGTTCATTTGTAGTTTTATCAATTATAAAAAAAAAATGCGATTACAAACTTACATTTGTAGTTGGAGTCACGCGTTGTATACCTATCGATGTATGGAAGAACAAAATTATTTTTCAACTACAATGTTACGTTTGTTCTTGGGATAAATTCATCCCAACTACGGAACCCTTCATTGTGCGTGGCCCGACACGCACTTGGCCGGTTTTGTTTGTCTCAGCTATTTTCAACTAAATGAAGGTTACAAAATACTACGGATATAACGATTCCGATAAGAATAAGAATCATTTATTTGCAAGTTCAAGTTGTAAAAGTTGGTGATTAACGCTCTTATTTATAAACGCCTCTTAAATTTTAATCCATTGCTAAGCAATTGATTAGCAAAATTCTTATTCATAAACGCTATTTAGCGCTAAGAGGTCGCTAAGCAATTGATTAGTAGCTGTCAAAATTAAACACCACCGGTCCACTGCTAAGAGGATGCTAAGACGCAAGATGGCGGATTTTATTTGAATCAGCTGATATGAAAATCACAGCACACATAATTCGCATTGAATCGCAAAGAGAATAATGTGTGCTTCGAGGTAATTTTGTTCCTAATATCGAGTTGTGCCTTAGTAAATATGGATTTCGACAATCTTTTACGGGATTTAAGAACGACCTAAAAGAATTAAATAATTTTGAAACACCAGCACGAATTAGACGGAGGAAGACCTACAAAGCCCATTTATATCCGTTACGAGGATGATTAGATACCTATTAGATAATATTCTGACTGCCTCGTTGGTCGCAAGTGCTACTGCTGAGCATGAGGTCCCGGGTTCGATTCCCGGGACGGGCAGTGTTACTGGGTTTACCATCTGGAATTTCTTAATAGCAGCCCGGGGTCTGAATTTGTGCCTGATTGATGGCAATAGGCTCGCCCCTCTATTACATGGGACTTAAACATAACTGGCGAAATGTGGGTGTACTATAGGTACACCTCTGCCTAACCCTTCGGGGAAATACAGGCGTGATGTTATGTTATGTAGATAATATTCTTCTTTCGAAGTATGCATCATACAATGAATTTTTAGGGAAAGCTCAATCAGGAGGAGGCTCAGTAGGTGCTCAGGTGGTTTGAAGAGAATGTATTCGTGAGGAAGCTCGTCGGAGATATTGACTATCCAATGTGTTTCCCATGTGCCCCTCATCTTATGGTGCAGCTCTAAGGCCCAGAACTAAAGAAAAACCATGTTGTGACAGTCGCACACAAATAACAAGAGATATTTTATAGAAAATAATTTATTTTAATACATAATAAAGCTAAATTTTTGTCATAAATTCATTATTTATGATTTCCAACATTCTTCCTCCAAAGAAATGGTGCCATTGTTTCGTCATGGCACCCGTATTCCTCATCGTTTTCACGTAGCATGGTCTCTTCCCTCATCTTTGCAAGATTGAATAATATTTGTACAGGTGCTAGTGATTAGCTGACAGCCGCAGTGAAACTTGCTGTAAACTAGTAATTGTTATTAAAAGATACTGAAACCGTGGTGCAAAAGCAATGGGAATTAATAAAACAGACACAAGTATCTACATACATTTCTAAAATAGTATATTCGTGTTAAGAAGCAAAAAGAACATGAAAATACATAAGTAATAATAACATTGGTACTGCTTTATCATTCACTTGGTCAGTTTATATTATTAGTAAGTAGATATAAATTCAGAGATAAATAAATACCTTTTCCTGTTTACTCCAATTATTGGAGCTAATTATTTTCATTGCGATCATCGCAAAAACAATGAAATAAACTTATTAAATAATTTTATTCAATTTTATATTTTCCGATGAAATTTTTGACTTTTGTCTGTCAAAGTAACGACAGATACAGAAATCGTGGTTTTGACAAATTTATTCTTAAAATCCTGTTTTGTAGTCGACTATTTTGATTATAATCTGTGCCGAACGCATAATTTCACTTCTATTTCGTTTCGCAACTAATTACTTGCTAACTAGCGTTTATAAATAAAGAAAAGTTGCAAAGTTGCACGCATGATGGGGAGGGTGACGCTTAGCTCTTTACCTCCTCTTATTTTTAATGGTACCGTCATACCCATAACCCCTACTGTGAAAGATCTCGGTTTGCATCTGGACTCGACACTTAGCTGGCAACGCCAGGTCTCTAGTGTAAGTCAAAGAGTCAATGGTACTCTGCGATCTCTGTATCGTCTGAGGAACTTTTTGCCCGCCAAGACGAAAACTATGCTGGTGCAGACTTTGATTTTCCCTATCATCGACTATGGTGACGTGTGCTACTTTGACTTGAATGCGGTTTTGCTGGATAAGCTCGACAGACTGCTCAACAATTGTATCCGGTTCATATTCAACCTCAGAAAATATGATCATGTGTCGAGCTATAGGTCTGAGCTCAAATGGATGTCCATTCGCCAAAGAAGAAGTTTGCGTGCTTTGACCACGCTTTTCTCCCTTCTCAACTCTCCCTCTCCTCCTTCTTATCTTTTGTCTCACTTCCAATATCTATGTTCTTCACACTCTAAGAATCTGCGTTCTTCTAATAATCTTCTCCTACTCTGTCCTTCTCATACTTCTGACTTTGTTCATTCTTCCTTTCATATTCAGTCCATTCTTCTTTGGAATGCGCTTCCTTTTGATATCAGAACGGCCACCAGTCGGTATGCATTTAAGCGGAAATTGCAGATTTATTTTCAAAATAAATAGAGTAGAGTCATCTCAGCACCTCCCTCTCTTGAATTCGTATATAATATGTATATATATATATATATATATATAATATAGATATATTATATTATTGTAAATATGTATGTATGTGTAATTAGTACTATTTTAGTTCGTATGTATTATCATATATTTTTAATAATAGTTTTCTCTTTGTTCCTCTCAAATAGAGCACCTGCCATCTAATCTCTTCACCACCCTTGGTTGACTGGTAGAGAATGCCTAAGGCATTAAGTCCGCCATTGTACTTCTTTGAGTGCGAGAAGTTTTAATAAATAAATAAATAAATAAAAGTTAAGCATTGATTAAGAGCTAACCATTTGCTTAGCTAAACAGTGCCTAATCAGTGATTAGCGAGATTTTTATAAATAAGGCTGTTAATGTTCAGTCCATATTTTGCCTGTTTAGGGCATGCAAATGAATTTTACATTAATACCTAATTACACAAGGCTACACATCAAGCTATACATTTCAAGTTTATGCTGATCTCGCATTGTATAGGATTTGCGTAATAGCTTGATGTACCTACTTATTTTAATAAGTTATAGGTACAGAAAAATAACTGTGTGTAGAGCCATTAAATTAAGATACATTTTCGATACAACTTCGTTTTAAAATACAGAGCTAGTGCTCTGTATTTTTCGTTCAAAGAAGGACATAACTTCACCGCCTGCAAGTCAGCAGTTATAGCGTGGAGTATTAAGGCCTATTCAGACCTAAGCGGTATTCGCTACCGTCTGCGGCAGAGAAAACCCAGTGGGTATGCGGTAATATTACTGTTCAGACCTAAGCGGTATTCGCTACCGTCTGCGGCAGAGAAAACCCAGTGGGTATGCGGTAATATTACTGTTCAGACCTAAGCGGTATTCGCTACCGTCTGCGGCAGAGAAAACCCAGTGGGTATGCGGTAATATTACTGTTCAGACCTAAGCGGTATTCGCTACCGTCTGCGGCAGAGAAAACCCAGTGGGTATGCGGTAATATTACTGTTCAGACCTAAGCGGTATTCGCTACCGTCTGCGGCAGAGAAAACCCAGTGGGTATGCGGTAATATTACTGTTCAGACCTAAGCGGTATTCGCTACCGTCTGCGGCAGAGAAAACCCAGTGGGTATGCGGTAATATTACTGTTCAGACCTAAGCGGTATTCGCTACCGTCTGCGGCAGAGAAAACCCAGTGGGTATGCGGTAATATTACTGTTCAGACCTAAGCGGTATTCGCTACCGTCTGCGGCAGAGAAAACCCAGTGGGTATGCGGTAATATTACTGTTCAGACCTAAGCGGTATTCGCTACCGTCTGCGGCAGAGAAAACCCAGTGGGTATGCGGTAATATTACTGTTCAGACCTAAGCGGTATTCGCTACCGTCTGCGGCAGAGAAAACCCAGTGGGTATGCGGTAATATTACTGTTCAGACCTAAGCGGTATTCGCTACCGTCTGCGGCAGAGAAAACCCAGTGGGTATGCGGTAATATTACTGTTCAGACCTAAGCGGTATTCGCTACCGTCTGCGGCAGAGAAAACCCAGTGGGTATGCGGTAATATTACTGTTCACACCAAAACGGATTTCGCTATCCTTGTGGGTAGAATAACGCGCGGTAGTCGAGTTTCGCTCAGAGAGGTAAGAAATTTTCGCCAGTTAGTCATTTCTGAGTCGCCAAAGAATATACACGTAAGTCACATAATTTCTGCAGAGCATCTGATTTTAGTGATGGATAGTGATGAAGAGGAAGTTTAACTTTTATTAGCCTTAATTGACTCACCAGTTAAGAAAAGAATTTGGATCCATGACATCAACAGACAACACCGAATTCATGGGGAATTCCACACTTTATATTTTTTTAAGATTAAGATTGGATGAAGATCGGTTTTTTAATGCATTCAGAATGACGACTGAGAACTTCGATGAAATATTAAATATGATAAAGGAAAATATCAGCAAATCATTCACTAAATATCGAGAACCCATATGCCCTGAAGAACGCTTAGCAATAACGTTGAGGTAAATACCTGAGCGAAACCCGCGCGGTATGTACCTCTACCCACAGCGGCAGCGAATATCGCTCAGGTCGCTCTAGCCGCGGTACTTGATACTAAATACCTGAGCGAAACCCGCGCGGTATGTACCTCTACCCACAGCGGCAGCGAATATCGCTCAGGTTTGAATAGGCCTTTAGATTTGTTACAGCTGTACTGGCAATCATGTCATTTGGTTTAAACAGGTTTTTATTTTTATTATTTTATTTTGCTTTTATATATTCTTTTCTTTTAGATTTTGTGAATGTGAGAACGTTGTAAGCTTAACAGACTGTAGATCTGTCGACCATTTTCTATCTTGCTAAGTACCTGGTACTTGTTGATAGGCCTACACTGTCCTCTCATACCTACTAATGTACTTATACAAAATATTGTAAAACATTTTAAAAGAGTAACGGTGGAGTTTCTTGCCCATTCTTCTCCATACGAAAACTACCTTTTGGAAGGGGCAACTAGAATCAATTATTTTTTTTTGTAAATTTTTGACGTTCAAAAGTGCCTTATACGGGCCTACTTGAAATAAATGATTTGACTTTGACTTTGACCTATTATCACTGTAATTTGAAAACATTGTAAATACCAGTATTGTGTTACCAGCTGTATAGAAGGTACAGATATTACAAGCGTCTTTCTTTGGTTGGTATAGCTCTATATTCTCCTCTTCAAAGACATCATTAAAGAGCTTTCCTGATGAGGCCGGCACGGAGTTTGAAGCTGTACAATATTCTACTTACACTCTATAGAGCACAGATTTCAGAAAAATTAGAAGAACTTTAAAATTTTCGGAATAAAAAAACGTCCCAATTTTATTTACAATAAAGTATAGAATACGTGTGACATACTTACATTAAAAATAAACCAGTAATTACTTCAACAACAACTTTTACCCGGAGTGTCACCCTATACACTGCACACACTAATACTAATTGGCGCGGATACGCGGTTTTCGTGTCGTACGTAACTTGTTCGTCATAAAAATTCACAGTGTTGTTATTTTTGATAGACTCGTCTTCCTATTGGTAGATTTAAATATTTGGACAGAAATCCAGATATGGACATTATTAGAGAATATAGTGAAAAATTGGCGAAACATTTAATAAATGACCAAATTTTGCCATCCAAATGAACTCCTTTAAGAGTAACTACAGATGTCGAACGCTCATTTTCAATTTATAAATGGATATTAAATGTGAAAAGAAATAGACTTACTAACTTAGAAAAAATAATTGTTATTTATTTTAATTACTCGGGCCATAGTAAATCTTCCTGTGAAGTCGAAGACGAAAACATGGAAGTTGACGAATGATGAAATCAAAAGAACGTGTGTCAACCTAGTTTGCTCATTTGTTCTTAAAAACTAATTTAAATACACGTTTAAATATGAAATAAATTACTCGTGGTTATTTTATGACTGCGGCTTGACTGAAAGACAGGTCTGAAGGCAATTTTATTTATTTTTTCGCTGCTTTAGTAATTCTTAATTCTTTTTACCTTTTGTGGAATTATAATTGTATTCTAGGTGCATCGTCCTCACATATAATTGTATAACTAATGTACTTATACAAATATAGTAAAACTTTTTAAAAGAGTGACGGTGGAGTTTCTTGCCCATTCTTCTCCATGTGAAAACTACCTTTTAATTTTTGACGTTCAAATTACCTTATAAGGGCCTATTTGAAATAAATGATTTGACTTTGACATGTCGAAGAAAAGAAAGAGAAGGCAAAACTAAAAATAAAAATTCAAAACATTTTATTTCACACAAACAACCTACTTATGAAACGACAGAAGCTAGATGCACGGTTCCAATTGGTCGGTTCCTCTACTTTATTCAGCGAAACTACCTACCTATTCAGGAAACAAAATACGAACACTTGCTACAACTGAAAAGTGTCATACCCCGTGATTGTCATGCATTTTATGATAATAATTGACGTTTAAAATGAATAGTGATTTTAGCAATGTTTATTTTTGTTGGGCATGATTGTAAGTTTAATTTGTTTTAATCGCTTAATTATAATAGATCTCATTACTCCTAAGTCAATTTGTTACCTACCAAGATAATTATTATACGAGGGTGAAACAAAAAATTCTTGGAATCAATATTAAAAAATGCAAAGATTTAAACAAAAATATTTTATTTTCCTACATAATCTCCCTCCAATGCAATGCATTTAGAATAACGCGTTTCTAACTTCCTTATTCCTTGTGAAAAAAAAATGTTTTTCTTGACTCTCGAAAAAATCCTCTACGGCAGCCATAACCGCGTCATTATCGTAAAATTTTGTTCCACGAATGTCCTCTTTTAATTTTGGGAATAAGTGAAAATCACTTGGTGCTAAGTCCGGAGAATATGGTGGGTGGTCAAAGAAATTGAAGCCAGCACAGCGGATTGCGTTGAGCGCAACTTCCGATCGATGAGCAGGACCATTATCTTGAAGAAACAACACGCCCAACGATAGTTTTCCACGACGTTTTTCTTTAATCGCTTCACGCACTTTCGGGATTAAATTTGCATAATAGAATCCAGTAATCGTCAGGCCTTTTGGCATGTAATCAATAAAAAGGATTCCTTCACTATCCCAGAACACTGAGGCCATAACTTTGCCAGCGGTAGGAGCAACTCGAAATTTCTTAATGGATGGAGAGGATGGTCGTTTCCAAGACATCAGGATCGAAATGGTGGACCCAAGTTTCATCCATGGTGACAAGCCGACGGCAAAAATTATGCGAATCACGCTGGAACATTTCAAGATTACGCTTAGAAATTTGCAAACGTCTTTTTTGTTTTCGTCAGCTAACATTCGTGGCACCCATCTTTCCGACACTTCTTTTAACCCCAGTGAATCAATTAAAATGGATTGAACGCTACCAAATGATATCTTTAGGATCTCAGCTATATGTTTTATAGTTCCTTTTTGACATTTTCATCCGTAGCGGAGGTTGAAGGCTGCCCAGAACGCGCGTCATAAAAGGTAGATCAAGCTTTAAAGCTTGATCTACCTTTTTTAAATTCAGCCACCCCGTACGCAACTGTAGAATAGGGTACAGCATCTTCCCCTAATGTCTGCTGAATGTCCGAAAAAATTTATTTCGTAGACATTTTTTTCAAACTGAGATATTTTATTACCGCACGTAACTCACTTTTATCCATGTTGTTAAGGGGTTTGGTTTCCGCGCTTAGTCCGTCAGGTGGACCATTGCGCATGGGCTATAGCGGCCGTTTGGTGGTTATTCCAACCAGCCCACCTCCCTCCAGAAGTTTATTAAGTCTCCTGGTCTGCTTAGAACATCTGTGCATGATCTGGGTGACCCGAGGGTTTCTGTTCTAATCTGGGTGACGCCCGTACATTCGAAGAGCACGTGCGCTACGGTCTCCTCAACCTCCATGCACGCCCTGCACAGAGGACTGTCCGTTATGCCTATTGTGTGGAAGTGCTTGTTTAGCGAGCAGTGATCCGTGATGGTCCCCGTCACCAGGCACAGTTACCCCGTTCCTGTCCAGGCGTAGCAAACGCCTGGTCAGCCTGCTGTCCAAGGATGGCATAGCCTCCTTTGACTGCCTGCAACCTGGTGTCGAGGTCCACCAGCGTTCCGCTTGTGCGGCGGTGAACTCCTACAGCCACCTGCGTATTTTGTTGAAGTGGATGGGTACGATAGGCTCGGGTCCGCAGACTGCCGTGCTGGATCCACGTCTAGCAAGTTCGTCAGCCGCGTCGTTGCCTAGCGATCCGCTATGTCCTTTTATCCATTGCAGTGTCACCGTGTTGCGGCTAGATACCGTTATTTGTTCTAGTGCGTTGTGACATTCTAGTGTTAGCTTCGAGGTAGTATATTTATTCCGTAAGGATTGGAGAACTGAGGCGCTGTCGGAGAGTATGCGTATGTGGGTGTCTGTAACTCTCCTGGCTTCTAGGGCGTCGACCGCTTGTATGATGCCCACACCCTCCGCCTGATTGACGGTGCTGAACATTTCCAGCGGTATGGATATATTTATGTTGAGGTCGTGTGAGAAAACTCCGACTCCGGTACCGGAGTCGGTCTTTGATCCGTCGGTGTAAACTCTAATCTCTTTTGGGCCTGAGTAGTCACACTGTTCTTCTTTAAGTGTTATATAGTGCCTTTGAAAGTGGTGTGTTTTCGGGGCTTTGTCGCAGGGTGATGCCATCATTGGCCTACGTTTGATCGCATCCTCCTTTATGCGTGTGTGCTTAACTCTGGAGTCGTTGCATAGGGTTCCTGTTAAATGGAGCCTAAAGGTAGCCAGGTCCGCCTCCTCCCGCACGATGAGGTGCAGAGGTGGCAGTCCCAGCATTGCCTGTAGGGTGGCGGTGGGTGCAGTTCTCATACTACCAGTGATTGCGACGCAAGCAAACCGCTGTAGTTTTTCGAGATCTTTTTGGGCTGTGCACCGGTCTGTCTGGTCTGTTGGTTTCAGTTGAGAGGCTTAGAATTGTTCCGAAGAATCGTGGCAATTGTAGTGTTGTCAGTTTCCTCTTCTTTGTAAAGAGAACCAGTTCGGTATTTGTAGGGTTCACTGAGAGTTGGTGCTTGTTGCACCATTCCTCTACTATTTTCAGGGCATGACGTATGAGGTTGCATATAGTGTTTTCGTGGGTACCGTTAATTATTATGGTTATGTCATCGGTGTAGCCCACGGTGAAATAACCTTTGTCGTCGAGTGTTTTGATGAGGCTGTCTACTACCAGGTTCCATAGGAGAGGCGAGAGGACTCCCCCTTGCGGGCATCCCTTCGCAACGATGGCTCTCGTAGTGTCATTTACTGTGACTTGTACAGCCCTCAGTTTGAGCATGTTGGTGATCCAGCCACTCAGTGTCGACGTCGAGTTTATGCCGTGTTTATGCTGTTGAACTTGGTTTTGTCAAAGGCGCCCTCGTTGTCAATTAAGGCAGCCAGTGCCGAGCATTAGTGGTCCACTGTACATTCAATTTTGGAAACCAAGCTGTGGAGCGCTGATTCCGTTGATTTGCCTGTGGAGTACGCATGCTGTTGTTTGTGTAGTGGTTTTACCCGGTGAGGTACGTCTCGGATGTGCCTGTCTCTCAAGGGTTTTCAGTAAGAAAGATGTGAGGCTTATGAGCCTATAAGCCTTGGGTTGTGTGTAGTCGGTTTTTCCAGGTTTGGGTATAAAAATGACTTTCACCTAGCGCCATGCGACAGGTACGAGCCTGAGTGCTATGCAGGCTCGATATATCTCCACCAGCCATAGTGTCAGATATTCCACCCCCCACTGCAGCAGGGCTGGGAAGATGCCATCCAGCCCTGCCGACTTGTATGGCTGAAAGGTGTTAATAGCCCACTTTACTCGGTCTTCTGTTATCGTGTTGCGGAAGTTCAGCGTTCCACCAGGGGTTTCTCTCCTTCTTGGTCTGTGTGTATCCGTGGCAAGTAACACCCAGTTGTGTTACTTGCCACGGATACTGAACCGAGATCGAGTCTGTGTATAAAAGAAAAAGTTTGCGAATAGGCGAGATCGACTCTGTATATAAAAGCAAAAGTCAGCGAGTTGGCGAGATCATCTCCGTGTACAAAAGCAAAAAATGTCATGAACATAAAACAGTCATATGATACGAAGAGATGTTTGCGATCAGTTTGAATTTTTTTTTTTTTTTTGTTGCGGTAGTCTATATTATAATTTCTTAGTTTTAGATTTTTTACTTAATAATATAGAATTAGAATATAATACAAAAAAAACAATTGATTTTCCGTATAAAAAGAAATAAAATCCAAGCTTACGCTCATTCAGAAATCTGACTTAGTCAAATTTTAACGGATTTATAATATTTTTTCGAGGAAAGTTGTTATTGATAAAATGCCAAGAAGATTATTAGAAGTTTTATGAGCAAGGATTGTAACTTTGAGGGAAGAAGGATATTCCACGAGAGAAATAGCATGCAGATTCCAATCCTGTGTCATGGTCACGTTGCAGAGGTATCATATTTGGACGTGGTAATCCTTACAGAATGTTGGCTCAGTAAAGTCAGTAATATGCCTGTTTTGGTTGGATATGAATCCTACTGTACCGGAATAAACAGTAACCAAAATGATGGAATTGTTATCTTCACAAAACAAGCTCTCCGAACCTCAGAGTGGGAACCTAAATTTGTGGGTGGTAATTGCTTGGTATGTCATATAGTTAACCAAAATATTGCTATTGTAGCAGTGTATCGATCCCCGTCATACAGTTCCAAGGAAAGCAGCGAATCTTTTTTGGATAGTTTAAATAGTGTCTACGTAAGCCTCTCCTCCTACAAAAATATAATCCTTATAGGTGATATTAATATAGACCTCAAACCCAATAGTACAGATGACCGCTGTTTCAACTATCTCATTCTAAATGCCTCCCACGGTCTTCTTCCAACCCATCGGTACAACACTCGGTTGGATAACTGTCTAGATCATGCACTCGTTAAAACTATCCTTCCTGTTACCACCCTTGTACTCGACTCACACATCACGGACCATAAACCAGTGCTACTTACTATTGCTAACACAAACCCAGATAATAAACCACTCCACATAGCTACCCGCATAGACTTCGATGCAGTTAAGTTAGATTTAGAAAACTCGGATTTTACCCCCTTATACAAAATTATTGACCCCAATATATCCATGAATATGTTCATAACTATTATCTCTTCAGTAATTACCAAACACACTAAACAAATTAAAATCCCAAGAAAAAAAAGAATAATAAAACCATGGATGACCACCGGCCTATTAAAGTGTATACAAAACCGGGACCGGTTGCACAACACATCAAGAAAAGATCCCAATAATGTTATCCTGAAAATTACCTATACTCGGTACCGGAATTTTTGTAACGACCTGCTCCGGAAACTAAGAATAGCCCACGAAAAAAGCGAACTTGAAAAATCTTCTACCAATCCCAAAGCCCTTTGGAAAACTATACAACAAATTACCAATACCACAAAAAAGAAAACTAGCCCGGTTGAACTGTTGGATATCTGTGATAACCCTATATCATCCGTAAACGAAGTGTGTAGATATTTCAGTAATATAGGCACTAACTTGGCAGATAAAATCTTGTCCCAATCTCACCAACCTGTAAACCCACCTAAGAGATCAAGTCAAACTATATTATCCAGCCCCGCCAACTCTCTTGTGATACTTGAGGTTGAGGAATCAGAAGTGGAGTCTCTTATTATGCAACTGCGAAATGATTGCGCAATGGGTTGGGATGGCATATCCCCCTTAGTGCTAAAGAGTTGCCGCCAGACCTTGACACCACCATTGACGTATATCCTAAACTGTTGCCTTCAAAAAGGCATCTTTCCTGATGCGCTAAAAAAAGCTATCGTCCATCCGATTCATAAGGGAGGGAACAGAAACTGTGTCAACAATTATAGACCCATATTGGTCCTATCAGCACTCTCCAAGATACTAGAAAGGATCCTAAATAATGGTTTAAAAAAATTCCTCAGCAAACATCAGCTCATAGCTAATAATCAGTATGGTTTTCGCACAGGAATCTCAACTGAGGATGCGGTTCTTGAGCTGACGCAATTCGCTGCTAGGAACCTTGACAATAGAGTTAAAAGTCTAGGGATTTTCCTAGACCTTTCTAAAGCATTTGATACAGTGTCTGTTCCCAAACTTATCTCTAAATTGGAACTCTTAGGGGTACGAAGAAACACCCTCGAAATTTTCAAAGACTATCTTAACAATCGGACCCAACGAGTAAAAATTGGAGAGCATATAAGTGAAGAAGTATCTATCACTTACGGTGTACCCCAAGGAAGCATCTTAGGTCCCACCCTCTTCCAAATATACGTCAATGAGTTGTGTAGAATGATCATCCCCAATTCCAGGATCATTGCTTATGCAGACGACACCGCAGTCATAGTTTACGGACCAACTTGGGATAGCGTTAAGTGCTTCGCAGAAGCGGCATTAACAAGTATAATGAAATGGCTCAACCTAAACTTACTTACCCTAAACTGCGACAAAACATCGTACATTCCATTCGCAATCAGGCGTAACAACTTGCCCGACAAATCTTTTACCATAACAGCGCACACCTGCTCCAAAAAATCCCCACAATGCTTATGTCCGACTCTTACTAGAACTGATAATGTGAAATATCTGGGTGTCCAAATAGACGGAGGATTACGATGGGACAAACAGGTTGACGCCATCACCACTAGAGCTATGAAACTTTTGCATATTTTCAAATCCCTTAGAGACTCGGCTGCGCCTGAAACTCTGAAGATGGTGTACTATGCATTATGTCAATCCGTCATTGGATATTGCATCACAGTATGGGGTGGTGCAAATAAAACCAGTCTTCTGAGGATTGAAAGAGCGCAGAGAGCAGTGCTGAAGGTGATGTCGCGCAAACCTTATCGCTATCCCACTGGGCAACTATACGCTGATTGCAAAGTACTTTCAGTGCGCCAGCTTTTTGTGCTGCAGTCAACTGTTAGAAAACACGCTAGCGTTCCCCCATCAGACCCTAAAAAAAGGAAGAAACTACCCTTAAGTACCCCTCACAAAACATCCTTCGCTCAACACCAATACTACACATTAAGTACATACATCTACAAACAAATTCACAAGAAATTAAACATTGTCGATCTAAATAAATATGAAATAAAATCAAAATTAACTGAATGGCTACTAGAACGGGACTATCTACAAACAGAATCCTTATTTAAGTACGTCGCCTAACTACCTAAATATCCCCAATCACACACAACACACCCACCACACACACACATACCCTCACACACACACGCACACCCTCACACAAACGCACACACACACATCTCGTATAAAATATATACTTAAATTAGTTTTAGTATTAGGAGTAATTATTACTATCTTCAATCGCTCGGGTAGATCGACACAGTCTACTATTTTATAAGCAACACGTCTTAAGCTGAATCACTGTCTCTCAAGATACAGGTTTCCTAGTTTGAGAGGCAGGGTTTTCCATATTGTGTACAGATTTTAGTTCTTAGATTTGTATTGCATTGTGTTACTACCAAAGCTCATATAAAACTGTCTTTATATAAAGCATTTTAAATCTGTATTTTCTATGAAATAAAGTCTATTTATTTATTATTATTTATTATTTTATCACAGCATGGATAATTGCATAGCTGACCGACCCCACAGTGGTCGCCCAACTGTTCTGACTGCTGCCCAGAAGCGCTATATCAGATTGCTGGCAGCCCGTAACCCAACAATCAACAACACTACTATAAAAACAGAACGGGCCACCAATGGACGTGAAGTTAGCACTCAGACCATTCGGAATAGCTTACCACAGGCTGGACTACGAGCACGGAGGTCTTGGCGAGCACCTCTTTTCACGGCCACGTTAGCGACGAAGATTGCAGTGGGCTAGTCTCCGGCAAACTGATGAAGATGAGGAGGAAAACATTTGGCAAAACTGTCTCTTCGTTGACGAATCGCGAATCAGTACACATTCAGATAACTGACGTGTCCGTGTCTGGAGAAGACCTGGAGACTGAAACGCAAAGAACTGTCACTGGAACCGTTCAGCAAGGCGGGAAATCGGTGTCCTTTTGGGGTGAAATTATGATTGGAGCTAGAACGCCTTTGATCCCGTATTGAGGCTCCATGACGGCAGATAGGTACAAAACAGTCGCTATTGATGGAATTGTCAGATCTTCCGAGTAAACCATGGGCACTAATTCGTACTGGTCGATGATAATGCGCCCGCACATCGGGCTCAACGAGTCAAGGCTGCTCTCCGAGAATATGACATCACACACAACACAAACACAAGGTTAGACTGGCCTGCCGGCTCGCCTGACTTAAACCCAATAGAGCACGCGTGAGATGCTCTTAAGCGAGCTTTTTGGAACCGTCAGTCAATCCAGACAGTGCCAGCGATCTGGGAAGCCGCTATTCAAGAATGGGACATGTTACCGCAAGAAATTCTAGATTACTTGGTTCTCAGCATGCCCAGGACCTCCGCATGTCTGCGAGCCAGGGTAGAAGTTATATTGCATTAAATAAAAACCTTCTATTAATAAATTGTTGTATAAGTTTGGTTAAACTAACTTATTCTTTCCATCAAATTTCTGTTACAGTTACATTAGGATTGAAATACTCAAATTTTGTTATTAAAAAATAAAAAACAATTTATTTTTTTTAACTTCAAACAGTGTACTCGTATCTCTATTTTAAAAAAATATAAAAAGTAAACATTGTTTCTTGATAAAATTGAAAAAAAAAAAAATAATAATAATAGCTTTTGCTTGTGATCCCAAACTTTTTTGATGTGTGTACCTACTCGTATATCGGCTATATCAAACGGATACCCAATTACGTAACACATTTTCGTAAACAATTACGACTAACCTGTTTCATTTTGACAGTTCAACAATATTCGTTACGTTATTAACGTTGTTGAGCAGATTTTTTTTTTCGAACATGAAGCAATCGATTAGCAATCTGTTTCAAAACGATTCAGATTCTGATTGATCGTGAATTACGCAATTAGGTTAAGGTTAGAAAAGCGTGCGAAACAACGACGCGCGCGTATTGTAGTCGCTCCGTCGCAGGCGGATGGAACGTGCAGCGCACTATTCGTGATTCTGTTTATTCACACAGTGAAGTGAGGACTATTCGAATGTTTTATGTAAGTAAAATGGTGACGCCTCTATAACGTACAATTTCCATCTGGTAAAAACAGGATGATGACACAAAAGCGATTTGTTATTACTGCAATATCAGCATTTCTCGTGGTAGTAAGTAAGGCGTTTTCATTGAAGGGATACACGACAACAAACATGTGGACGCTATCATGAAAAGGAGTTGGAAAACGACACCCCATCTTCCTCAAAGACGCGAGTGGTCCGCCACTTAAAAACAAGCAACTTAAGAACACATTCTGCAAAAGTAAAAGTAAGTTATGTATGATACTGATGATCCTAGTAAAAGCGGTCACGCAATAGCTGAACAAATAAACAGGTGTGGACCAAAAAGAGACGTCATAAAAAATTGATTCCTCATGTCCAGGGATATTCGACAATACCCCACGTTTGTTCCGTGATTTTTTGTAGTTTTTGAGTTATATTATTTTTAAGTTATCTGCCGGTGGATCTTCATAGTCATATCTTTTTTTGTAGTAAGTGTCTTTCAGTTTTTTATTTTTTTGCTGCAGTATCTTCTAATTCAAATAATAAACTTCCTAACGTTCCTGCTAATTACTCAAAAAAGTGTATAATATATATATATATAGCAGGCACTTAAGTTTTTAGTGGTAAAACAGAAATTTACAACTTCAATTTAAAAATATAAAAATGAGGTTCCATAGAGTACTTAACTTCTATTATTCGCTGTAATCGGCCTTCGAAGGTGGATAGGCTAAAAATCCTTTTAAGCTTTAAAATAGGTGTTCCAAATAGTGACTTCACTATCGGCTTCAGCACCTTCGAAAAACAAGAAAACGATAAGTCCCAAGATGAAAAATTTGACAATTTTGGCAGCCGCTATCTTGGATTTTCATTTTGATCAATTTCACACTTTCTAATAGAGAATGTTGCATGAAGGGGCATGTGTAGGACGATTTCTACCAGTTTACAAATACCCAATAAAAATAAAATAGGTCAATAGTGTCAGAAATATTACAATACAATTTAACAAACAAATAAGTACGCACGTACAGCACAGTAAAGTACCTAATCGTCTAAATACTGACAAAAAATACCCCGAGCGAACTCCAAGCAAGCACGTTGCACTAGTGTGAGTGCCTGCCGCACTGATATACACCTACAGTGAGCAGTACGAGCACGCACACATTGACAACTATTGCTTGACGCGATAGCACTACGAGCTATCGAAAATGTATGATACATTTGGATGTGTTCCGTAATACCAAAAATGATGAATGAAAACTAACACACACATTGATAATACCCTGAACTGGCGTACTCAAGTCGCTAGGGTAAGCCAGAAGGTTACTGGAACGCTGCGGGCTCTATACCGATTGAAAAATTTACTACCATCGAGTACGATGACAATGCTTGTGCAGTCCTTAATCTCCCCTTCCCGTTCTTTATCATCGATTATGGTGATGTGTGCTACTATGACCTGAATGCAGATCACCTCAACAAACTTGACCGTCTTCTCAATAACTGCATTCGATTCGTTTTTAATCTGCGTAAATATGATCATGTATCTGCGCATCGGTCGCTTCTAAGGTGGTTGCCCATACGCCAGCGCAGAGCAAATGGCGCTGACCACCTTGTTTTCATTTCTTAACTCTCTCTCTCTCCCCCTAGTTATCTGGCCCACTTTCAGTACATTTGCGCCAACCAAAATAGAAATCTACGTTCATCTCACAATCGTCTTCTTCAATGTCCCGCTCACCGCACAGACTTCATTCACTCTTCCTTCTTTATTCAGTCTATCTCTCTGTGGAATGCGCTCCCCCAGGAAATCAGGATGGCGACCAACCGATTATCTTTTAGAATTAAAGTTCGCGAGCATATTCGCAAGAAGCTGGAAGTATCATCACAACGGTAATGTTTTCCCATTGTTTGTCTTATTTGTGCTTATATTTATATATATTTAGGTGTATTTATTATATTTATAGTTTTTAATAGGTAGGTATATATATGTATATCTTTATATTTAAATATAAAAAATCTTCAATTCTCGCTATTGCACCTACCACTGTATGTCTCTGCATCACCCGAAGGTTGACTGGTAGAAAATGCCTATGGCATTAAGTCCGCCTCTGTACATTTGTGTGCTTGAAGTATTAAATAAATAAATAAAGTGGAAATATGCTCAAAATGCAGTTGATTACGTTAGTATGGATAATTTATCCGTCGCCGCATTCTTAACTGTTATTCTGTTACACTTTCGGATAAAAAGTTAGTGACAAAAAGGAATTTACAAAACCTAAGGCCTTTTTCCTGTTTTTATCGCGGCGTTACTTAGCACGCAACACACGGAACTAAACGAGATTTTTATTTAAAAAACCGGGCAAGTGCGTGTCGGACTACGCACACTGAAGGGTGAATTTATCCAAAGCACAAACTTGAAGTGTAGTTGAAAAACATGAACTCCCATAAATTCCGTATGTTGTTTTTTCAATTGCATGTTGGTTGATTATTACTCGTTAACTTGTAGAGCCTACTCAAACTCAAACTCAAAGCATTTATTTCAAATAAACCAATTACAGGCACTTTTGAATTGTCAAGGGGTCGGTCAGTCAGAAATATGAAGCTAGTCGCCCATTCCAAAGCGTAGTAGGTACCTATGGAGAAGAACGGGCAAGAAACTCCACGGACACTTTTAAATAAAATAAAATGGTTACATAATATTGGTTACATCATTCAAGTTGAAGTTATACATGTGAGAACGATGCAAAACATTAAAAGCGTCCGTTAGAAATAAAAATATAAATTAAATTAAAACTACTTAGTTGTGATCGTTTTCCTTTTTATCTCGTTATATGTACTACTGCTGTGAATTTTCCACATAACCAGAACCAATCATTTAGCTGGCAGGACGGGGGGGTCACTTGACTCTAACAAAAAAATTCACTTTAAAGCTTAATATTAACATATCCCTCTAAGTTAGATTTGTTCCATTGAATGACTTCTTCATGAAATCATGACATTTTTTAATTTCGCGGGGATCAAATCTCACAAATATACTTACATTGTGTGTAAGTAAGTGTAAGGAACTTCGCGCAATTCGATGGCGCCCTACTGTAAATATCTTCTGTGTGTGTAAACGTGTTTATGTAATAAGTAAAGCGAACATTGTTTAATGCTATGCGATAATAATGATTGACACTTCTGATGTCGCGAATAGCAACAAGTCAAATTTACGAATGCGAAAGATTAAGTCCTACGCGAGTACAAATAGCTGATGAGCGGCTGTGCAACAAAGCCTGCTGGCCCCGCTAGTGAAACTGTGACTTAACTCAGAAATGAAATATTGTGAGATGAATGTTTGACTGCATATTATTATCATGTGTGTGTATTTTTAAGTAGTAGTATGTTTTTTTTTTTACTTTCCTTTTGGAACGAACTTCTTCATCGCACGTCATACTCTGTACACTTGGCGAATGAGAGCAAGACCGAAAAAAAATTAACATTTTTATTGTCACTACACTTTTGCTATAGTGTGTGTTTGTGGGTTTACAAGCGTAGAAAGAAAGGAAGAAACTTCGTTCCTCCGGGGTTGTGCCATAACACCTCCGGTTTTTTAAATATGTATTATTTTTATAATTTTTAATATTCTTCTAATGTGTCGTAATAATTTTCTTCGGCCGTTCTATCTGTATACATAACATACAAATAAATAAAATTGAAGTGTCTGTTTGTCTAGGGTTCTAGGGTCTGTCTGTCTGTTCCGGCTAATCTCCGAAAAACATTCAGTACTTCAAAACGTTCACTGCCACTTATACAAATAAATATAATTAAATCATACAATTCCACGCGGACGAAGTCGCGGGTAACAGATAGTAACATCGTAATAATGTGGTGTGCTCGTGCAGGGGGCGGGGCGAGATCATCGGGCTGTTGAAGGTGGGCCGCAAGCACCTGTTCCTGTTCGACGATAAGGAAGCCGTGCACGAGGTGGAGCCGCTGTGCGTTCTGGACTTCTACATCGTGCGCGATCGCCAGCGCATGGGCTTCGGACGCATGCTGTTCGACTTCATGCTGCACGTGAGTACACGTGCCATGTCACTGTGTGCCGAGGATGCCGGCCGACGACAACTGCTCACCGCCGCCTCGTCAGCAACACCAGAGGCATCGCGGATGCGTTGCTATCCCAGATACAAAGCTGAACCGTCGCATGTCCCTGTAACTACTCCGGCACCCTTCAATCAGTCTGCCTTTTCCCAACAGTCGGGGTCGACTTCCAGCCTGACCGGATGCAGCTAAATACTAGTATTTCACATGGAGCGACTCCGCACCCATATACAGGGTGGATTTAGATCCGATAGAGATAGATGGGGCACTAAGGATAGCTACCTTAACCGTTGTAGCTACAGTAAAACGGTCTTAGGAGACAGTCCTTAACTTTTTGAGAAATTTTGATCTGCATTCACAGATTTTGAAATAAATGAACAGTCAGCAAGAAAATAGGCAGATTCACAAAAAAAAAAGTCCCTATCGATCCTGTTTCTTATAAGGATCAAAAAACTCTAAAGGACCAAAAGTCAGATATCTCAAAAAACTTTTCGCATACATTTCGTGACAAATGAGACTCCAACCTACTTTTCACGATGGATGTCCGAAAAAAACAAAAACATTAAATTAAAAATTTCGAATGAATACACGTTATAATTTTATGGCTATCCCTATTGGATAAAGTGATAAGTGCCGTAAGCATTGCATTGTCACTGTCACTAGTTATTTTGTTTGATTGTTGAGGTCAGTTCGCTGTAAAACACCACATTCCCAAAACATTACATTCTCTCGTGCCTAAACGGACCCCGGCGTTGTGTGGTCACAGTTCTAACCTAAACTAACCTACCTCTCAGCCATTTTCATTTGCTACTTCGATTTTCGTAAATTCAGTCATTGTAGTGACTTTTGATATAATTATCTAAAACAAATACGATTAATCAATACAAAGGGCGGCGGACTAACCTCAACAATCTATCAACACTTCCTAGTAGGAAGTGTGGAAAGTTACAATAGCAGTACCTTCATAAAAGCCAAAAAGCCCGGCTTGCCCTAATAAAATCATAATTCACAACAATATGTGTCATTATAAAATTATCTTACCACAGTATCAAGTATGAAAGGTTTATAGAATATTTTGTATTTGTACAGCGATCTTTTTCCACACGAGCCGCTACAAACAGGCAACACAGGGTCCACTCACGACAGCGGCCGAGCGTGGACTGTTTCATTCGAAATGTATGTGCAATAAATCAAAACAGGAACCAAAAATAAAATAACCCTTAATGCAATCCATTAAGATTCATCCGTAATAGCAAAATATGTAAAAATGTTACTAGTTTTTTTTTGCTACTAATTGTGACACTTTGAAACATTCTTTTAACTAAGTTTTAGAATTGAGTATGCCTGCCTACTTATAGTATTTTTAGAAATCTTAAAATATGTAGAACAAAAACTGTACCTAAACTCAACCCATCGTTTTTACAATATAATAAACTATAATTTTGGACAAAAAGTTTTAATCATTTGAACATGAAGAACCAATCTATATGTGGCAGTCATTAGTTATATTTAATTCGGTTTAGTTTTGTCACAAAATGAACGTCGTATTTTGCTGCAGAAATAACCAGCCGTCGAAAATGCTCTTTCTCTTTCTCTAAAATATTGCCACATTAACAAAAAACAACACGTATTTTCACTAGCAACCGTTGGCAACGTTTGGTAAAACAAAATGTTTGACACCAAATTCATAGTTTGATGAACGCGTGGTGTTGGGTGTTGCCATTTGATAATAATAAAAAAAGTCTAAAAACCGGAAACGTGAAAAAAAGAACCGGTTTTTTTTTATTTCAAATATGCCGAAAAACCGTGTTTTCGGTGAAGCCGGTTTGCATTCCCTAGCACCGAGTACTCTTTATTTTGAGAGGCATTAAGTTCGCGCAAATATCCGCTTTATTGACCTGCGTAAAGTGACTTGCAAGACCGCGCGACGCGACGACGTCGAGCGTCCGACCGAAGTTTCGGCCTAAAAATCATGTTTCGGCCTAAGGTTAGGTTTCAGCCAAACAACAGCCGAATCTTTCGGCCGCGCCCATGCTTACATCGTACTTTTGGGCCGGCCGCTGGATCACCTTGCTCAGTGAAGTGACGCTTGTGTTTGTTTACCGAATAATGGTAAAATAAGTCAATTTGAATTAGCCTTTCGAGGCTGGCGATTGACGCCCTCCCGCTCTACCCAGAGCGGGAGAAGTTATTTGATAATTTCCCACCCAAAAAAAAAAAAAAAAGGCTGGCGATTGTGATTATAAAAATTAAAACTTAAAATACATCATATCATATTTTGTTAATGCACTTGTTTTATTTTATACCATCTACAATTAACAGGTCGCTGCCTCAGTATTACAGTTAATGTTACATTTCCACTTTTTTGAGTAGTTTAATGTTAATATGTAGGTAAATAAAATTGGTATTTTTAATGATTTTACATAATAATTAAAATGTTAAATTTTATGGTTTTATCACAAGGCTTAGCAGAGCGAGCAGTTCAATCCCACGCTTTTTTATCTTCTAAATAATCTCCAATTTTATAGTACCCTTTATTACAAAGTTTGGTTTTAATACAGTTTTTAAATCGTTTAATGGGTAAGCTTCGAATGTCAATGGGAAGTTTGTTGTAAAAGCGTATACATTGACCCATGAACGAGTTGCCTACTCTGTGGAGACGTGTGCGATGTACAGCAAGATTGATTGTGTTTATTCCTGGTATTTAAACTATGAATATCAGTAATTTTCTTAAAATTTGATATATTTTTGTGTACATACAATAGGTTTTCAAAAATATATTGTAAGGCTACAGTCAAAATGTTTATTTCTCTGAATTTGTCTCAAAGGGAATCTCTTGGACCTAGGTTGTAAATGGCTCGAACAGCCCTTTTTTGTAGAACAAAGATAGTATTAATGTCCGCACAGGTTCCCCAGAGAAGAATCCCATAAGACATAATACTATGAAAATAACTAAAATAGACAATTCTGGCTGTATCTACGTCAGTTATCTGTCAATTTTTTTTTTAACAGCCCTGGTGGCCGAACTAAGCCTTCCTGACAATTTTTCTATGTGTGGGCCACATTGTAATTTACCGCCAATAGTTATTCCAAGAAAAACTGTTGACTCAACAGGGTCCAACTCTATGCCATTAAGTTGAACATTGGTAGCTAGCTGCCTGACATTTGGCGTTGAAAATCTAAGGAGTTTAGTCTTTTTTCCGTTCAGGAGAAGATTATTTACATTAAACCAATGCACAACTTTAGAGATTGCATCGTTAACTTGTTCAAAGTTGACTAACTGACGTTTGATTTTAAAAATGAGGGAATTGTCATCTGCGAATAAGACGATCTTGTGATTATCCCTTGTGTGGTAAGGTAACTCATTTATATAAATTAGAAATAAAAAAGGACCTAGAATTGAACCCTGCGGAACGCCCATGGTGACCGTAGATCCTGCAGATCTCTTGCCATTAACATCGACCCTCTGAATTCTGTTGTTCAGATAAGAAGTCAGAATGAAATGCGATAATGTCAATGATGAATAATTATAATGTCAATAAGTAACTGATAAGAAAAATGTTTAAAATTGACATGACAATGTCAATTTTAAACATTTTTCTTATCACAGAATTACTATTAGAGTCGACATGCATAAATAATCATGTTACGAAACAAATATTATTATATGGTCAAAGAGCTGTCATCAAAATATTCATTGATAGTATAGTAACATTTCTGTATTAATATAGTATGTAATTTACGCTTGAAATTTACAAAATTTTGACTTTTTATTGAGCAAGGTAACTTATTAAATATTCTTTGGGCCATACAAAAAAAGCTTTACCTCATTAAAGCCGTGCCCGCATGTGGTACTTTAAGCTCTAACTTATTTTGATCACGTAGTTTCCTATAATGGCTTTTAAAAGCTATTTCATAAAGGGTGATGTTTGTTTTAACAAATACATTTACTTCATAAATATACAGAGAAGGCAAGGTTAAGATTTTGAGGCTTTTAAATAGAGATTGACAGCTGTCAGTACTTAGTAAACCACACATAGCTCTGATGCATCTTTTTTGAGCTTTGAAAGCATTCTTTATTTACTGAATTGCCCCAATATATTATACCATATCTTAGTGTCGATGCAACATAGATAGCCATGGTAAGCCATTAAAAGTGATTCTAAGCTAACAATTTTAGACAGTCTATAGAGGGCATATGCAAATTTATTAACTTTTTTCCAAATATCGTCCGTTTGCGGTTTCCAGGACAAGTTGTTGTCTATAATAACTCCAAGGAATCTAGTCATAGTTGCTGACTCTATTTTAGTACCCAAATAGTCAATGTCAAGGTTTATATTAGGAATCCTTTGATAAAAGTGCATTATTTTTGCCTTTTCTAGATTTATGACGAGATTATTATTATTTAGCCAAGTAATTATTTTTTTCAATGTCAAATTTATCTCTGCTTCGTATGTATTAGGATCGTCACATTTTACTACTACCGTGCTGTCGTCAGCAAATAGTACCATAGGGTGCTTTATTTCTCTAGGCAGATCATTTATATAAGTCAAGAATAGTAGAGGTCCTAACATACTGCCTTGTGGGACTCCGTATTTAATTATCTTACTACTAAGATCTGTATTTTCTCTCGTTTCCAGTGCGGGGGCATATTCGTGTTATTTCTAAAATCTGCTTTCTGCTGTCTAAGTAAGATTCAATGAGATTCAAAATATTGCCTCTAATACCATATTTCTCTAATTTATTTAATAGTATCCTATAATCTACATAGTCAAAAGCTTTTGTAAGGTCCATATATATAGCACATACGGCATTTCTTTTATCCACATTCGATAAGATAGGGCATATCAGATCATGGATTGCCATGTTAATTGTCCTGTTCTTGCGAAATCCTTTCTGTTCATTAACTAGAATGTTTAATTTCTCTAAGTAAGCATAAAGTGCTTTATAATATCCTTTCAAATATCTTTGCAAATATAGGTATCAAAGCAATAGGTCTGTAATTTTTCATGAGACATTTGTCTTGCTTTTTGTATTGTGGAGTAACTATGGAGGTTTTGAGCTTATCCGGGAAGATACCATTCTCAATACTTAGAATGATTATGTAACTAAGGTTTTTGTGCATATTCCATCACTGCCTACACTGTTTGTATCCCTAAGAGACCCAATATGATTCAAGATATCAAGCGGCAAAGTTGGCTCCATAAATAAAGAACTCAGTGTTTGTATTAATGGGGATTTCTTGTGTTATGCTATGATTTGATTTAGATACTTCGTTAATATAATATTCGTTAAATGAGTTTGCTATTTCAGTAGGATTCGTAACCATCTTTGTGTCAGTTTTTATTTCAGTCATAGGTTCTTTAGGAAAATAGGCTTTATTCTTGTTGATAACTGTCCATGTCGCTTTAGATTTATTTTTGGATGTTTTGATAAAATAGTTATTTTGAGATTTTTGTATTAAAGTTATAATTTTTTTAAGTCTATGTGAATATGCTTTAAACGCATTTTTGTTCTTGAGGTAGGGCTTCGTTCTGTATTGCCACAGAAGCACACGTTTCCTTTTACAGCATTTTTTTATTCCCTTTGAGATCCACTTAGATTTTTTAGTTAATGTTTTTATGATAGTTTCGTAAGAGAAACAGAGATTGTAAACGCATTGAAATAGATGCAAAAAACAGCCATAAGCCTCATTAGGGTCCGCAGTATTGTAGACATCTGAGAATGAGAGACTTATGCAATTTATAAATTTATCCAAATATTCCAGACAATAGTTTCTTCGCCATGACTTAATAGCACACGTTTTTTTAACTGGTTAATCTTAAAACCTGTGTGGTGTGATCTGACAGTCCAAATTCAATATTTTCCCCCTTGCAACCTCTGATATTGTGCGCGAAATTATCCAAACATGTCCCACTACTTATTCTAGTTGGTTGTGAGAATTGCAATTGTAAATTATAGCTTAAAAGTATATATTCAAAATCAAGGGTCTGTTTATTTCTTTTTAATGTATTTATGTTGAAATTTAATTATTTTCCTTTACATACTATAAAACATAAACAATTTACATCTAACACTAATATATATAAATTATGTACAAGAATACAGAGGCAAAAAAAAAAATAAAAAAAATATGAAGAACTCACTGGGCATCAAAAAATTCGTCCGCATCGCTGTCAGTGGGAAAAGTGCCCAAAAGGCTGGCAGCATTGCCACGTTGGATGGCAATGCTGACTCTTTGCCTAAAAATTGGCCAGCCCTCTGGTCACGTGAAGATTCGACCAACCGCTTGGCCATGTCCCGAAATACTCGATGCGCACTGGGACCCCACGGCCCTAGAGTTTCAACCCCAAACGGCTCGAAAATATAGCTACCAATAAGGTTGTTATATTTGCGCCGTTTAAGGTTTTCTGCACCTGCAGCAGCCGCTCCAGCACAGCCCGCCGTGCTAGGAAGATGGGATGGCGCGAGGGTGTCGACACAGGTTGCATCCCACACCAAGGGTTTACCCAACTTCCAAGGCATTATGGTCATTCCGTCTGGCCTCTTCCCACCGTCGCGTGCCAAGCCATTAGGTTCTAAAATAGCTGGCACCCCGGCGGTGACAAGAGCCCGACGGATAATGTCATTAACGCTTGCGTGCCGTGCCAAACGACCAGCGCTCTTGCTGCAGGAAAGACCATGGTGTCCGATGCGGTCGACTGCTTCACCGCACTGACAGCGATGCGGAGCTCCGCAAGGAGCTCCCAAACGCAGACTTGTAGCGAGTCGGAAAGTAGCGCCTGAAGCCAGAGGCCCGATTCCCATTCTCCCACAGCCAATAGGCGGGCACGCTCAGCAGTGTTGGTGGACGTATTAATGAGGTTATTCCGTACCAACCTGCAGAGCGGCTCATCCCACTGTCTCTGGGAAGACGGGTTCTCGGGCTGCTCCGTGCCCGGACAAGCCACTTTCCAGGCGTTTATCGCATCAGTCAAACACGGCACTTCAGAGTCAACCTGGGAAGCAGTTAAGATTTTTCTGGTTTACTTTTCGGTGCTGTGGACCGAGGACAGGAACGACGTAAGCTCACACTAGAAATTTTGCGGACGCCGAGCCCACCAAAACGAATGGGTAGTGTAGCTTGCAGCCACGCGCGGTCGTCCAAAGCCACATTTATGATTGATGTTAGTGTACTTCGAATGATTTGATCGATTTTGTCTAAAAGGTCTAAAGGTCTTCTTCCATAAAGGGGAAGAGCGGAGAAAATACATAAAATTTGGACACAGCAGTATCTGATAAGGGTGAATGCCGAATGTAAGTTAATTTTAGAAAGTCTATCCGAAATATCGTTGAAATGTTTAATTTTTTCATCAACGTAAGGTGAAAAACTGTCTTCTAAAATTGGGGAGCCAAGGAGGTGCAGTGAACTTTTTTCCAAAACTTTGATCTCTGGGGCTATTGAATTGAATTTATGTATCGTCGATTGTTTGTCGGTATTGCCGCAAGGGTAAATTTCACATTTTGAGTAATTGAGGTCGAGGCCGATGAATTGGAACTGCTGCTTGAGGAATTGGAGATCTTTTAGAACAGTATCTATGTCACCTCCTACAGTCCCATCATCTAAATACCACATATTGAATTTTGAATTTAGTTGTTGTATTATGGGGTGAATTGCTAAACTGAAAATGACTGGCCCGAGAGGATCACCTTGTTGGCATCCGACTGCATATTCCAAAATATTGTCTTTATAAAGTAATTTTGAAGGGTGCCTTTAAACCTGCCACAAAAAACCATAAATTTCTGGTAACTCCTTTTTTACTTCGGCCAACAGAGTGTCCCTGTTAACGGAGTTGAAGGCGTTCTTGAAGTCAACCTTGAGGATGACCTCACCTTTACCGGAATTAAAAAAACTGGTAAGGGCATGTACGGCAGCCTCGCAGCCCCCCTTGGATCCAAAGCTGTAGGGGCTAGAACTTGTTTTTTAAAGCTTCGCTGTATAATCTGCAGCATATTTTGGCTGCCGTACGCCTGTAGGTACACCCAACGGCAATCGGACGGATGCCGCCGTCTTTCTTGAGCAGGGGACATAGATTTGCCCCGTACAAGACATCGATGACGGCATCATTCACACCGCCGTTGAGCATCAGGTTAATTAGAGCCACAAGCTCCTTCAAAAGTGACTCACCGGCTTCCCCGGCGCCTGAACTCAATAAGTCTTAAATGTTGAGGAGTCAGGCCGTCGAGGCCGCCGGCGGAGCCACTTCTGAAGGAGCTCACGGCAGCAATCAGCTGGGGGGCAGTAACGGTAAGTGTTGCTGAATCCGGATCAGGAGGGAGGGGGGGGGGTCGGCAAAGGTGAGACCATCGGCAGGCACTGGATGTTTACTCTCCAGGGCTGAAATAGTGTCTGGAGAATAAGGCGCCACCACATCGCTACTGAACAGTAGCCTGGCCGCTCCCCTGATATCACCTTCACTTAGTTTGGATTCCACATGTGAACATAAGCCTCTCCGTGAAGGGTTATTGGAAACAGGTAATTTTGGATCTAAAATAAGGGTCGAATTGTTGCAATTATCTTTAATTTAGTTCGTTAAGGTTTTTTTGGTCGCCGAATTTTTTGCACATGCAGAATCCTATAAGGGAAAGTGAGTAATTGCTCCCAGGCACTTTGGGAGTTCTCCTGGGTCACAAGACGGAGACATCGCGCCAAACTCAGCGCAATGGACCGTCTCGCGCCCCGAGGAACTCTCTTTAGAACTGGGGTTGAATTTTTGAATTTTGCCAATGTTTTCCACAAGCTTTGATCTGGATGAGTTGATGTTGGGGATGCGGCTGGGGGGCACAAAGATACACCATGAGATTTGTGGATCCTGCCATAGTGTATCCTCAGGCCCCGTTCGCCTTTAAAAAAACGTGCCTGTGAGCAATGGGGACATCTCACCAGCTGGACATCAAGCGATATGGCAGGTTGACTGGCACAATTTCCGACGTCGCTACGGCCGGCATTAATCATATAAAACAGAACACTTAAACTTACCTAAAAAAATAGAAATAAACTATATACAGACGCACCCACTAGAGAAAAAAACACAAGATAAATAAACTAAAACGAAAAAATTCACTATTTATAAAATTTGACTGAACTGTCATTTCTTGACGACAACGGCGCAATCGCACTCGGGGCCTGGGGCGCTGCGCATGCAGGGCGCCGCCTTTTCAACCGTTGCCTTGGTTGCTTTTTTTGAAGTCGGTAATAAGCGTATCAATCTTCACAAGAACTTCCATTCACGTTTAGATACGCAAAACCTCTCGGTAAAAAGCTTTAAATATGGAATGACAAGGCTTTGTATTTTATTCTATATCAATATATGTATATATTTATTTATCCCAGATAGATATTATACATTATCATTGAATTGTCATTTGTGGATCTTCATATCGTTATAAAATTAGAAAAAAAACTGCTTTCTTTTGATTATTCTAGAAAAAGAGAGCTAATTTAAATAATTTCTGATATTATTTGGAAATACTATGTGACACTTTGTATTTATGTTGAAGTCTCCACATAGGATAACCTTTTTATTATGTTGAACGCACATTAAATGGAGATTTTTTTCCAATTTGTCATAAAAAGTATTTAAGTCGGAATTTGGGACCCTATACAATAATATCATGTTCGGTTAATTCAATTGCGCCACATTCAATCAAATTTTTTATATAATAATTGCTTAAATTTACCACTTTATAGTTATGTCCAATTTTTGTTAATACACATGCACCACCTCTTTTACATTCTCTTGAGAAACTTATAGCTATGTTATAGTTAGGTATATTTAATAATTCTTCTGGCTCAGGCGTCATAAAATGTTCCATAATACATACAACATCGATAGATTTTTTCTCACTTTGCATCTCTTCCAAACAAACATTGAGGAGGTCACTTTTGCTTTGTAGTCCGGCAATATTTTGGTGTAGGACATATATGTTATTGCAGACGAAAATAGTTTGATGTTTCCTTGTGGCTTGCGCTTTGCTCGCTTTTGTCGGAAACTTGTCCCTCATACCATAGTGGTACAGTTTCCTGATGAGTGTGTCCATGATGTACGCAATCGAAGGCCTTGGACAAGTCGCAGAAAATGCCAAGAGCATCTTGCGACTCCTCCCAGGCTTCGAATATGCTCTTTAGTAGTTCCACGCCCACGTCTGTAGTTGAACGACCCTTTGTAAAACCAACTGTTTTTGATGAAGTAAGTTATGTGCATTGAAATGTCCTAACATTTGTTTTAAAATTAATTTTTAATTCTGGAGGGGGTTGAGAGGTCTTGTACCTTGTGAAGCAGATGAAGTTGGTTATGGAAGTATTTAAGGTTAGAAGATTATGATCAAGCCAGGCTGCTATTCTTGCCAGTCCATACTCGGCAATTAACCGGACACTATCCCAGGTAGCGGCACTGAACACTATAGCAGTATCATCTGCGTAGGAAAGAACGTGTCCATCCACGATTTTGATGCTACATAGAGTATTTATATATATTAGGAACAATGTCGGTCCAAACACTACCTTGGCCAACTCCGAACTGGACGGTCTCTTCAGAGCTAATGATATTGCCTATCTTAATCTTTTGTTTGCGTTCGCTTAGATAGTCTTAGAGCAAGAAAAAAAATTTCAAAAAAAAAAATCTTAATATTTTATTTCACTTAAACCTACAAAAGCACTTATGAAACGTCAGAAGTTAGGTGCACGGTTCCAATTGGTCGTTTCCTATGGAGAAGAGCCGGCAAGAAACTCCATGGTTACTCTTTTAAAAGTAAATGGTATTTACCATTTTTTCAAATTACAGAGTTAATAGGTATGAGAGGACAGTGTAGGCCTATCAACAAGTACCAGGTACTTAGCAAGATAGAAAATGGTCGACAGATCTACAGTCTGTTAAGCCTACAACGTTCTCACATTCACAAAATCTAAAAGAAAATAATCTATATAAAAGCAAAATCAAATAATAAAAAGCTATTTAGACCAAATGTCATGATTGCCACTACAGCTGTATGCAACAAATCTAATTTATTATAAAAAATAATAATAATATTTTAGGTATATAATGTCAAATAACGAAGAGATTATGTCAAGGTAGTATGTAAAAGAGAAAAAAGTAAAAGGTAAAATAAAATAATCATCTTAATTTGGGAGCCGTTAATAGAAATTTACATAGTTATGCCGTTAATGAGGTACCAGGGAAGTCACATGTGCAGAAGGAATTATTGCCAAACTTCCTTGTCTTCAACGTAGTCTTTAATCTTATAATATGCTTTTTTGATAAGGACACGTTTGATGTGGGTTTTGAACTTTCCATCGCTAAGTTCTGTAACCGTCTTTGGCTACTTGTTATTAAATCGAATACTGTTTATTACAAATGACTTACTAGTTTTAGTTAATGTGGGTATCACAATTTCATGTTTACTACGTGTATTTATATTATGGAAATCGCTTCTTATTTTGAAAAGTCCCAAGTTTTTGCGAACATACAAAATACTTTCCAAGATATAAAGAGAAGGCTGCGTTAGTATATCAATTTCTTTGAATTTATTTCTAAGGGACTCGCGGGGACCCATTTTAAAGATAGCGCGTGGGGAATACCTCTTATTCCAACTGATTCCAACCTATCCAGCAGAGTGGAGACAGAGACTGTCTCGAAAGCCTTTTGAAGGTCCAGGAAGACAGCAAGGCACTTGCTTCCACTGTCCACTTGACTGGTTACAGCTGAGGCAAGGGCCAGTACTGCGTCTTCCGTAGATTTGTGTCTGAAACCATACTGCGAGGGCGATAAAAAGTTTTTTTTTATTAAGGTAAGATAAGAGACGTGAATATATTATTCTTTCCATTATTTTAGATATTTATGCCAGTACAGAAATAGGCCTATAGTTCGACGGATTAGCTCTGTCTCCACTCTTATGCACAGGTATTATAAAAGCTAGCTTTAAGGCATTCGGGTAGGTAGCGTGCTCAAAGCACTGGTTCGCTAAATGGGTTGAAATTGGGACGACAAGAGCGTGGGCAGTCTTTAGGAAGTTGACAGTTATGCCGTCCCAGTCCGGAATACTATCTGATTACAGCGACATAAACACGCGGCGAACTTAATTCTAATCAGTGTTTAAAAGTACAAAAGATGATAGAGGTAGAGCATTAAGTGAGGTATAACTATAGTTTTGGCCATACCCTTTGGCGGTGCTTATGTTGGAAAAGTATTTATTTACCCGTGTCAGCTGACTATTGGAGTAGCCTTAAGCTCTAATAGATTCGTGTTGGGGGTTTTGCTTGGCTTTCGATGAGTAATGTTATTTATAGTTTGCCATATATTTTTAGGGTTTTTATGCGCTTTAGTTAATTGATCTCGATCGTGTTTCTGCTTTAACTTTTTAATAATATAATAGGTTGGGGAAAAAGTCTTTTCGCATTATAGTATGTATGAACTTGTAATAAAATCTCTTTGGCTATACTATGTGTATCTGGCTGGTTTTGGTATCATTGAAAGTTTAAATTTTAAAGAACATAATTCCAAATTCAAATTAGGAAAATGTGTGATTTTTATTTGTTTTTCGTACTGTCAAGATGAGTGAATCTAATGAAGAAATTCGATACATTTTAAAATTTTACTACAAAAAAGGTAAAAATGCAACGCAAGCCGCGAAAAAAATTTGCGATGTTTATGGACCTAGTGCAGTGTCTGTGAGAGTAGCACAAATTTGGTTTAAGCGTTTTCAATCCGGAAATTTTGATGTCAAAGATGCACGTCGCTCTGGTCGCCCTATTACGGATAAAATGGATGCCATTTTTGAAAAAGTGGAGCAAGATCGGCATATTAGTAGTTACGACGTAGCTGAAGAACTGGGAATTGACCACAAAACAGTTTTGGCGCATTTGAAAAAAACTGGGTACACAAAAAAGCTCGATATTTGGGTACCTCACGAGCTCACTGAAAGAAACCTAATGAACCGTGTACTCATTTGTGATTCTTTATTACGACGTAATGAAACCGAACCATTTTTGAAGAAGCTGATAACTGGTGATGAAAAGTGGATCACGTACGACAAGAACGTGCGAAAAAGGTCGTGGTCAAAGGCCGGTCAGGCTTCACAGACTGTGGCAAAACCCGGGTTAACTCGCAACAAGGTGATGCTGTGTGTGTGGTGGGATTGGAAGGGCATTATTCATTATGAGCTGTTACCACCAGGCAGGACCATAGATTCTGAACTCTACTGCGAACAACTGATGAGATTAAAGCAAGAAGTTGAGAGAAAGCGGCCGGAATTAATCAACAGAAGGGGTGTGGTTTTTCATCATGATAACGCTAGACCTCACACATCTTTAGCCACTCAGCAAAAATTAAGAGAGTTTGGCTGGGAGGTGTTAATGCATCCGCCGTATAGTCCTGACCTTGCACCTTCAGATTTCCACCTGTTTCGGTCTCTTCAGAATTCTTTAGGCAGTGTCAGGTTAACATCACGGGAGGACTGCCAAAACCACTTGTCGCGGTATTTTGATCAGAAGTCCCAAAATTTCTATAGCAATGGGATCATGTCCCTACCTACAAGATGGCAAAAAGTTATCGAACAAAATGGTACCTACATACTTTAGTTAAATGTAAACATACTATGTTAAAAAATGTTTTGAATTTTCTTAAAAAATGCGAAGAAACTTTTTCCCCAACCTAATAGTTACAATGATTTCTGTATCTTTCATTGTAACTATACATTGTAATTTCTTTGTAATTGATATAATAGAATGCGTCATAAAATATGAAATTGAAGGGCCTATTATTGCAAATTTATTTGAAAGATAATTCATTGACAAAGCTTCCTACTGGCCCATAATCGATAAAGCCAAAAAATATAGAATTGGCAATTGTTGAAATCATTTAAAATCTAAACCTAATTGCCGCTAGTTAGCCCTTCTTCTAACTTTTGTCTAGGTAACTTTTGAAGTGTAATTAGTTCTGAAGTGTTCCGCTGCATGTATTATTCTTTGCCTTAGTGCTTCTACTGAAGGCACCGTTTTTGAGACTTTTTATAAATGATCTCAAACATAAAAATTTAAAGGAGTAAGGTCAAGCGACGTATGTCAAACTAATCGACGAAGGCTGAATAGTGACCAGCGAGTTGACCGTCGCAGGTCTGCTGGAAGAAATTTCTTAAGAAATAAGCAGTACCTTTGTACTCATAATTATGATTATGTCTTATCTGTATCTATTTTTCTGTGTATACATAAATAATAAAATAAATAAATAAATATATTTCTTTACTTTTGTACGTCGTTAGATAGCTGATTAAATGAAACATGTCTTCCCCCTAATTTGTACGCTTTATACCACAGTAAAGTAAGTAAGTTCAAGTTCATAGATGATTTTTGAAAATAGTTAATAAATTTCTTTCTTTATTTTTTTAACTGTCAGATGTTTTAGAAAATTTGGTTACATCGAAAGGTTTATTAAATTATTAGGTACTCAATAGAATCGCAATGAAGGCCATTAAATTTGAGAGTTTAGAGAAAAGTAATACACACATCAACACGGTCTAGGGATATTTTTAAAAAAGCGAATTACTATCAATGTGTTAATTATTTATATGACATGTATATATTTAAAAGATACGTTATTTAATATTCTACCATTTTTTAATAATGGTTAAGGTACTTCGATTAAAATTTCAGGATTTTATGGAAAAAAAATGAAGCATAGACGGAAACCGTATATGAATTAACTTTTAATTTATGAGTAAAAACTGAAAAAAATAGAAAAATCATTTAATTTGTGTTTATAAACTTGAAGTTAGTAGTCAGAGAAAGCGCCCATGATGTTCATAACACATCGGCAACGATTCGGCATGCTCAGAACAAGGTTGTCAATGTCTTGCTGCGGAATATTGTCCCATGTCCTTCTGAGGTGCGCAAAAAGTTGATCTTCTGTAGCCAGATTTTCAGGAACTTCCTTCAGAGCTCTTCTTTGCAGCATATCCCACGCATGCTCAATGGGATTTAGATCTGGCGATTGAGCAGGCCAGTCTAAGGCCCTAACATTGTGTGTATGTAACCAAGCTGCTACCGTTCTCGCCGTGTGTGCCCGGGCATTGTCGTGCATGAGCAGGAAATCTTGCCCCATTTGTGTTCTGTGGGGCAAGATTACGGGCCCCAGCACCTGTTGGACGTATCGTTCTGCCGTCATATTGCCCCGCACCCAAACGAGATCCGTCCGTCCTCCAAGACGAATTCCTGCCCAAACCATAATTGTTCCTCCTTGGTATGGGTGAACTTCCTGAGGGTTCTGAAGACGGCTCCATCGTCCAGGAACTCGCCAAACACGCGTCCTTCGTAAATCTGGATGGAAACCGAACCTGGATTCATCCGTGAACAGCACATTGGACCATTGCTCACGGCCCCAGTCCACGTGGTTCCGAACCCATTCTAATCGTCGTCCACGATTGCCTCTCCGTAAAGGTGGGACCCGGAGTGGTCTACGAGAGCGTAGATTGCTTTCATGCAGTCGCCTTCTTACAGTTTGGTCACTCACAAGCACTTGGTGTTCCACTCGCAGCCTTTGGACCAATTGAGTCGCCGTTGCATTTGGTTGAGCTCGCGCAGTAATTTGCAAAAATCGATCTTGTCTGGGGGTAGTGATGCGACTTGGCCCCCGGTGCCTCTACGCTACTTCACCTGTGGCACGATAGCGTGTCTACAATCTTGAAATTACATTTTGGTGGGTCCCTATGGCCTCAGCAACATTACGCTGAACAGACCCAGCTTCCAGCATTCCCACAGCTCGTAACATCTCCGCCCTCGTCAAATGTTGGCGTTGCATGGCTACAATACCTCAATTTTAACTTTATCTTTCGTTTAAAAATGAAAAAAAACTGTAACTAAACGTAATTCGTATTGTTTTCTAAATTTCGCACAAATGAAAATTCCCTCTCCTACACATCAAGACATTTTTATGCCACCGAAACAAAAGAATTTTCAAAAATTTGAATTTGGAATTAGTCTGAGATAAATTACAAACAAATCGGTGTATGAAAGATTACAATGCGGCCAGTACTTTTCGAGTTATTTAATTGAGTATTATAATGGTGGCGATGGCGGTGGAATAAAACCAACGTTGGATGACAGATAGGGAGTTTATTCACTTTACTTCAAACACTTGACAGATTTTAGCAAACAAAGTTAGACTGTGGTTAAACCTATGAGTGGTCCTAGGGATGGACTGCGGGGCTATCCTATCCCTTCACCTCCTAACTAGGCTATTCCTGAGGGCGACGGGGCCTCCGCTCAGGTCAAGCGTATGACAACAGTGGTGACTGCGGGGCTATCGACCACTGTGCCTTCTAAGTAGCGAGTCGATCTTTCCTCCAAGGTGGTCCGTTTATATAGTCGGTTTGACAGATTAGTGTGCGTCTTCACTATCTCATGCTTGTATGTGGTTGTAACCTACATGGCACTATCAACTCAGATGTAGAAATAGCTCAGGAATTTGAAAACTTTTTTGCTAATATTCCCCTTAAAACTACTGAAGCTTTAAATTCCTCACCAGCGCTTTCTGCTGCCTTACTTACACAGAATGTGAAGGCATGCTCTTTGGAGTTCAGGTTTCAGCATACAAACCCCCAGGCTGTTATAAAAGCTTTTAAAGATCTTAAAATTAAATCAACAGAATATCTCTGGGGAATGTCTGTAAAAGTCTGTAGATCTATTATCGAAACTATTGCGCCCTATTTAGCTTTCATATTTAACACCAGTGTAGACCAAGGAGTCTTTCCGGATCTCATGAAACACAGTAAAGTAGTTCCATTGTTCAAATCCGGTGATAGTAAAGAACCCAACAATTATAGGCCTGTATCAATTCTACCAGTTCTCAGTAAGGTGTTTGAAAGGTTGATGCTCAATCAAATGTTACGTCACTTTAATAAAAATTCCATCTTTCATGAACATCAGTACGGTTTCACCAAAGGGCGTTGTACCACTGACGCCGGTGTCACCCTAATAAAGAACATTTTTAATGCCTGGGAAGAAGCACAAGATGCCATTGGTATCTTTTGCGACCTCTCGAAGGCGTTCGATTGCGTAGACCATGAGACACTTCTGCTGAAACTGGAGCACTATGGGATTAGAAATACAGCTCTTGATTTACTAAGATCATACCTGAAAGATAGAAAGGTTAAAGTTCAAGTAAACGGCGTAAACTCATTGGGGTCTGAAATGGCAATGGGCGTTCCTCAAGGTTCAATATTGGGTCCATTCCTCTTTTTAGTTTACATTAATGATTTACCCCAATTACTTCAAAATCAACCGAAGATGGTGTTATTTGCAGATGACACATCATTGATCTTTAAAATCAATCGACGGTCACAAAATCTTGACGACGTGAATAGCTCTATTCTTCAGGTCCAACATTGGTTTACGGTAAATAATTTGGTACTAAATAAAAAAAAAACCAAATGCATTAGATTTAAATTACCTCATGTTAGAAGTAGCGAATGTGACATCATATTGAACGGAGAAAAACTGGAAATTAATAAAGAAACTGTTTTCCTGGGAATCACATTAGACGAGAAATTACAATGGGGACCTCACATAACATCTCTTGCGGGGCGGCTAAGCTCAGCCGCTTATGCTGTTAGAAAGATAAGACAGTTAACAGACGTAGAAACCGCGCGATTGGTCTATTTTAGTTACTTCCACAGTATTATGTCGTATGGCATTTTACTGTGGGGTCGGGCTGCTGACATTGAACCCATCTTTATTTTGCAAAAGAGAGCTGTCAGAGCCATTTATAATCTACGTCACCGCGAATCTCTCAGGGAACTATTTAAAGGGATTAATATTATGACGGTACCTTGCCAGTTCATTTATGAAAATATTATGTATGTTAGAAAAAATCGACATCTTTTTAATAAAATAAGTGATAGACATAATTTTAATACTAGAAATAAAGATAAAATAGATCAACCATTTTTCATTTTTCAGATTATCTAAAGTACATACATCTTTTATGGGGTACTGTGTTAAATGTTACAACAAAATACCTTGTGATATTTTGCAATTAAATGAAAGAAAATTTAAAGCTCATATTAAAAGTACACTTTGTAAACAAGCATATTACAAATTAGAGGATTATATCCAAGATAAGAATGCTTGGAAACATGCTGGTCCTGCTCCATAGGATAATTTAGAATCAAGACAAAATCAAACTGGTTGCAAATTTAAGTGTATATTTTATTATTATTTCTTATTATATGACATTGTTTTTACATTCTATGACCAATTCCTCGCACACTGACTTATAAATTGTGGAATCTTAGGAGGATCGTCTACTTTTACAATGTTTGTAAATATGTGAGCACCATGTATCTATCACATAATTAGTTTATCTGTTGTTGCTTCATTTTTAATTCTTAATTCTTTTTACCTATTGTGGTATAATAATTTTATTCTAGGTGCATCGTCCTCACATATAATTATATAACTAATGTACTTATACAAAATATTGTAAAACATTTTAAAAGAGTAACGGTGGAGTTTCTTGCCCATTCTTCTCCATACGAAAACTACCTTTTGGAAGGGGCAACTAGAATCAATTAATTTTTTTTGTAAATTTTTGACGTTCAAAAGTGCCTTATACGGGCCTACTTGAAATAAATGATTTGACTTTGACTTTTGACTTTGACCTTCGTGGACGTCACGGACACTTCACACGTCGAATGTTAGATGTCGCTAGTAGTCTGCTGGCTGTTGCTGTTATCGTCTTATCGATGATTGATCTTGTTTGTGTTGCGATCTTCTCGGGTGGCGCACGGTGGATCGAAAATCGGCTGTAGAAGACAGGATCTCGATTTCTTAAATGTTATTTTTTTTGCTGGAAATGACTTCTGCTGATCATTACTGTTCTATAAAATGTCATATGAAGTAAATGTGTGCACAAATGGAAGAGTTATAATTTTTATAAGAAAAAAATGTATGGAGCTAGTATGAAAAATCGAATTATCTCCTAAACGGCATGTTTAACCGTAATATCCTTGGAGGTGGTCATAGTGCTAATTATTTATAATTTTTTGGTTGCGGATTTGACGAAAAATTTCATGCCGTTTTTTTTTAAAAATCGTCAAAATATTTTCATTTGTTTTTTCATATGAAACGATTCCTTTTAGTGTTTATGTTGAAGAACACGGACTTTTAACTACACTTAACATAAAATAGCATCACTCCTATATTTCCGAAGGAGTTGGCAGAGGTTTATAGTACACCCACACGTAGACAACTATGTTTGAGCTAGATATTTATCAACACATCATGAGTTTTAAAACTTTTCATACAACCAAATTACCAATTGTTTACTCTTCTAATGAGTCCGAAAAGAAGTGATTAAGTAACTACACTGATTAGGTCTTCTAATGAGTCTTTATAGGTTTAATAATTTAATGATTTTCAATATCTCACGACAATGCCAACTATGGATTACATTCAACTTTTCCTGATAAGTAAGCTAATTTGTTAATTAGCAGTGCTATGAGTTCTAAGAATAGTTAGTGACAATTATAAATTTTCATTAGCTAATGAGAAGATAACTAATGAGGGTAGTTACCTAATTATTGGCGTTTTGCAATAAAAGGGCTAAAGTTTTGTTTTATAATTTAGTTTGTTCACAACTGTGTAACTGCTAACACAAAATCTGCGACTATAAAATCTTAGAATGGAAAGTTTAATCACGAATTTAGACTTGTTTGTTCTTCTACGAAGTGAGAGTACTTCATTTGATCATGAAGTATTGTTCAGTGCAGTTGTATCCCGCATAGGCGATTGCCTGTCTGACGAAGATCGTGTTGTTCTCAAAGAATTTTGTCGGAGATTTACGCGACCCGCTTTACAAAGGTGGCAGAAATCCAACCGATTCCTTGATAATTTCAGGAGAAAGTACGAGAATTGGTTGGGAGCAAATATTGATTGGCCGAGTTTTGTGCAAACTTTAGTTAACCAAGAACCAAGTGTTGATGAGATACCAAGAGCGCCCTCAGTCTCTCCAGAACCGTCGACATCAACGTCCATTGGAACAATGACGAAAAGATCCCGTAAACCATTCGAAGATCTGGGAAGTAAACAAAAAAAGAGAAGATCTGATGAACACACAGGCGAAGATTCCAGTGAATTGGCATATGCAGCTGCAGCACGTTTAAAAGAAGAAGGGCATGGAGATATCGCCTCTGTCATGGAATACATGATGAAAAATCCTGAAGCAGCCGCTAAATTAAATGAAACGCTTAAGAAACCAGCGAAAACAATCATATTTACGTCAGAAAAGGCGCTTGGATTGCTTCTTTCGCTAAAACTCTCAAAGTGGCAATATATTACGTTGCGAGAGGCTGCCATTCGGGAAGGTGCTAAGGATATTTATCCATCTTACTATAAAGTGCAACAAACTAAGCTTGATTGCTACCCTCTGAAGCAATCAGTGACAGTTACTGATTCATCGGCTAGGATTACACTTCAAGCTTTACTTGATATCACAGTTACAAGAATCCTTTAAAGCCTTTCTAAGGAAGAGCATAACAAGCAGTTGAAGCTGATATCCAAGTGGGGATTTGATGGTGCTTCTAACCAAAGCCGATACAAGCAGAAAATGGAGGGTGAGGAAGATGACTCGAGCATTTTCATGATCTCCTTGGTGCCACTTAAACTGACAGATGGAGACAACATCTTATGGACGAACCCAAAACCATGCTCAGTTTTGTATTGTCGTCCAGTTCAGTTTACTTTTGTAAAGGAGAAGTGTGAAGCAGTTGTCCTTGAGCTGAAAAAACAAATGGATGAAGAAATTGAGGCCCTTATCCCCACAGAGTGCAATAATAATAATAGGGTTACTCATGAACTAATGATGACGATGATCGACGCTAAAGTTTGCACTTACCTTTCTGAAGCTAGATCAAATGCATCGTGCTACCTGTGCTTAGCAAAGCCTACAGAAATGAACCGCTTAGATGCTGTAACATCAAAAATTGTGTGTTCTGACCTGTATGAATTTGGCTTGTCATCCCTACACGCCCGTATAAATTGTATGGAATGTCTGTTACACATTGCATACAGGCTCGACTTCAAACGGTGGGCAGCGAGAAGTGATGAGCACAAAGAAATGCTACAGACAAGGAAGAAAATAATTAAAAATAAATTCAAAGATGAGCTCAATCTGTTGATTGATATAGTAAAACAAGGCTCGGGAACCACCAATGAAGGGAATACTGCAAGAAAATTATTTGAGTTTCCTAATAAAACCGCAGCTATAACCGGTTTGGATGAAGACCTCATCAAAAGATTTGCTGTAATTTTACAAGCAATTACATCTGGAGAGCAGGTCGATATAATAAAATTTAGAGATTATGCCCGCAAAACAGCAGAAAAGTACGTATTATTATACGACTGGTACTACATGTCGTCAACCGTTCATAAATTATTAATCCATGGGGCTGACATAATTGAGAAAAATAATATTGTGCCGATTGGGACTCTCTCGGAAGAAGCCTCAGAGTCTCGAAACAAAGATTTTGGGAGGTTTCGAGAACATCATTCGCGGAAAAGAAGCAAGCAGGATTCCAATCAAGACATTTTAAATATGCTTGTTGTTTCTTCGGATCCTTTGCTAAGTGCACAAAGGCCTAAGTTAGATGCCAAGAAAAAGCAGAGCTTTTTTGCTGAAACTCTCGACTTAAATCAATTTCAGGAAACTGAGTTTGAGTTTTTGGATATATCCAATCTGGATGCTGACTCAGAATTGGAGTCTGACAAGGAGTGATAAGGAAAATTTGTAAAAAAATTATATATGTACTTATTTGTAAATTTGTATTTGAGTCTGTTTGGGTTTTTTTTTTGTAATATTAATGACATTTTGTCTTTATTTTTATTTATTTAACTTTATTTTACAAATGCTTAGTATTAATTCCTTAAATTAAATTATTTTGTATATAATATAACTTTATATGTTACTTAAATAAGAGTTTGATAATCTTTTTTTATTTAAATTAATAAAAATGTGTCAAAAACCAGCAATTTTTTTTATTTAATTTTTCTTGTTTTGTGTGTTCTTAATATTTGGGTTAATAACATATCGAGCTTTTTAACTTGGACACTAAAAGGGATCGTTTTACATGTAAAAATAAATAAAAATATTTTGACGATTTTTTTAAAAAAACGGCATTAAATTTTTCGTTAAATCGGCAACCAAAAAATCATAAATAATTAGCACTATGACCACCTCCAAGGATATTACGGTTAAACATGCCGTTTAGGAGATAATTCGATTTTTCATACTAGCTTCATACAAATTTTTCGTAAAAAAAATATATTTCCTTCGTTTTTGGGCAGAATTAACTCGGGTGTCATTTTTGTACATAGTAATGATCAGCAGAAGTCATTTCCAGCAAAAAAAATAACATTTAAGAAATCGAGATCCTATGTCTTCTACAGCCGATTTTCGATCCACCGTGTGGCGTAGTGTTGTGCACATAATATGGTAGATGGCGTAAGGCGTCGTGTTATAGTATGAAATATCCCTAGACCGTGTTGATGTGTGTATTTAGTGACATAGGAAATTTTCAAAAACACATAAAAAATTACTTTCCTCGAATCCAATTTTGCCTAGGGTTTATAGAGTGATTATTGCAAATGGGTCACACTATCACGTCCTAGAAGTCACCCTCAAATTACAAGTCACCCTGTATATCTTTTGGGCCAAAATGTTGTTTTGCAAAAATAAATTCTGTACTATGTTTTGTACCTGCACGGCGGATACAATGTTATTAAACAATGATTGTAGACAATAAAATGGTTCCTTGTCTGTGTATACATCTTTTTGGGGCTGACTGAAAAACTTCAATATTGTTTAAATTATTTGTATCATTGAATTATTATACAAATAATTTGTTTGTTTGCTTGTTTGTTACGCTTTCACGCTAAAACGGATGAATGGATTTGGATGAAATGGAATGGGCACATGGGCAGACCATGACTTGGGACAGGACATAGGATTCCGGTTAGTTCGTTCCCATGGGATATTTTCCTCCACGCGCTTGGGCAAACGTGATAAATGAATACTACCCTATATTATATAAAAAAGGTTCTAGCCTTGTATCTATCACATAATTGATTTATCTGTTGTTGCTTCATTTTTAATTCTTAATTCTTTTTACCTATTGTGGTATAATAATTTTATTCTAGGTGCATCGTCCTCACATATAATTATATAACTAATGTACTTATACAAAATATTGTAAAACATTTTAAAAGAGGTAACGGTGGAGTTTCTTGCCCATTCTTCTCTATACGAAAACTACCTTTTGGAAGGGGCAACTAGAATCAATTTTTTTTTTTTTTATACTTTTTTGACGTGCAAAAGTGCCTTATACGGGCCTATTTGAAATAAATGATTTGACTTTGACTTTGACTTAACCTTCAATGTAATTCATAGAGATATTAATAAAAAAATATTATGTATAATTATGTAGTCTTTATAATAACATTATATATTTTTAGTCCTTATAATTAAGGGCATGCAATAAATGGAATAGGGAATATTTAAAAAAGCCATTAAAATATCCAAAACAACATGTTTTCATGGGCCTTGAACGACGTAATACCAGATACTATAAAAATAGTTTTTTCCTATTCGAATAGTTGTATTCCTTCGAGTTCGACATCCAAACTTATATCCCCAGTCTCAACAGCTCCAGCTTTTTTGACGTTCAAAAGTGCCTTATACGGGCCTACTTGAAATAAATGATTTGACTTTGACTTTGACTTTTCCACTAAAGTCGTCAAACGGTTTGTCGCTGTCTGATGATGAGTCATTTAAGTTTATGATAAATTGAACCAAATATTGGTGGTATGTGCTATGGTCGTGTCGCATATGCTCTTTTTCGCATTTTATTGCGTGATCGACTACTTTTCCCATTTGGATACGTCAATTGAATATTTAATGCGTTCTGCTTTGTGGAGTCTAATGATTTCATAGATTTGACGCAAAGGGTATGTTTGTAGATGTAAGCCATAATTTCATGGTGCCTTTTACAGAGTTGGAATTCGGTGCATTGTCTATCCGTGTGTTATAGTAAGAAGCGTTATCACCGACCACAACAGTATTAGATCGTAGATTCGGAATGAGATGTTGTTTTAACCATTTTTATAATATATCGCCAATACTTTGAGAAGATTATAAACTAAGAGAGCGCCAGGTACAAAACCTCTTGAGCTGCCAGTGTGGACAATAATTAATCTTTCACCTTTTTTTATCTGTTTTTTAAAGCCTTTCTTGGAACTATCCATCCAACTACTGTCTTTTTTATGTGTAGCGTGTAATGTAAGTCTCATCAGTATAAATTATATCACGACCCTTTTTTTTGGTTGGGAAATTATCAAATAACTTCTCCCGCTCTTACTAACTAAAACCCACCCGTGTTCCTTCAGTTGCCTGTACGTTGCCAGGGGCCACGGTATCCCTTTCGGACTTTCCCGCAACACCGGCAGGCATCGGCCCTATCGGACCCCTTCAGTTGCTGACATCTCTTTGAGGCGCGCGTGGAACACAATGCGCCGGGCCTGGTCCTTATCGGACTGCGAGCTGCCCATTGCTCACCATCCGCAATCCCGCGCCTACGATGGCCGGGAATCGGCCTGCGATTCCCGACGCCCAGGGTTTCTCCTGCGGCGGCTAGGGGCGTGAGGGCGCGAAATTTGCCTCTCCTCTCGCTCCGTACCATGGCCTGGTCCAGGTCCGGACGCGAGAGATCCCCGCCACCGATCGCCTCCACGAGGACACGGTGATGCTCTACCCAAGCCGGGCAGACCTCCACCGTATGCTCAACAGTGTCCTTGCACGGACACATGTGGGGCGTGGACTCTGCAATAATTGTACTGATAACTGGGTCAAGGGATGTTACAGAAAGCAGTACTCCTAGACATGGCACGCATAGTGAGGAGGTTCCTCTCTAGAGCCCTGACCACCGGCAGCTTGAACCTTGTTCCTGATGCCGATGGGCCACTATTTTTTATATATTTTTAAATGTCTTGTTTTTATGTTTTTTTATAAAAATATTTTAAAATGTATAAAAATGCAATAACAAAATATTATTATGGGATATTACTTATATTCTTTATTTAGGGTTCCGCACCCAGAAGGTACCAACGGGACTATATGTGATGATGTAAATAAATACTAATAGTATAAATCAGATCTTTTTTTGCCTTGATTTTCTTTTTATTTAGTAAAGAAAATCAAGACTATATGTCAATGGTTTCCAAAAAAACATGCAAATGTTGTGCTGCATGAGTTACACACGCGCTTATGTAGGAGCTGGAGTTGACGGCGAGCCAGATGGCCATCGACGGACCTTCGGACAAGATGGAGCTGTTCCTCGCGAGGAACTTCGGCATCACGAAGCTGCTGCGCCAGAACAACAACTTTGCAGTGGCGCCCAACTTCTTCGACCGCTCCGACGATGAGATCAGGTCAGCCCATCGACCGACGCCCCCCCCTCTCCGCTCCTCCTCATTAATGGGTTAGCTCCCAAACTCGAGCCACTCTAATGATCTTCAGGTATACTTAATAGACTAGTTGCATTGTTGTTTGTTGGAAATTATCAATAAATCAAATTGGGATATTATCAATTTGCCTCCATTAAAAAATATACATAAAACACCACGATTATTTTTTAAATCAATTATTCTAAAAATAATAATTTCAGACTAGGCGCCATTTTGTTTTGAATGTCTGCGTTGTACACTAAAAAGCTACGTGCCAAATTGATTTATTAATTGCTGATCTCAACTAGGGTAATCTGTAGCAATATCTTCAAACAGTCTCGTTTTATTCCACATTGACCTATAATTTTGTGAAAACTATTTAAATCTGTGAATAAATAGCATGGAAAAATGACTAAAAACTAGAATAAATAACGTATATTGGTAAGGTTCTTCTTCTCATAATTATGATTCTGTTGATTTATACCTACTTGCATCCATACGCACACTACGCGGCCAGACGTCTCCATGTCTGCAGCCCGACATCTATGACATCAAGATTCACAACATGATCCATAAAAAAAACACAAATTTAAAATAACGAAATCAAAATAACAATTAAAATCAACATACATGCAGGAGATATGTTGTGGTAATCAACATTAGTTTTGTTCATTTCAACTGTATAATTACATTTGCTTTTAGTTGAAAATAATAATTTAGGATCTCTCCTCGTAAGTTTTATCCAAGTGTTTCTCAATTAAATGTATTTAGGTAATTGGATGCGCTGTCTTTATAAACAGGGTGACTTGACGTATTACTTCCAGGACGTTGTAGTATAACCCATTTGCAACAATTAAGTACCCCATAAAGCCTAGGTGAAAATTCATGGTATTCGAGACAGCCCAATTTTAATGTAGTTTTAAAAAAGAAACAGAATTCGTCACTCAATATTACTTTTTACCAAACCCTAAAATTGAATGGCCTTCATTGATATTCCATTGTGTACCTAATACTTTAACAAACCTTTCGATGTAACCAAATTTTCTAAAACATCTAATTCTAATATCACACAATTTCTTAATATTTCAACAATTCGCAAATTCGACCTTTGTTAGCATCATCCACTATTTTATCGGCATCTCTTAATATTTTTTTAACGTGTGTACCTTTTTAGATAACTGATTAAATGAAGATGTCTTCTCCGTAATTTGTACGCTCAAAGACATAGTGAAATTTTGAGATAACTAGCGTCAAAGTTCATGTGCTTAGATGATTTTTGAAAATTATTAATAAATTATAATAATAATAAATACATTTATTTATTTCTAATAAGTTACAGACGAAATACATATGTAGTTGTTATGGTTAAAATGAAGTGAAATATGGTTTGCAACTGGTTGGCATAAGAGTAAAGACAGGTATCACATAATTATGGTGTAACCACAAGGCCTGTACATGAATTGGGTGAGCCCTGCCTTTTAAACTAGGGTGACCTGTATCTTAAGAGACAGTGATCAGTGATCATCTTATAAAATAAACAAAAACAGTTGCCATGTATGTCTTTATACAATATCTTACTTTAGTATGTATCTTGGTATGATTTTTCCTAAACATATATTTATGTTAAAAAGGAGGAGAAGAGAGTGCAACTCGAGAATGTAGGAGAGTAACTGCACACTCATTCACCCATGTATATATATATGGAGTGTGTGTGTGAGCGTAATTATGAGTGTGCAGCGAGACATAGTTATTATTATTAGTAAGCAATGTATGTAAGTAGGGACTCGGTTTGTATATAGTCTTGTTGAAGTAGCCATTCTGTCACCTTAGACTTTACTTGATATCTATTGAGGTCTTTGTGAGTTTTTTTTGTTCTTTTTTGCGCTAAGTGTGTGGTATTGGTCTGACGAACGATGTTTTTTGCTGTGTGCATGGGGGAATATTGGTACGTCTTTTTAAGATCAGAAGGAGGGACGCAAGCGTGTCTTTTAAGTACCGATCGAAGCACAAAGAGCTGACGGACAGTAAGCACCTTACGTTCCGAGTACAATTGTGTTGTAGGATAGCAGTGAGGCTTACGTAGCATTAATATAAGTCTCTCTGTGCTCTTTCAACTTTGATTAAGCACGTTTTAGTTGCGCCACCCCATACCGTGATACAATACCCAATTACAGATTGACACAGAGCATAGAAGACCATTTTCAGAGTGTCCGGGTTAGCCGATTCTCTAAAAGACTTAAAAATGTGTATCAGTCTCATAGTCCTGGAGGCCAGGGCATTTAGCTGCTTATCCCATCGTAACCCTGCATCTATTTGTACACCGAGATATGTAACATTCTCAGTTCTTGTAAGTGTACGACATTGATGATAGCCGTGAGCATCGATAATGTAAGGTCTGGTGCGGTATTCCGACGAATAGGGAGTTTGTTGCACCATTTCTTCTTCCCAGCTAAAGCACTAGGAAGCGATGAAGGGTGGGCGTGTCTTATGTAAGGGGTGGGGACTGTCTTATGTAATTTTGACTGATAAATTTTGAATAGATAAAGGGATATAGGACGTCTTTTCAGAGTTAAGCGTTAGCAGGTATAGGTTGAGCCATTTTATTACTTTAGTAAGTGATTCTGCGCTATTTTTAACGCTATCCCACGTTGACCCATTAACTATAATAACGGTGTCATCAGCATATGCAAAGATTTTGGTATCAGGTAGGGTCATTCTACACAAGTCATTGACATAGATAATATGGGACCCACGGTGCTTCCCTGTGGCACTCCGTGAGAGATGAGTTCCTCAACACTAAGGAGGTTACCAACCTCCAGTAATCGCTAAGGAGTTGTCAGGGGAGAGCGAGGTGTTGTCACTGATTTTTAAATCTTCACTGTTAGCTTGATTAGAGGAGTTTTGGCACTGAGATATGATGTTAGCGGCCAAACTTTCCCGTTGTCAGATATTTTTAAAAGCTCAACCGGGCTAGTTTTAGTTTTTCATGTGTTTGTAATTTCTTTAATTGTTTTCCAAAGGGCTTTAGGATTATTTTTAGCTTTATCAAGTTCATTTTTTTTTGTATGCAATCTTTACTTTCGTAGTAGGGCATTACAAAAATTACGATAGCGCGTATATGTGGTTTTGAGTATAAGATTATTTTGAGTATAAGATTACAGTTGCATGCGAGATTTATCAAAGAACCTAATTCTTTGATAAATCTCGCATGCAACTGTCTCGATTTAAAATACACTTCAAAAGTCCAGGGGTAATCCAGGGTTTAATAGTTCTTATTTTCCTCGGGATTATGGTTTGCATCGTATGTTTGGCAATAACAGACGTTAACATTGTTATGAAAGTGTTTATAGTAGTGTTAGGGTCGTCAATAACATAAACGACTGTGAAGTCCACGTTTTCTAGCTCTAGCTTAATTGCAGCGTAATTCAAGGAAGTAGAAATGTGACCAGTTTCGCCTTTGGGATTGTGTTAGCGATACTAAGCAGTAGGGGTTTATGATCCGTGATATGAGAATCAAGAACTAATGTAGTGATCGGTGAGTTTTCACGAAAGCATAATCAATACAATTTTCAAGCCTAGTGGGAAACAAATGGTTTGGCAGGAGCCCGTGAGATGTGTTAAGATCAGATGGTCAATAAGAATAAGAATAATTTATTGGTCCATTGTTACAAAATAAAATTCAGAAAATAATGATATTGTATGCTTACTGTAACTAGAATATTTAACATAGTATTAAAACAGTGGTCCCCAAACTAGGCAGCGCCTGAATCTTGGGGGCCTGAGTTGCGTGATCTTAAATTTTAATTCGGAACATGTTTACGTTAACTTAAATTTTATTTCAGGATGTTTGGAAATGGACAGAATAGTTAATTAAATAAGGGTAGCGAACTATCAAAATAAAATTAAATTGAATAAAATAAAATAATTCTAAATAATATTGTAGTGTGTGTGTGCGTGTGTCAGTGTGTGTGTGGTGGTGAGTTGCAGGAGTGTGTTTTGTGTGAATGACTTGCTTGTATATTTTGGTGTTTAGTATTACAGAGGGGCACCGTCGGGCCAGAAGCCTGTTTGCATAAGGAAGAGGGACGTGTAAGATACGTTTTGAGAGCAGGCTTTGGTAGACAGGTCTGTTTTTAATACATTTGTGTGCATGCAGCGCGGCACTGCGTATGTATAGTTGACGTACTCGAAGAACCGGAAATTGGTTGTATAGCAGATCTGTCGGGAACCTAAAAGCCTTTCTACGCATCACTTTAATTACAACTCTTTGATCTCTTTCAATAAATATGCTTTTCCCGGCTCCGGCCCATACGGAAATTCCATACTGGAGTACTGACTGACAGAGACCTAGGTATATTGTTCGAAGAATAATATACCTGTATAGGTGTGCAGTCTCGTAGTTTTGTCATGACGTAGATTAGTTTTCTGACGCGACTCGCTAGCAAGGGTATGTGATGTTGAAATGATAAATTTTCGTCTACTGTAAAACCTAGATAAGGGATGAAATGCGGTCTATAGGAGCACAGATACAGTTTGTGAGTGGTGAATTGTGATCGTTGCAGTATGTGTGGAATTTGAGTAGCAATTGGCGACGACGACTGGAAGCTATGGTTTTGAAGAAAGTGATCAGCTTAGTTTTTTTTACGTTAAGTGTAAGTAAATTTCTACTAAGAGTCTCGGAGATTATAAGTAGACCATTTTCGGCAAGATGATACACCTGTTCCCAAGCATTAAGGATGTAATTCATATAGAAGGCAAAAAGAGTCGGACCAAGAGTACTACCTTGCAGCGGCGAAGTGTAAATTTTTATCAGAGGGAAGCCGAAGCGAAGCCGGTCTTAACTTACTTATGAATAAAGTTAACATTAATTAAAAATAAAAGTATTTCCTTAACTGAATTTAACACCATCTATCGCCAAGTAGCCGAACCAAAAATCACTACACAAACATAACTTTAATTTTTTTACAGAAATAAACTCAACTATATTAGGTACTTTCATTAATTCATTATAAAATTATTAATGGATTATAAAGAATTTAATAAATTACACTTGAACAGGTGAAAACAAAATAAAATGTGCAATATTCCTCCATCTCGTTCTCACTGACGAATTTTTTCTATATCTGTCTCTTTCGTAACCCGTTGTTCACCGGCTTGCTCTCGTCCATATTAAGCGGTGCCACGTGACATAAAGTGGCGTCATGACGGGATCACTATTGTATGAATTTTTAGTTCCCGATTATGACGTTTTGGCGCCGGGTTATTATAGGACATTTCTGTTTTTTGTTATAATTAAAGCTAGAAATAGTCGTTTTTGTTGTTTGAATGTTATAGTGAATTAAATACCCATAGTGTTAATAATTTTTTTGGCAATAGAAGACTTCACTATGCCATTTTTCAATAGCGGTAGACTTGGTGATGCGAACCTCTGAAGGGAAGCCGTTAGGAATCGTGTTATATGGTGCTTTCGCCACTGCTACCTTGAGGAATTCCAATTTGTTGATTGGTAGTAATCCACTAGAGTAGGTAGTCACCTACTTTTACTAGTTGCCGGCGATTTGTTAAATAGCTTCGAAACCAGTCTAGCGCGTTTCCTCGTATTCCTATACTCTCTAGTTTGGACAGGAGTAGATCTATCGATATTGCGTCAAACGCCTTGGCTAGGTCAAGGAAAACTGCCAAGACGTGTTCGCCCTTTTCAATACAAGAAGCTATGGAGTTGGTCAATAATATACCAGCGTCCTCGGTCGACTTGCCTCTTCTAAGGCCAAACTGTCTTTCAGATATTAGATTGTAATGTTCTAAAAATTTACTAGTCGCTTATTTACAACTTTTTTCGAGAAGTTTTGATAGAATACACAGGAGTGCGATAGGATGATAATTTCCCGGTAGTACCACCACAGGCAACCTACAGCAGTCTGGGAAGATACCGTTTTCCAAACTTAAGTTAAAAATGTGTGTGAGTGGTTTTAACAGTGTTATTTTGAGAAGTAAAATTTGTCTGACACTAATATCATTCAATCCGCCAGCGCTGTCAATTTTTAGTTGATCTATAAGTTTTTCTACTTCGTCCTCATCCGTTGGGTGGAAGAAGAAAGAGTGTGGTGGAGTATGCGATGTAATAAGCATTATAACTGTTTAACAGGGTCCTGAGAGTTAGATAATAACTGGGAAGAGTCACTTTTTTTCTTGTAAATAGGTTGATGGTGTTCCAGAGCATTTTTGGGTTGTCTTGGTTTTTGATTATGAGTTAACTGTTAGAATCCGTTTTAAGTTTATGTAGCAAGTCGTTACAAAATTGTTTGTACTTAGTGTACACTATGCGTCGCATTTTGTCATTTGGATAGGATCTTAAGGCTAAATGAAGATATTATCACGATGCATGCATCTCATGAGGCCTGGCGTTATCCAGGGTTTTATATTGTATTGACTTCGACTGACGTTGATTCTACGTGAATTTTCAGCGATTGAGTTGGAAATAGTCTCAATTAGTAAGTTAACGGAGGAGTTAGTGCAATTGTTAGTTAATACGTTAGACCAATCTGTGTTATTCATTTCTGCGGTGACTGCATCTTCTTTTATACCGGGGTCTAACTTTGGTGAGAGTCTGTTTTTGAGCTATGGCAGCCATGGTTATATCATGATCTGTAATAGATGATTTCCCTATGATCCCTGCAGATGTGAAGTTTGACTTGACAAAAATGTGGTCAAGACAGTTGCGCTCTCTGGTAAGCTTGGTTATCGCAGGCAAAAGTCCGTGCGTTCCCATCAGACTTAGATATTCAGTGTGCTTGTTGTTGTTTGTATTATAAATATCAATGTTAAGGTCTCCGGTTACTATAATATTTGGGTACTTTTTTTATTTACGTAAGAACCGTGTCTAATAAGGACATGATAAAATTATCAATGTTCGGGAAACAGGGAGAGCAGTAAATTCCCAGGACAGCCACCTTATCGTATAGTATAGTAAGAAGAAGCGGACATCTTCTGCGATTTCTGTATCCAGTACAGAAGTGTTCCAACAGGTTTTGGCTTAGATGACTACACCTCCGTTTTTATTATGTTGAGTATAAGTGCGGGATGCGGAATTTTGCGCAACACAGCTCCCGAGATACTGATGCCAGCTGACGTCACGACGCCGACGCCTGACTCAACTGATTGTTACCACTCTGCCTCGTCATGTGACTCATCCACTTCTCCGCTTACTAACTCGGGAATTTCAAGCACTTTAAAAAAAAAATATTGTTTGCATCGAAAGATTTGTTAAATTATTAGGTACCCAATCGAATAGAAATGAAGGCAAAAAGTAGGAGAAAAGTTATATTTGTGACGTATTCTGGGAAATCAAAAATACATAAAAATTGGGTTTTCTCGAATCCCATGAATTTTCGCCTAGACCAACCACCCCGTTAAGGGTGGTTAATAGTTTGCAAATGGGTCACACTACCACGGCTTGGAAGGAATACGTCAAATTACAAGTCACCCTGTAAATATAGTCCTCCAGACCGTATTTCGACCATGGCGGCTAATCTCGACGGAGGCTAGTCTTCGGCGCGGAAGATATTATAGCACAGACACCCACACAGATGCACAGACACACACACCCATATGCACGGACGGACACACACACACACACACAGATGCACAGTCTTTATACTAGAGCTTTCACACTGTGAGCTGTAACACAATACACCAACGATAATGATTGTGCGCATTAGGCATGTGGCTTATTTAATTCAGTTTGGGATACGACAAACAATCAACATGGCGGAAAGTTTACGTGCGTTCATAAAAATTCAACGATACGACTTAAGAAACCAGTCGACAGCTTTTAACAACTTAAGTACATACGTGTGTACACAGACACTAGGCACAGCTTGAAAATCAATGCAACTAGCCTATTCATTGAACTGTGGTACCTAACGAGTAACTCTTTATGTGTCTGTTCCACGATAGATGCTGGAAACTAACAAGAAACATATTAAGTTAATAAGCATAAAGCACAGGTCAGTGCGATTCCTACCTTATACGGTTGTTTATAATTATTACTTTAATCAAAACGAAATACTTAGGAAGTCGAAAGCTAGTAGCTAGTGTAAAGCCCTCGTCGCCGCAGCCGGTGCTGACCAGCACGCGATGGCGTCCGCGAGCAGCTCGACTGCTCGAGTGTATCGCCATTATTTGCATCATGTTTTATTAATATGTAACTACGTTCAGTCGTTAGAAATATGTTTCTATCTAGCTGCCCCTCTGAGCCACAACAACGAAACCGGTGTAGGCTGTTAGCTTGTTGAATATAACTGCCTAGTCAAACGAAAATTTTCCACACCTCAAACCACCAAAATTGACTTCCGCCACAAAGACGGAAAGGTACATTGGAAGGAGTATCTCCAATACAATTTTCAAGTCTCTAAGCAATAGAATGACTAAGAGCCCGCGGATGGAAACCGAAATTAAATGCCACCGGAGGTACATTTAAAATTTTCGTTGTATTCGCACGCCATTTGAATATGCTGAAACCAAAATGACTGTAATATATATTTTAAACAGTCTGCACCGATTTCGTTGCTGTGCCTCAGGGGGGCCAGCTAGATAGAAACACGTGTTAGGAAGTGTGTCTGCTGAGTGTTACTCGTGCTACATACTCTTTGTTATTCATCAGTCGCTGGTAGCTGGTCCTCCCACCGGCTAGTCTGGCGACCTGTCGGTGTACTAACGTGTATTTTGATAGCAGCAACGGTGCTGGCGACGCCTCTGAGGCCCCCGCCGCCGCTGTTGGACGCTTCGCCGCACCCAAGCCGACTTCCGCCATAGCTAATGTAAGTACACTAATAACCGCCACATCATGTCCTGCAACATTTACATTTCATCACCAACAGTCTACAACCTAGTGGAATTACTGTTTCTAACGGCGTATAGGTACAGTCACGGACTTTAATTAATGAGCCCCTTGCCACTGTTCGTATTTTAGCCGTATAATTGAAATCGGTTTTAGTCGGTTATACTCGTACATCCAGACACGGAGAGTCTACGTAATAAAGAAGAATAAAATTTCATCCAATATTAACCTTGTTGGCTAACCTGAGAGCCTGAACTACAAACTTGACAGCAGAGTGACTACCCAAAGTCAACCAATTGCAGGTCTAGCAACCGTAACCTAGCGACAATTGTTTTAGCGTAGCGATAGCAACGTTAGCGTTCGGAGAAATTATTTTCCACTTTTCAACATCGGAAAAACCAGGACCCACGATTTTATCCGAACGCGTAGCGTTCAAGATAATGTTCATGACAATAATTATGATCATTGTTGAACACAAAGTTTTCTTTTTTGTTTTGGAAATTATCTGCTGTCAATTATTTTTTTACTTTGACTATCATATAACTGGCCACGGTAGGGGCCACGGTATCCCTTTCGGGCTACCCCGCTACCCCGGCAGGCATCGGATCCCGCCAGTTGTGCTGACATCTCGTTGAGACGCGCGTGGAACACAACGCGCCGTGGACCCGTCGACCCGCCATCCGACAAGGACGGCGAACTTGAACACAGACCCTGCTGCTGTAATATTACAATTCTATGGAAAATTTCTTTGGAAATTACAGCTGGCATTATCGCGTAAATGGCTACGGCTACGATTTACCAAAATTCGAAATGATCGTCTCTCACATCGGCATTTCAAGTTTTCAACTATCTTCGGATAGTCAGAAATAACGAGTATTTAAAAATCTAATTCAAAGGAGTTCAATATCAAATAGATTGGATAAACGTATGCAACATCGTATTGATTTATCATTGACAACTTATTATTGATTATTAGTCATTTGTCTTCTTGTTGACGAGCATGCGGTTTGAGTTCGTGTTTAATCGTACACGATTCGTGAATTTACAAAACTGCAAAATTGGAAAGTTTGAAAGTGGCTCATCAATTTAAAGTCCGTGACTGTACTCTATCCATTGTTTAATATTTTCAGAAATGGTCGTCAGGCCCACGCGCACGCCACGTTCGTCTGAGAAGCGTGTGACTAACTTTCTCAGACTAACATGGCGTATTTCAGTGTTTCGGCCGATTGGAAAAACTGGCTGTGTCAGTCGGTCGGTCCGCTGATGACGAGCCGCACGTTTCAGGTGCTGCGCTGGCAGTGACGTGCTCGTCTAACGCGCGTTTACAAGGTGTGACAGTGTGAGTGGCCGCACACTATTACACCAGTCATTATTTAGACACATAGAATTGACATTATTTTCAGCTCATAGTGTAGGTACCAGAATTTGGGTAGATATTGACTAAAAACAAGTACACCTACATAAAATACATTTAGGGTGGTAAATGTAGTTTATCTGACCATTTAGCCTGCCGTCGACTATGTTAGCATCAGCTGTCAGTGGTAGTCCATGTGGCTGGGAGCCTGACAATGTATATTGCATTATAAAGCACATACTATACAGAGTGAACCAAGAGACGTCATAAAAAAATAGATTCCTCATGTCCAGGGATATCCGAAAATACCCCATGTATGTTCCGCGATTTTTTGTAGTTTTCGAGTTATTTATTTTTTTTGTAATTTTTTGAGGTTTCTTCTGGTTTAGTTTAAAAAATTAATATCTATTTTTGTAGTGGGTATTTTTCAGATATTTTTTTTTGTGACAGTATCTTTTTGAATGTTGCTTCCATACGTAAAATAATAAACTTCCTAACATTCCTACAAGTTACTCAAAAAAGTATCGATAGCAGGAATTCAAGTATTTTTGTGGTTAGACTGAAATTTTCAACTTAAAATATAAAAATGAGGTTCCATAGGTTCTAGCTGACGTTAAAAATTATTCAGGTCCCTAAGCTAACCCAAAACATTTAAAAAAGTTACTACTTAACCTTCTATTATTCGGTGTAATCGGCCTTCGAAGATGGATAGCGGCTAAAAAGCCTTTTAAGCAAGGTGGTCCAAAAGGGGGGTATTTTCGGATATCCCTGGACATGAGGAATCTAATATATTTTTATGACGTCTCTTTTTAGTCCACGCTGTATATAAAGGGTATTTCAACAAGAACTTTGTTTTTCAATTGGGGCAACACCAAGAACGTGATAGTTTTGACCTGTAGTTTTTGGCGGTATTCGTAGTAGGTGCTTTGGCAATTGTTACAATGAATTCAATTTCGCTCGAAATTCGCATTAAAATAATTCAAATCCACTATGAACATGGTCGTTCTGTTAAAGTTACATTTCGTAAAATTCGTGATATTTTCGGACAACATAATCGTCCTTCTGAGACCAAAAATTTGGCCTATTATTGATGACATGGATATCACTGAAAAGTGGTTTCAACAGGACGGTGCCACGTGTCACACAGCCAATGAAACGATCAATTTATTGCAAACCAAATTTCCCGATCGCATAATTTCGCGAAATTCAGCTGTTAAGTGGCCAGCCAGATCGTGTGATTTAACACCACTGGATTATTTTTTGTGGGGCTATGTTAAGGATAGAGTCTATACGGAGCCAATCGAATCGATTGCAGCTTTAAAACTCAAAATCCGTGATGTCATTGACGAAATAGACCCTCCATATTGCCAAAAAGTGATTAAAAATTTTGATGAAAGAATCAACATCTGTCAGCGTGGTCGTGGTGGACATTTGCCAGATATCATTTTTCATTCATAATTGCCAAACTTTTCTCTTTGTAATACAATAAAAAAAATATTCATTTTCCTCCAAATTCTTTGTTTTATTTTGTTTTAGAAAACAAAGTTCTTGTTGAAAAACCCTTTATATACCTACATACTAATTTAGTTTTGTAACATTATTGTTTTGTGTTATGCCATTCGCTGATACACACATATTGCAGCCACTTACTTGTCTATGATTTGCACTGTGAGTCTGTGACTGTATTGTACAACGGATGACTAGGTGCGAGGTATACAGTAATCGATTTAAATCACCATAGAGCCGACAATGTGGTCATCCTCTCGTAAATCATCCAGTTGAAGTTCTACTGAGCGTAGTCTCGAGCGTCTGCTTTGTTCCGAATGGCGCGACATTAGTCCCGATGTCGTACGCCATGAAACACGCTAACGTTCCTTGCTTCGTGTTGCAGGTAATCCACGGAGCTGGCCACGAGGAAGCTAACCGCCGGTAAGCATCGTCTTCCTCATGCTTCGGGCGATAGTAGACTAGATACTTTTAGCATCAGCAGCACCTAGAGCAGTTTTTGAAAGCTGGCAACAGCGACTGAACGCTGCACTCAGCACACATTCGGATGCCAGTCGCAGGATTTAATGAGGCTTTGGGCATCTGTGGAAGGATATGTACGGCTCATTGCTTAGTTATTCTGAAACACACCGAGTCGCGTAAAACGCGAAGCAGTCACTGAAATGCGCAATTTTGCCGTCGTGAATGAACGCAAGCGGTCGTCAAACCGCTACGCAGGGTTTAATGACGCAGAATTACCGGTCACCCATGCTTAAAGTATCGTGTCTGCTATTGCCCTAACATAATAATGCTTTATTAAAGTAACCTCAGCAAAGGCAAATTATAGTAGGTAAGTCCTAAAATCAAGCAAAATTAATAGTTAAATGTTGTTAATATTCGAAGTCCCTGTATTAATGCACCTAATAACAATGAACAAAATAGAAGGCCGTGAGGAGCCGGCAGTGCGTGTGCCTGCGCACGCACACACGTCATAAAATAACACTAGACGTCGCCGTGACGAAGCCATCAGTTGTTATTTTATACTAAACTTATAGAATACATTAATATTATTAATTTATCATCTAAAACATGAGAATAAAAAAAATAAGTTATATAGTAAATTGTAACAGTAGTAATAATATTTAGTATATACATAATAAAAATGGCATGCTGTTTGTAGGTAAGCGCATAACTTTTTGTTTTAAAAAGCTTGTAATAATCCGAATCAGGTTTACAAATTTTCGATTTAATCGATGCAAGCAGTAAACTCCTCGGCTAATAACTTGATCGAAGCAAGCAGTAAACTCCTCGGCTAATAACTTGATTGAAGCAAGCAGTTAACTCCTCAGCTAATATACCCTCCGAACTAAGACAACCGTAACTAGCATTTTTATGAAAAAGGAGTTAATACTTCATTCGGAATCGGCGTGATGAGATCTATAATGCTTTCTTTAACGTGTTTTTGAAGAAGCCTACTCTTAACGGAGATAGTGTTAGTCATAGGTAAGCGGCGTAACTGCCAATTTTTTGTACGTTCCATAGTATATAAACCGTATGAACACTTACAGCCCTTTAGCTTAACGTGTTTATTTAAGTTCGATAATGCATCGAAAATGTATTTTAAAAATAAATACCGTAAGGTACTATCTGAACTATATTCAGTAATTATGCGAAACTAATACTAGCCAAACAGCAGTTGCCGGGAGTAAAGCGCCAACTAAAAGACAAAAAAGTCATTTAGAATACACATATCAACACGGTCTGGGGATATTTTTAAAAAAGCGAATTACTATCAATGTGTTAATTATTTATATGACATGTATATATTTAAAAGATACGTTATTTAATATTCTACCATTTTTTAATAATGGTTAAGGTACTTCGATTAGAATTTCAGGATTTTATGGAAAAAAAATGAAGCATAGACGGAAACCGTAGGTATATGAATTAACTTTTAATTTATGAGTGAAAACTGAAAAAAATAGAAAAATCATTTAATTTGTGTTTATAAACTTGAAGTTAGTAGTCTGAGAAAGCGCCCATGATGTTCATAACACATCGGCAACGATTCGGCATGCTCAGAACAAGGTTGTCAATGTCTTGCTGCGGAATATTGTCCCATGTCCTTCTGAGGTGCGCAAACAGTTGATCTTCTGTAGCCAGATTTTCAGGAACTTCCTTCAGAGCTCTTCTTTGCAGCATATCCCACGCATGCTCAATGGGATTTAGATCTGGCGATTGAGCAGGCCAGTCTAAGGCCCTAACATTGTGTGTATGTAACCAAGCTGCTACCGTTCTCGCCGTGTGTGCCCGGGCATTGTCGTGCATGAGCAGGAAATCTTGCCCCATTTGTGTTCTGTGGGGCAAGATTACGGGCCCCAGCACCTGTTGGACGTATCGTTCTGCCGTCATATTGCCCCGCACCCAAACGAGATCCGTCCGTCCTCCAAGACGAATTCCTGCCCAAACCATAATTGTTCCTCCTTGGTATGGGTGAACTTCCTGAGGGTTCTGAAGACGGCTCCATCGTCCAGGAACTCGCCAAACACGCGTCCTTCGTAAATCTGGATGGAAACCGAACCTGGATTCATCCGTGAACAGCACATTGGACCATTGCTCACGGCCCCAGTCCACGTGGTTCCGAACCCATTCTAATCGTCGTCCACGATTGCCTCTCCGTAAAGGTGGGACCCGGAGTGGTCTACGAGAGCGTAGATTGCTTTCATGCAGTCGCCTTCTTACAGTTTGGTCACTCACAAGCACTTGGTGTTCCACTCGCAGCCTTTGGACCAATTGAGTCGCCGTTGCATTTGGTTGAGCTCGCGCAATAATTTGCAAAAATCGATCTTGTCGGGGGTAGTGATGCGACTTGGCCCCCGGTGCTTCTCCGCTACTTCACCTGTGGCACAATAGCGTGTCCACAATCTTGAAATTACATTTTGGTGGGTCCCTATGGCCTCAGCAACATTACGCTGAACAGACCCAGCTTCCAGCATTCCCACAGCTCGTAACATCTCCGCCCTCGTCAAACGTTGGCGTTGCATGGCTACAATTCCTCAATTTTAACTTTATCTTTCGTTTAAAAATGAAAAAAAACTAACTAAACGTAATTCGTATTGTTTTCTAAATTTTGCACAAATGAAAATTCCCTCTCCTACACATCAAGACATTTTTATGCCACCGAAACAAAATAATTTTCAAAAATTTGAATTTGGAATTAGTCTGAGATAAATTACAAACAAATCGGTGTATGAAAGATTACAATGCGGCCAGTACTTTTCGAGTTATTTAATTGAGTATGAAATATCCCTAGACCGTGTTGATGTGTGTATTTTGAGGTATTTTATATTATCAGAATCGATAGTGAAATATACCAATACAAAAATATGCTTATCTAGGCCGCAGGTATCACTGACCATTTTTTAAGAAAAGTGTATTGAGACAGTTTGGTTGATTTATAGCACCTAATATTTCTTATGAGAGCCAATCTGTGTATGTGTATTGATATTTGGCTCTATCGACTAATGACTTTGCCGACCACGGGCCTAGAAAGATCTTTTCAATTTCCTAGACGTTAATCCTAACATCGTTTGTAATTTGTTACTGCTCTTATGGCTAGTAAACGAAATTCGTAGACATACACAACAGCCTTATTTATAAAAATCTTGCTAATCTAGATCTCGGAATAGAGATTAGCCACTGCTTAGCTAAGCAATTAGTTAGCTCTTAATCAATGCTTAACTTTTCTTTATTTATAAACGCTAGTTAGCAAGTGATTAGTTGCAAAACGAAATAGAGGTTAAATGATGCGTTCGGCACAGATTATAATCAAAATAGTCGACTAAAAATCAGGATTTTAAGAATAAATTTGTCAAAACCACGATTTCTGTATCTGTCGTTACTTTGACAGACAAAAGTCAAAAATTTCATCGGAAAATATAAAATTATTTAATAAGTTTATTTCATTGTTTTTGCGATGATAGCAATGAAAATAATAAGCTCCAATAAATGGAGTAAACAGGAAAAGGTGGCACCATGTCTTTGGAGGAAGAATATTGGTAATCAAAAATAATGAATTTATAACAAAAATGTAGCTTTATTATAGATCAAAATAAATTGTTTTCTACAAAATGTCTCCTGTTATTTGTGTGCGAATGCCAAAACGTAGATTTTCTTTAGGTCTGGGCCTTAGAGCTGGCGCCATAAGATGAGGGACACATGGGAAAATACATTGGATAGTCAATATCTCCGACGAGCTTCCACACGAACTCATTCTCTTCAAACCAGCTGAGAACCTACTGAGCCTCCTCCTGATTGAGATTTCCTTGTATCATGTGTACTTCGAAAAAAGAATATTATCTACATAACATAACATCACGCATGTATTTCCCCGAAAGGTTAGGCAGAGGTGTACCTACCTATAGTACACCCACATTTTGCCAGTTATGTTTAAGTCCCATGTAATAGGGGGCGAGCCTATTGCCATCAATCGGGTACAAATCCAGACCCCTGGCTGCTACTAAGAAATTCCAGATGGTAAACCCAGTAACACTGCCCGTCCCAGGAATCGAACCCGGGACCTCATGCTCAGCAGTAGCACTTGCGACCAACGAGGCAGTCAGAATATTATCTAATAGGTATCTAATCATCCTCGTAATAGATATAAATGAGCTTTGTAGGTCTTTCTCCGTCCGCCGGTGCTTCAAAATAATTAAATTATTTTAGTTCGTCTTGAAACCCCGTAAAATATTGTCGAAATCCATATTTATTAAGGCACATCTCGATAATAGCAATAAAATTACCTCGAAGCACACATTATTCACATTGAATCGATCAGCTGATTCAAATAAAATCCGCCATCTTACTTCTTAGCATCCTCTTAACAGTGTCCCGGTGGTGTTTAATTTGACAGCTACTAATCAATTGCTTAGCGACCTCTTAGCGCTAAATAGCGTTTATGAATAAGAATTTTGCTAATCAATTGCAATTGCAAGACTGTATTTGTTTAATTAACTTTTATGTATCAAGGTTATTATCACCACTTATTAAACACTAATTTCAATTAAAATGATTCAAGATGAGGGTTTCCTAAAACTACAGTCAAAGTAAAATAATTTATTTCAATTAGGCACAAAAAGGCACTTTTGAACGACATTTACAAAAAAAAAAAAATTGTTCCTAGTCGCCCCTTCCAAAAGGTAGTTTTCGTATGGAGAAGAATGGGCAAGAAACTCCACTGTTACTCTTAAAAATGTTTTCACAATATCTTGAACTCAAACTCAAACTCAAAGCATTTATTTCAATTAAACCATTTACAGGCACTTTTGAATTGTCAAGAAGTCGGTCAGTCAGAAATATGAAGCTAGTTGCCCATTCCAAAGCGTAGTAGGTACCTATGGAGAAGAACGGGCAAGAAACTCCACGGACACTCTTTTAAATCAATTTTTTTTTTTTTTTACAAAATATTGGTTACATCATTAACGTTGAAATTATACATGTGAGAACAATGTAGAAAGACGTGCACGTTAAAAGCGTCCGTAATAAAAATATAAAAAACAAAGAACAATTCAAAAATTAAAATAAGCCGTGGCAGCTAAGAGATGACCAGTCTCTACTGACGGCGCCCGTTCACGAACATGACGCATGGATTAGCACCATTCAGCTCAACCATTTTGAAGGGAGCTAAATGATCCAACACACGCGCCACCGCCAGCGAGACATTAGAGTGAGCATGACATAATCTCAGCCGCCAGGGCACATTCAAGTCAATGAAAGACATACCCAGTACCTAAATGGTAGCTTTACAGTCGGTACATAGTCAAAAAAAAAAAAAATTCAAAATATTTTTATTTCATATAAACCTACATGGGCACTTATGAAACGTCAGAAGCTAGGTGCACGGTTCCAATTGGTTGTTTCCTATGGAGAAGAGCCGGCAAGAAACTCCACGGTTACTCTTTTAAAAATAATGGGCTTTTACAATATTTACAAATAACAGTGTTATTAGGTATGGGAGGACAGTGTAGGTCTTTCAACAAGTACCAGGTACTTAACAGAATAATGATGGTGAACAAATCTACAGTCTACTAGGCCTACAGCGTTCTCACATTCACAAAATTGAGAAGAATCTATATAAAGATAAATAAATTAATAAAAATAAAAACGTATTTTAAACGAAATGACGTGATTGCTATTACGGCTGTATCAAATCTCAATAATTATCATGTCCACAAAAGCCACTAATAAAGAACAGTACTCACACATGTGCTATGCAATTATACAATGCTAAGACATTGAATTTATACAATGCAAAGATAGTTTTTAAAATCTTCAGCAGCTCCAACGGTATTTTCAAATGCTAATCAATTAGTTTATGCTTGTGGAGCAGGACCAGCAATGAGCCAAGCATTTTTATCAATTATGTAATCCCCCAACTTATAATATGCCTGCCTACATAGTGTGCGTTTTATACAAGATTTGAATTTCGTCTCATTCAGTTGAAGTATGTGGGGAGGAATTTTATTGTAACATTTTAAACAGTACCCCATGAAAGATGAGTCTACTTTAGCCAGTCTGAAACCTGGTTGAACTAATAAATCCCTATTTCTTGTACAATAATTATGTCTATCACCTCTTTTGCTAAAAAGATGTAAATTTTTTCTTACGTACATGATGTTTTCATAGATATATTGACAAGGTACCGTCATGATGTTAATGTCCTTAAACAGTTCCCTTAGAGAATCGCGCCTACGGAGATAATATATGGCTCTGATAGCTCTTTTCTGCAGAATAAAAATAGACTCGATGTCTGCAGCCCGTCCCCACAGCAGAATACCATAAGACATGATATCTCATTGGGGTCTGAAATGGCAATGGGCGTTCCTCAAGGTTCAATATTGGGTCCATTCCTCTTTTTAGTTTACATTAATGATTTACCCCAATTACTTCAAAATCAACCGAAGATGGTGATATTTGCAGATGACACATCATTGATCTTTAAAATCAATCGACGGTCACAAAATCTTGACGACGTGAATAGCTCTATTCTTCAGGTCCAACATTGGTTTACGGTAAATAATTTGGTACTAAATAAAAAAAAAAACAAATGCATTAGATTTAAATTACCTAATGTTAGAAGTAGCGAATGTGACATCATATTGAACGGAGAAAAACTGGAATTTATTAAAGAAACTGTTTTCCTGGGAATCACATTAGACGAGAAATTACAATGGGGACCTCACATAACATCTCTTGCGGGGCGGCTAAGCTCAGCCGCTTATGCTGTTAGAAAGATAAGACAGTTAACAGACGTAGAAACCGCGCGATTGGTCTATTTTAGTTACTTCCACAGTATTATGTCGTATGGCATTTTACTGTGGGGTCGGGCTGCTGACATTGAATCCATCTTTATTTTGCAAAAGAGAGCTGTCAGAGCCATTTATAATCTACGTCACCGCGAATCTCTCAGGGAACTATTTAAAAGGATTAATATTATGACGGTACCTTGCCAGTTCATTTATGAAAATATTATGTATGTTAGAAAAAATCGACATCTTTTTAATAATATATAATAATATAGTCGCACTCAGCAGCATGCGTGTCGGATGCAGTGTTGATGGGGTTAGAATTAACAACATCAGCTATGCAGATGACATGGTGCTGCTGGGTCCGTCGGCGGGAGCAATCATAGAGATGCTGAAAACGTGTGAGACCTACGCTGCCGCACATGGACTGAAGTATAATGTGAATAAATGTGAATACATGGTCTTTGAGGTCAGCGGTAAACGCCGTGGAGAAGGACCCGAGTTGCTTCTGAACGGGTCTTCAATTAATAGGGTGTCAACTTTTAAATACCTAGGGCATTGTCTTGCCGCTGACCTCAGAGACGATGTAGACATTGAGAGGGAACGCAGGGCTTTAGCGGTCCGGAGCAATATGTTGTCCCGTAGATTTGCGCGGTGTACAAACCAAGTAAAAGTAACACTTTTCAAGGCTTATTGCCAAAGTTTGTACACGGGCAGTCTATGGGTCAACTGTAATAAGAGATCGCTGGATGTCCTGCGCGTCCAATATAACAATGCTTTCAGGATGTTGTTGAGGCTGCCTCGTTACTGTAGCGCGTCAGAAATGTTTGCGCAAGCCCGCACCGACGGCTTCCATGCAATTATACGCAAAAAAACTGCGTCACTACTGAGGAGAGTGAGGGGCAGTCGGAACAGCATCCTGAAAACTGTAGCCGAGAGCTTCGGCTCTCCGATTATAAAGCAGTTTGTGCGGAGGTTGATTTTTACTAACACTAGGCAATAAGTTATTTTTTGTATGTTACTAACACTATATGGATATTGTCCGAAATAAAGAAATTCAATAAAATAAGTGATAGACATAATTTTAATACTAGAAATAAAGATAAAATAGATCAACCATTTTTCAGATTATCTAAAGTACATACATCTTTTATGGGGTACTGTATTAAATGTTACAACAAAATACCTTGTGATATTTTGCAATTAAATGAAAGAAAATTTAAAGCTCATATTAAAAGTACACTTTGTAAACAAGCATATTACAAATTAGAGGATTATATCCAAGATAAGAATGCTTGGAAACATGCTGGTCCTGCTCCATAGGATAATTTAGAATCAAGACAAAATCAAACTGGTTGCAAATTTAAGTGTATATTTTATTATTATTTCTTATTATATGACATTGTTTTTACATTCTATGACCAATTCCTCGCACACTGACTTATAAATTGTGGAATCTTAGGAGGATCGTCTACTTTTACAATGTTTGTAAATATGTGAGCACCATGTATCTATCACATAATTAGTTTATCTGTTGTTGCTTCATTTTTAATTCTTAATTCTTTTTACCTATTGTGGTATAATAATTTTATTCTAGGTGCATCGTCCTCACATATAATTATATAACTAATGTACTTATACAAAATATTGTAAAACATTTTAAAAGAGTAACGGTGGAGTTTCTTGCCCATTCTTCTCCATACGAAAACTACCTCTTGGAAGGGGCAACTAGAATCAATTAATTTTTTTTGTAAATTTTTGACGTTCAAAAGTGCCTTATACGGGCCTACTTGAAATAAATGATTTGACTTTGACTTTGACTTTCCATAACTTTGATACTATGAAAATAACTGAAATAGACTAGCCTAGCGGTATCTACATCGGTTAATTGACGGATTTTTCTGACAGCATATGCTGCTGAACTTAGCCGTCCTGCAAGAGATGTTAAATGAGGACCCCATTGTAGCCTTGAGTCGAGCGTGATCCCTAGGAAAACAGTTTTATTGACAAATTCTAGTTTCTCTTGATTCAATACTATCTCACAATTACTACTTTTAACATTTGGTAAAGAAAATTTTATGCACTTAGTTTTTTTTCCATTTAATACTAAATTATTAGCAGTGAACCAATTTTGGACCTGCAGTAGGGCGTTATTTACGTCGTCAAAATTTGTAGCACGTCTATCTACCTTAAAAATTAAGGAAGTATCGTCAGCAAATAACACCATTTGTGGTTGATTTTTTAATAAATGGAGTAGATTGTTAATATACACTAAAAAGAGGAATGGACCCAAAATCGAGCCTTGTGGCACACCCATTTTTACTTTTAAACCTGGTGAATTGATACCGTTTATTTGAACTTGCTGTTGTCTATCATTTAAATAAGATTTTACTAAATTGAGCCCAAGTTTTCCAAGTCCGTAATGTTCAAGTTTCAAGAGTAAGGTTTCGTGATCGACGCAATCAAATGCCTTTGAGAGGTCACAAAAAATTCCTATTGCGTCTTGGGCCTCTTCCCACGCGTTAAAAATGTGTCTTAATAAGGTTACACCGGCGTCGGTCGTACAACGTCCTTTGGTGAAACCATACTGTTGATCGTGGAGGATTTTATTTGTGTTGAAATGATTGAGCATTTGATTAAGCATTACCTTTTCAAACACCTTGCTGAAAACCGGCAACACGGATACGGGTCTATAATTATTGGTGTCTTTACTGTCCCCGGATTTGAAAAGTGGTATTACCTTGCTGTATTTCATTAAATCCGGGAAGACTCCTTGATCCACACACAAATTAAATATTAAGGCCAAGTAAGGCGCTATGGTCTCAATTATGGAGGTACAGATTTTAATGGACTTTCCCCAAAGATCTTCGGTCAATTTGATCTTGATTTGCTTAAAAGCTTTTATTACTATTATGGGGTTAATATGCTTAAAGTTAAATTCAATCGGGCATGCTGAAACATTCGCCCTTACTAAATCAAAAGAGAGCGAGGGCGAGGAATTTAAGGTTTCAGTAGTTTTAAGTGGGACACTGGTAAAGAAATTTACAAATTCTTGAGCAACTTCTTTGCTATCGCAAATGAGACCACCACATGACGTCTTCAGGGTGTACTCCGAATTATGCTTTTTGTTCCTGTTCGTGTCATTATTGATAATTTTCCAAACCGTCTGTATTTTATTGTCTGCTGATTTAACCTTGTTGCTAATGTATAAGGCTTTAGCTGTCTTACAAGTGTTCTTAAAAGTTCTAGAGTAAGAAGCAACATATTTATTAAAAGTTTCCGTGTTAATATAAGGCTTAAGGCCATACAGCTCGAAAAGTCTATCCCTACTTTTCCTGAGTCCTTTAGTTGCCCAGTCACTAAATAAAAACTTAGGGCTGATAGTCTTAGTGTTCTTCTTAAAAGAATTATCGAACTCGGTTTGGACTAACGAAAAGAATTCTTTATACAAAATATTAACATTGTTCATTGTAAAGTCCTGATTACTTAACTTACAAACTAAAGCGCTATTATATTTATTTAAATTAACAGATGTTATTGGTCTGTATTGTATCTGCACTTTTTGTATTGGAATGTTGGACTCAAAAGTTATGGTTTGACCACTGTGATCAGATGGGAGATAATTAACTATTGCTTTATCTTCTTGTATACATCAATTATATAATTATATGTGAAGACGATGCACCTAGAATAAAATTACTATACCACGATAGGTAAAAATAATTAAAGATGCTCACGAACGGTGCTCACATATTTACAAAAATTGTAAAATTAATCGATATTCCTAACATCTTTACAAGTAATAGGTACTAACAAGTCAGTGTGTGAGTTCAAGTAATCACAGAATGTAAAATCAATATTTTAAAAAAAATATATACAATTAAATTAGCAACCAGTTAGATTTTGTCTAGATTCAATTGTCCTATGGAGCAGGAGCAGCATGTTGCCAAGCATTTTCATCTTGGATATAATCCTCTAATTTGTAATATGTGTACTTTTTATATGAGTTTAAAATTTTCTTTCATTTAATTCTAATATATCACAAGGTATTCTGTTGTAACATTTAACACAGTACCCCATGAAAGATGTCTGTACTTTAGATAGTCTGAAAAATGGTTGATCTATTTTATCTTTATTTCTAGTATTAAAATTATGTCTATCACTGCGACACTGAACACTAATTTAAGAAAAAAATCTACGCGCGATTATCTCGAATCTATACTTTCTGTTTGTCTTTGGTTGTCTAAGTTAGGAGGGCAGAATAGCTTGATGCCCCTTGTCACCTAGTTACTTGTAGATTTTCGAGAAATCCAAAAACAGTAAATCGATTTTTTTTGTCAAGGTCATCAAATACCAAACAAATTAATTACAAAAAAACAAACAAACTTTAACACAAACGGGGTTAAAAAATGTAAAAGTAATGTCAAACCTAATGGCTTATTTATGTAGATATTAGTACCAACTTTTTACAAGGAATAAGATTTTACTTGGGTACAGTCAATCCCTCTTCAACAATCAATCCCTCTTTTCATCCTCTTAGGGGTAGAATTTCCAAAAATTTCCTTCCTATTCCTCACTTTCGTTTTGTAAGTTTGTGGCAGCATCAACATCGCCACATGCGAACTAGCAGTTGCCCACCAGATACGACACCCGTCTGGTCGGAGGATCTTCCATTTTCTATGGAGGATGAGTGAACTCTACACCCTGTTCCTCATACCTCTATAAGTTGTTGTGCAAAATTGCATGCTTCTAAACCCAGCAGCTTAGGCTTTGCGTTGTCTGTGAATGAATTAAGAAATTAAGACTTTTAAAGTAAATAAAAACGATACGCCAAATGAATGTCCATTTTCTTGTTGTGTGATAAGCCCTGGGCGCAGGCTAGGCGCAGCGAAAACTTACAAATGAAAGGGCCAAACAAAAATTTAACGTAAATTCGAACAATTTTAAAATTGTAAACACACGTTTCATGCATAATAAGTCTTTACCTATGAAATTGCCGTTTTGTATGAAAAAATTTAAACGATTTTTTTTCATGTATTTTTTATTTGTATTAATCGAAGTAATCACCCATGCAATCAATGCATCTTTGCCAACGCAGTGGCAGTTTATTGATGCCCTTCTTAAAGAAATCAGCTGGACGGGAGGCAACAAATTCTTCAAAGGCATTTTGTACTGCCTCTCGGGTATTGAATTTTTTTCCCGCCAAGAAGTTATCCAAATTCTGGAAAAAGTAGTAGTCTGTAGGCGCAAGGTCTGGTGAGTAGGGCGGATGACGGAGAGCTTCCAACCCCAGTTTTTGCAACTTGGAGACCGTCTGCTGTGCAGTATGAGGTCGCGCGTTGTCGTGCAGGAGCAGCGGAGACGAGCGATTGACCAATGCTGGTTGGAGATGAGCCAGCTTTCCATCATTGTGTTCAGTTCTTCACGGTACACATCTGCAGTAATGCTCACCCCGTTTGGTAAGAATCTGTGATGAATCACACCGGCGCTAGACCACCAAACAGTGACCATCACTTTTCTAGGGGTAAGTTTTCGTTTAGGGCATTGTTTAGGTGCTGAACCAGGATCCAACCAACTTGCTGAGCGCTTGCGGTTATCAAACAGAATCCATTTTTCATCGCAGGTAACAATGCGGTTCTAAATTCCTTCATTTGTGTGTCTGTTGAGCAGTGCAAGGCACGTCTCGACGCGTATTTCGGGCTGGCGATCATTGAGTTCGTGGGGCACCCATTTGTCAAGCTTTTTTACCTTGCCAATTTGACGCAAATGGACCAATATTGTTTTGACGCTAACGTCGAAAGCTGCTGCTAATTCAGCCGTAGATTGTGTATCATCAGCTTCCACAATCGCCTTTAATTCGTCATTGTCGACCAGTCTTCGGACGACGAAAAATGAACCTCGCGAGGTTCATTTTTCAGGTCGAAATTTCCAGAACGGAAGCGAGCAAACCAATAACAGGTGGTGCGTTGGTCTGTAGTGTTAGCTCCGTAAACGTCGTTGATGTTGCGTGCCGCTTGTGCCGCGTTGCTGCCACGACGGTACTCATATTCCATAATTACTCGAATTTTTAACGTATCCATGATGACGAAAAAGATTGAAATGCGATGAAAATGTAACACTAATCAATAAACAAATTACTACTGTTGGAAAAAAAAACATGTTTTTAAAATAAAATTAATTTGAAATTAGAATTCTTAGCCAAACAAAAAATATTTTGATTTGAAATGTCCAGTACTGAAGAACGGCAATTTCAGAAAGGTAAAGACCTAATATTTACTAAATTTCCCCGTCACGAGAAGCTATAAATTTTGTTAATAAAGAACTTCTTCTAAGTAACGTAGTGAAACAAATTCAATCAACTCAAAGTACAGTCACAGGCACTTAACTTGGCAAGGGTTTAGCGTATTGGGAGTAAGTTTGCTCATGTTACACTTAGTGCAACAACAAAAAAAACACTTTTATTGTATGCCATTATTCTGTGGTTATTGGCATAATTTATTATTGAACATGCTTATTAAGAAAAACAAGCAAAAACGAATTCTGCGCATTTACGATTCTTGCCAAGTTACGTGCCGGCGACTATAACATGCGTGTAAAACGAAACTAACGAACAATTTCACTCGGTCGGGTTATATGATGATATGAAGATCGAATTAGGCCAGAACAAGAACTTTTCACATTAAACTAAAGAAAGAAAATGAGGAGTTAATACCTATGTTTCTGATTTATCTATAAGGCTTAACTACAATGTTAAGAACAACATTCTCGTCAGGATAATTTAAAGATAAACGGAATTCCTGAAAATCAAGCCGAAAATCTAATAAGTACGGTAGTTCAACCAGGGAAAGCTGTTTCCTGCAATATTGAAGCTGATGACGTTTCTTCAATAACTCGTGTCAAAAAACTCGACTTGCAGAATAGCCATCCGCGTTCTATCATCGTCAAACTGAAAAATTCAAAGAAACGTGATGAAGTTTTAGCATCAGTCACAAAATTCAACCGAGCTCATGTTACCGATAAACTTAACTCAAGTCACTTGGGCTACGGTAGCACCAAACAGCCAGTCTTCGTCTGCTAACATCTGTCACCCCTAAATAAAGCCATACATGCAGAATCTAGGAAAATGGCGCGTGAGAAGAGCTAATAAATAATAAATATTTTTGGGTCCGCGGTGGCCGCGTAAAGAAGATGGAGCACGTGCTGTACAGATTAAGAGCCTGCACGCTGCTTCTTTAATGTATGTACCCAAAAACCCAGGACCGGGAAACCCGTGAGTAAATCTTTAAAATTCACTGTCTACTACCAGAATCTCCGCGGAATGCGAACAAAATTAGGTGATTTCAATATTGCGGTTAATGTCAATCAATATGACATGATTGTTGTGTCCGAGACATCGCTCAATGATAACATCAACAACGGAGAGCTGTTTAACGCTCGCTATACTATTTACAGGAGAGATAGGGCTTCCAGCGCACTTACAGTTAAAGAAGGGGGTGGCGTTCTTATTGCTGTGTCCAAGGCCTTGTGGTCAAATAGTTGGACTACGGGGAAGGACCGGATTCCGCGCGGGCTTGTCAGTGGGAAACTACTCTGCCGGGGTTGCGGGAAAGTCCGAAAGGGATACCGTGGCCCCTGGCAATGTACAGGCAACGGAAGGAACACGGGTGGGTTTTAGTCAGTAAGAGTCTGACACGCCCTCCCGCTCCACCCAGAGCGGGAGAAGTTATTTGATAATTTCCCACCCAAAAAAAAAAAAAAAAAAGTGGGAAACTACTGCAGAGGACCTCTGGATACGTGTAAAGATAAATGAGGGGAAGAAATTAACCATTTGTGCTATTTACTTACCACCGCCTGTGACACAGTAACACCTAGACATGTTTCTGAGTTCGCTGCCGCTTCTGCAGCTGATTATGTACTAATCAATAGCAAGTTAAGAGAATGAAATTGGAAAGAGCGACTGGACCCAAGCGCAAATGTCAATGCTATGATAGAGGTGCTTTATGAATCCGTTCAAACAATTTTTAATGAGAATATTCCTAAAATTAAGTATGTAAGTAAAAACTTTCCTCCATGGTATTCCAAAATCTTGGTGAAAGTTCTCAATGAAAAAGAAAAGCTAAGACAACGTTTAAAAAAATACGGTAATCCGCGTGATGATATTGAGTACACAATGCTCGATGATAGGGCACGGTCGATTATTAAGAGTTGTTACAGAAAGTATGTCCACTCTGTGGAGAAAAACATCCAGTCAAACCACAAAGCGTTCTGGTCTTTCGTTAAGACCAAACATTCTAAATGTAGCTCTATACCATCCGAAATTACATTAAACGAATCAATCGCTACGACAGGGGAAGAAGTATGCAAACTTTTTGCTCCTCAATTCTCGTCTACGTTTTCTGTCGCTAGCAAAAATACTAGAGCAGTAACAAATGCCCTATTATTTCTTCAATTTGTACTCAATAAAATAGATTTTACTGAGAGGGAAGTTTTTAAAGCACTTAATAGCATTGAAGTTACCAAGGGTGCTGGGCCGGACGGGCTGCCGCCGCACTCTTTATAAAAAAATGAGCTCGTAATTTGGCATATCCCCTTACCTTCATTTTTAACAAATCACTAGAAACATCTACATTTCCTACAGAATGGAAATAAGCTAACGTGGTTCCGATATTCTAAAAAGGTGATTGCGCCGATGCTAAAAATTATCGACCGATCTCTATCTTGTCCATATTCTCAAAAGTTTTTGAATCAATGACTTGCCCTATATTAACATCCCATGTTAAAACACAACTCTCCCCACAACAGCATGGTTTCTGCAGCAAAAAAATCTACCGTCACCAGTTTGGTATCATACCTTGATGAAATCTGTATGAGCATTGTCTCTGGCCTACAGATCGACGCTCTGTACGAGGGCGAATCAAAAAGTACTTAGAATTGCATATATATAAAACCTTTTTGAGAGAAGTTCATTATTCAAATTAAAGAGTGTTAATCACACAATATTAACGCAAAATGTCACTTGTTTTTGTCAGTTCGTTCGCACCATAGACGTATAAAAAAGGTCGGATGGAACTCCCGCTAAGACAAAACTGTGTCCCGTAATGGCGGCGACTAATTCATGTGTGAGTGAATTTAGGGATGCCATGTAAGCCAAATTTACCAATTTATTATTGCTTTGTTTTATTAAGACAAAAAGTCGTGTCTAGGCAGAATTATACCGTGCCATTTCAAAAGGTTAATGGTAAGAACCAATTATTATGAAAATATAAAAGAAAGAAAAATAGGTAATAAAACACAGTTAATTGAAAATATTTTAAATGTTTAAAATTTTACTTTTTAACATGATGTTTTCGCACGGGCGTATTTTTATTGCGGCGATTTTTTTTCGCGTATTGGATTTTCGACGCTCTGTTTAGCGCCGAGAGTTGAATATCCAACAGTGTATTTTATTGACGCGCTGGGATACGCGCTGGATGCGCTCTGTTGGATTCTCAATGCTCGGCTCAATACCGAGAGTTGAAAATCCAGTGTACAAAAGAAGATCGCCGCGATAAAAATGCATCTGTGCGAACCTGGGCTAAGGAGCCGGGGAGCACGGCTCGCAGCAGCCATCTTGGAATTTCATTTTGACCAAATTCACACTTTCTCATAGAGAATGTCGCATAGAGGGCCATAAGTGCTCAGGGACACGACGCCCGTCGCCGCGACGCCACCGCGATTTCTACCAGTTTACTCCCGTTCTAATAAAATAGATCACAAATATTACAATACAATATAGCAAACACATCATATACATCTTCCACACTTTATAGTTCATATAAATTTCCCATATTTCGGGTAATTTGCACACGTGAATATTGACAACACTGACCTTGTGACGAATTTTATCGAATGAAGATTGATTTTGATGTATAAAATCGGGAATTAAATGATTGAATTATTCATTTACCCGTGAAACGTGATTCCTGGATTTTTACTACGGTTTTTACACCATTTCACCACACAAGAAATGCTGTATCTTAAAAAAGAAATATCGCCGCATAGACGTATCGCCTGTGTTGACATTTGCGCGTAAATGGCTGACTATTGTGTGAATGTGTGCTGTACGTACAGCGAGCTGGCTGACTCTGAGTGACACAGTTTTTTGTTAGCGAGAATCCGTCCGACCTTTTTTATACGTCTATGGTTCGCACGTAATAAATTGTTTTGTGCAACGAGTTGCTAAAAACCCAAAATAATGGATAAAATTGAGTGCGGTGATATTTTATCACCGCACTCAATTTTCTCAGTTTGAAAAAAATGTCTACGAAGGAAATTTTTTCGGACATTCAGCAGACATTAGGGGATGATGCTGTACCCTATTCTACGGTTGCGTAGCGTACTGAGTGGCTGAATTTAAAAGAGGTAGATCAAGCTGTAAAGATGACCCGCGTTCTGGGCGGCCTTCAACCTCCGTTACGGAAGAAAATGTCAAAAAAGTTAAGAATCAGGTTTTGGAAGACAGAAGAATTACTATAAAACATATAGCTGAGATCCTAAAGATATCATTTGGTAGCGTTCAATCCATTTTAATTGATTCACTGGGGTTCAAAAAAGTGTCGGCAAGATGGGTGCCACGAATGTTAACCGACGAAAAAAAAAGCGACGTTTGGAAATTTCTAAGCATAATCTCGAAATGAATTTTTGCCATCGCCTTGTCACCATGGATGAAACGTGGGTCCACCATTTCGATCCTGAAACTAAGAGACAAAGCATGTCTTGGAAACGGCCATCCTCTCCATCCATTAAGAAATTTCGAGTTGCTCCTACCGCTGGCAAAGTTATGGCCTCATTGTTCTGGGATAGTGAAGGAATCCTTTTTATTGATTACTTACATGCCAAAAGGCCAGACGTTTACTGGACCCTATTATGCAAATTTAATCCCGAAAGTGCGTGAAGCGATAAAAACGTCGTGGAAAACTATCGTTGGGCATGTTGTTTCTGCAAGATAACACTCCTGCTCATCGATCGGAAGTTGCGCTCAAAGCAATCCGCTGTGCTGGCTTCAATCTCCTTGACCACCCACCATATTCTCCGGACTTAGCTCCAAGTGATTTTCACTTATTCCCAAAATTAAAAGAGGACATTCGTGGAATTTACGATAATGACGCGGTTATGACTGACGTAGAGGAGTTTTTCGAGAGTCAAGAAAAACATTTTTTTTCACAAGGAATAAGGAAGTTAGAAACGCGTTATTCTAAATGCATTACATTGGAGAGAGATTATGTAGAAAAATAAAATATTTTTGTTTAAATCTTTGCATTTTTTAATATTGATTCCAAGAATTTTTTGATTCACCCTCGTATATATACCGACTTCAGCAGCGCTGTTGATAAGGTAGACCATGAAATCTTGCTGCTGAAATTACATGGTCTTGGCATACGCGGGGCCCTGCTGGAGTGGTTCAGATCGTATCTATGTGGGTGAAAACAGAGAGTGGTGGTAAATGGCTATCAATCTCCGGAGTATATCGCAACCCCCGGTGTTCCTCAAGGATCTCATACTGAGCTAATTTTCTTTGTTGTTTTCATTAATGACATAATACATTGCATCAAACATAGTCAATGTTCCTTATTTGCCGATGACCTTAAAATCTATCGTCAAATAAAAACTCAAGAAGACATTGCTCTACTTCAATCTGATCTGAACTCAATACAGAGCTGGTGCGTGGTGAATGGGATGGTTCTGAATGCCAGCAAATGTTATCACATAACATTTACGCGGAAAAGCATCCCATACCATTAACTTACTCCCTCAATGTAATGTCATTGCAACTAGTCAAGAACAAACGGGATCTAGGTGTGCTTAGCAGTGATCTCTCATTTACCACACACATAAATAATGTCATTGAAAACGGTTGGGTTTATCAACAGACTGAGCTAAGAATTTAAGGGAACCTTGGCATTGAAATTGATCTATAACACCTTTGTGCGCGCGCCTCTTAAAATATGCGTCTCCCGTGTGGAGTCCGACTTATAAAATTCATATAGAGCGAATTGAAAGCGTTCAAAAAACAATTACGAGGTACTTGCGGTTTAAAGACCACAAATGTCCATATAGAGCCGATTACGCAGAACGGGTGAGCTACTTCAAATTAGACTCATGGAAACGACGAAGAGTTCAAAATGATCTGACAACTCTTTATAAAATAGTTAACGGGATAACATCAACTCCACATATCTTTAACAAAATTAACCTAGACGTACCTCGTCATTCTCACCTCCGCTCCAAGCGTACCACTAGGACGTTTGCCACTAAACCGTGTCGCACAAAACTGGGCCAGCATGCTCCAATATTTAAAACTAAAATGATTCAAATTGATCTGTAATCAGTTGCCTACTTATACTTAAACTGACTTATTAAAATTTAATAATAATTTAATTTTAATTTAATTACTTACGTTGAAATTTTAATTTAATTGTGTTGGAATTTAATTTAATAATGTTATCAAAAATAATTATTTCATTATATTTTTATTTTTTTGGAGCGGTAGGGCGTGTCAGACTTACTGACTAAAACCCACCCGTGTTCCTTCCGTTGCCTGTACGTTGCCAGGGGCCACGGTATCCCTTTCGGACTTTCCCGCAACCCCGGCAGGCATCGGTCCTATCGGACCCCTTCAGTTGCTGACATCTCTTTGAGGCGCACGTGGAACACAACGCGCCGTCGACCCGGGCCTGGTCCTTATCGGACGGCGAGCTACTGTAGCTAGCTATCACTTTGTTACCTTATTTGCGAATATTTTGTTGTGATTTTGTGTGGTTGTATTGCTCTCATGCAATGTGAAGAAATGTATTATTTATCATTTTATTCTGTTATCAAATCTATATAGGTAGTCATTTTACTTACTTTATTTTTAATTTTATAAACATTGCAATGATTAAAAAAAAAAATAACATTGTTCATCTTTTAATAAGAAAGTTGCGCAAGCCTATAAGTGATATATTTACACAGTATTGAAGATTTGTGATTACCTATTGTTTATTCTTGTAAATATGTCGTTGGTGTGCCTTGCTCAATAAAAAAACAGACCCGTTCCAGTATCACAATTTGGGATTATTTGTTTCGCTACGTAACTTAGTAGAAGTTATATTTATTTACAAAATGTATAGCTTCTCATGACGGGGACTTTAGTTTTAAGACATCATTGGTATCTATGGGTGATATTGTGCTTGCTCCAAAATATTTTATGTCAAAATCCCTTAGGATCGATGTATTTCGATTTAAAAAATCGTTCAAATTTACGTTTACGTTGCGCGTTCGTACTAGGGCCTCAGGTCCGAGATATTAGGTTTGTTGTACGTTATTAACTAGTCACAAAATTTGCCTTTGATCGGGGTTGTGCAGTACAGTCCACAGCACGTCAGTGGCAACAATTTGATACTTAGCGCCTTTAGAGGCATTTAGAGCGGTTTGATAGACGATGTTACCGCTGACGTGCGTGTGCCCGTACCACACGCGAGCTTGTTATCTATAAACGTACAGTTGTTTTATTTGCATGCATAAGATTGATTTATGTTAATTTATTTGTTTGTTATGTTTATTTTGCGTTTACGTTGCTTGCAGCTACGCGCGCTCGCGTCGCGCGATGAACTCGCACTGACAACGTTCGTCGCTGGCGACCGCGACCGCTATACTAGCTCAATCGTACGCGTCGACCGCGCGACACAACGGCACACGACCGACACGCCACTCGTCACACGCACCCCACACGAATCGCCACACGTACAACTCGCACAACTAGCACTCACGAGCTCCCTACAGACTACGTCGCACAACGAATGGGGATCAAATTGTGCAACTACGTATAACCCTCATTAGTGGTGGTGGGTGAGTGGCCGCGCGTGGGCGCCGTGCGGCCCGTGCGACCCCTGCGGGCCCCACTCGACAACAACTTAAATTGTTCATCACCCATACATTAGACACCAATTAGAACTGTCAAACATTTTCTCAACAAAATGTGCACGTGGTCAGCACTGCTAAAATTTATATTATCGGGTTTTATTTTCATTTTTGTTTCTGCTTCAGCACCCCCAAAAACTTTGAAAGTTATAGAAATGCCCAACAGCTAGCATTTTTCCATTGCCGCCCTCTTGGACAAAAGTACATTTTAAGATCTTTGTTTTTTAAACGGGATCAGGGTAACCCTTGAAAATAATTAAAATCCCGCATATTTTATCTGTAACTAACCTCTATCATTAAAACTATTTCGATGATATTCGAAATCGAAAAGCCCTTAAAATGACGTACATACTTAGCTTGCACGTCACGCGGGCCGGGCAGACGCCACCGGACTGCGTGCAGTATGGCGGCGCTCGTGTTGTCCGTGTTTGTTGAAAATTAACATATATTTTATTTATTCCAACGATACGTTGAGAAAGAATTATAATGATAATAAATCTAGATCTATTACTTAGATGAAAATTACATTTTATAGCTCGCATAATTGATCTCGACTACTATGTTGTTTTCGTAGTAAATTATTGTGGTTAACAGTAAAGTAAAAATATGAGTAAGTATAGGGCAACTAGGCCTGCGACTTATAATAAAAATGCTCTGTGTTGTGAATTTCGTCTCAAATGGTTTTATTGTGTAATAAGTAGTGTTGAGGTAACAATAACTTACTCAGTGAATACGTCACACGGTCACACGCGCGCCACCGGCACACGCACGCCACTGCCACGCGCAACAAACACGCACGCCGCGCGTTTACACTTGATGTCGACGTAGCGGCCGCGTGATCATAATTCCTCTAGAGACAGATATTTCTGTTCCTGTTTGAACTACACTAACATCATCCGTTGCGTGATAAATGGATCTCACCTCACCATCCCTCCAGTGGATCACACGAAGACTGCACTTAGAACTCGCAAGTCCAAAAAGAACTTGCGCTTATTTAGAGCACATAAACCTCTTAAGATGCATTTCAATGAAATAACGATTGAACCGCGAGCTAGGTGCGGCTTCTGGTTCTCGTTGCAACCGTCGATGGAGTGCCACGAGTCGAGCGGCTGGTGCCAACCAGCGCTTGTTGCAGCTTCATATCGTAACTGTACATTGTTATAGGATACACAAAAACTGACTTTTAAGTAATGTAGCACTGTGATAATATTATCTTTTGTTGTATTGTCTTTTGATATTTTAATTTATTATTTTATGTTTAAAATGTTTAGTAGTGGTCGCTGTTAGTTGCATGACGTCAGATTGTTCAGGTTTGTCTGTCTGAACACTAAAATGTTCTGTATTTTTTTTCTGTATGCAGCTTTGCTTCGAAGTCCGCAATAAACAAATATAAACACCAAATTAATGTCCTATTTCCATGAAAATAGCTTCCCGTTCATTTAGTGGCAAGATTGTGCTTGTTATTCGAGAGCGATGAGTTTGCTAACATTCAGCTATAAGTTAAGCTTTCTTTAAGCTAGCTATCTGGAGATCTTTATTCACGGAACTCGTTACCCAAGGCGAGGCGATTGCCGCTCTTCAAGGGGCAGTGGTCATTAGCGAAACAAGGGACTTGCTAAAATGTATTTGGAGATAATCCACACTAATGGTGAATGTCATAGTGTAGATTGCGTGGCATTAGTCCTAAATAACCTGATCCCAACATACTGTACCAACAGATGTTAGATTTTGTCCATTTGTAAGTTTCAAAAACTTTTCCAGTCACCCATATGGGAAACAATTACCTCTAGATTAGCGGAGCTTTCACGCTTAAAGTTATCTCACAACTTTTAGACTTTGAATAACAGTGCGGCCTAAGTGTGGTTCAATGACACTGACAATCAAGATGTTTAAACTTAAAATCTACCATAATCCTTTTTGATTTTCGTTTACAATAACAGGTGTTGCTAAGCTTGCCTTAAAAGACAACGCTGTCTCTCCTCAAAATGGACTAAATAAATTTTTAAACAAACTAAGATAGAGGAACCATCAGGAAGTGTTAGGTCTGTGGCAGCCATCAGGAGGCTGACTGGAAAATAGATCATCAGATGAAATGAAACTGGAAGAGCCGCTGGGCTTACAGAAAAATTACTTTTGAAAAGTAGTAAAAGAGAGGGTTTAACTCAAGAGATTGTATAATGTAATGCTCAGCCTAACATGTTCCCGCTGAGTGGACAAAGGGTCTCCTTTCTTTGAGGGGGACAGGATTTATTGTATGATAATATTTAATTCCCTAAGAAAATATTTAAATTATGTTTGTGTACAGACGACAGCACATCAACCGATTACAATCTGTCAATTTCTTTAATAGTTTTTCAACTTTATTACTAAAGCATAAGGTTCAAAGTTGATTGGGAAAATTTGACAGTTTCGGGTAGGTTGACCTGCTGGCGTCTGTACATGATTCACATTTCAAGTTGATTTAATTAAAAAATGATGAGACTTCATTTACATGCGTCACTACTTGACTAATTTATTGACCATTTTAATAACAGCTCCGTATTAAATTTCAGTTTGAATAAACTTTAACTTTCTCATGTATGACATTGAGTTTGTTTCCACATCTTTATAAAATTACTTATCAATGAGATTCAAAAATGTCTGTACAATTGATTGGTCTCATAACTTCCAAGTAAGTAACCTAATTTGTATTAATTATGGATATTATAAGTGATCCAATTATCCTTTACTGATGAGATTATTATTCAGTTTAGATTTTATTGATTATCTGTTACTTATCAGTATAGTGTAGCTTTATAATTCATGTTCACCTTAAATAAGTCAAATAAATTAGCCATTAATTTATAACATCTTATGGAAGATATATTCATTTTTGCATTTACTAGGATAAATAGATTAAAAACTCGTAATTGTTTTATTGGAACATTTAAAGAATTCAGACCGAAATATAATTTTTAATTCACATAGCGTCTCCATCCTTCAGGTACCTACTCTCACCGGCAGATATCAAACAGTTCTTCAAATCAAATGTTATGTGTCAAAGGAAACATAATAGAGCTGTTTTGCATTACTTAAAACAAAACAGTTATTATGTTATGAAAAACATAAAGGTACCATTCCGTGCCCGACCGCAGGCAGCAACTACACGCGACGTGTCGCGGCGATAAAAGAGGAAATGTAGGTACGTTATTCTAGTAAAATTCTAGACTGCTTCCTTCAATCAAATGTTATGTTTTTCATAACATATTAATTGTTTTGTTTTAATGCAAAACAGCTCTATCATACTCTCTGCAAAACAGCTAATCATACGTCAACGTTGCACTGTTAATACGTTAAACAACAAAATAATGTAACGTATAAAACTGCCGTGTGATCCCAAAACTGATACAGTACATTTTATATCACAATATTCGACGCTTACGCTCTCTGCAGGGCCACATCTGTGTATGCGAAAATTGTGTGAACTACAGGGTTTCTCAAACGTAGTGGTCCAGAGGCAAATACAGTAAAGTGGAGGTGGCCACCTATCATTTATAAATTTAGAATTTGGGATGTTCAGAAAATTTCGCTAATATAATCATTTTCAAGAAATTTACACTTTCACTTGGATTTTTCGCCCCAGTGAAAAAAAATTTCGACTTAGCCAGAGTTCAAATCTGGCTAAAAGATAGCCTTGATAGTGTAGTTACAAGATTATGTTACTATTTACGTTCAGTGTGGCTCTGCAATACTTCAGATTTAATTTTTCTTGTCTTTTCTAACTTTTAATAAAACTTTAGCGAAACTTACTCAGCCCAGATTTAAAAAGAAATGTACTAACTACCGAGTACGTGCACTGTATGGTTAGGGCCCTTACACCTTGAGTTGATGCTGATTGATACACTGATTATTGATTGATTGATATTTATTGATAAAAGTATGATTGCATGAAAGATGAGTGCACGCGGTATGAATGCTATTCGTGTACTAAATTGGCCGGCCCGGCGCAGGTAAAATGCTGACATATTAATATGAAAACTGTGCTGTGCTTGCACTGTACATGCTCCAGGCCCGGAGAAGATAAGGGTGCACAGGTGATATGAATCGTGATGAGTTACAAAGGGATAAAACATCATTTCTTGTAAAATAACTTAAATAACACTACATTGATCTGTATTGACTTCCAAAACGTGGTGACGACGCCCTGTCAACTATGCGTGTGCCGCTGGGGCTGTTGTCAACCGTAGCGATGGTCTGTGACGGTCTTCTTGCAGCTGTCGTGTAGTGCACGTTGGGCTCCTGATGATCCTGTTGAACCGTCTCCCTGTGCGCTCGAAGCCGTCGCAACCCATAGACGAGAACACTGATAATGATCACTGCAACCACAGTGTATATAGCGATGTAGTGGTGGATGTCGTGGGATGATACTTGATCTGTCAATGCCTCAACTTCCTTCGCTCTGGCATTCTTGATGGCGAGACTGATGTCTTCCAAATCCTTTTGTCGTTTGATAGTCTCTTCGGTGTCGTTCAGTACGGCAGCGAATGGTATAGTCAGATTGATGATATTATGATTTATAGACGGGATCTCAATATCTATGACGTCTGTTTTTGTATGGATTGAGTTAGTGAAGCTTTGTTGCGAATAAATCGTGAATGTTTGACCTTTGATTACGCAACCGGCACCGAGTGTCAGTACCCCGGCCTTGCTGAGTCGTTCAGCAGTAATACGATCCTCACATATGACTCGCACGGTGCATTGTCCGCAACAATAATACAAATATGAGTTGACGATGCTTAATTCTATCCATTGATCTAAACATTCTTTGGTTTCAGTTTGGCATTGATTTGCAACTTGATCCTTAACACACAGATTATTGTCTGAGGTCATTTGATAAATAGGCCTTTTCAGAGGGCAAATGAAGTCGTCATGGTCGTAAGGCGTACATCTTCTCCAATCGTCTTCCGACATCGGTATGTACGAGTCTTTGTGGATGTTTATCGCTAAGTGATGCGCGATAGGTGTGATTGTGACCATGCTTTCAGCTACTTGCAGCGGGATTGGTGTGAGGTTGTAAAGCTCATAGTCTTCTCTAGTCACAAGAGGAATCTTGACTTCAAAAATCATGTATTGTTTGGTTGTTCTTGTTTTTACTTTCAGTAAATGATATATATTGCCAAGATCCGTTTGAATATTATTTATGGGTATGGTCAGCTCCTTTGATAGTTGTCCTGTTATAGTATTGAGTTCATCTCTCAGCTGTGTTGGTGTTAAGAGGTGAAAGTTGAATTTTTCATAGAAAATATTCGCCACTGTATCTACCAGCGTTTCCTGGATATTTTTCAGGTTTGACAGCATATCGTTTGCCACCAAGGCTGATAAAGTAAAGTCACTTCTGCTGTCTGTCTTTTGAATTTGCTCTTTTATTTTGTTTATTCCCAGATTGTAGTTGATTATGTGTTGATTAATGAGTTTATGTTGTTTTTCCAAGGCGGTTTCTACTCGTTTGATAACATTGAGTTCTGCTTCAACGATTGATGTCTGGTTTTTCCACAATAAGGCAAGATGTTTTTGATCTTTCTTGATAAGGTCGATATCTGTCTGATATTTTTCGGCAAAATCTTCGTCCAATATTCCAAATAAACTACGTGCAACGTAGCCTACCCCGTTGATAAGGCCTCTACGCCGGCGCAATCGGTGCATTTGCTGACCTAGTAAAATGCTGTTGTAGTGTTCGAGTTCGTCGTACCCATGACGTAACTGTAATCGGACTACGTCACATTGTGATATTTGACATGTTGAACATATGTTTTCCAGGTGATTCATATATTTGTTGAGTACGTCTATTCCTCGCCAATATGGAGCCATATCGCAGTAAACTATTAGCTTCTATTCTTCACGTTGTAGTCGCATATTGGCTACCTTGTCAAAATATATGCTTTGATTATTGCTCAGACTTGAGAACTTGTATTCGCTTCTTGCTGTAGGTACCATTGCCATACGAATCATGAGTATGGTATAAATTAAGTTGCATAATTTTGATGACGATTGTCGTGTTCGTTGACTTGATACGTTACTTGCGGATTTTTGATGTTCTTGCTCTTCCGATTGATTTTCATTAATAGGTAATAATGATAGCTTTGATATTGGTCTTTTCATTGATTTTTTGTCCGAATAGTAACCACCCGGACGTACCCATCTTTTCCGGGATGTAGTTCCGTGATTCTTCCCATAGCCCACTTTCCTGATGGTAACTGTACGTCGTGTATTATGACAATGTCGTTAATCTTCAAGTTTGTGTGCGATTGCCGCCATTTGCTACGCACTGACAATTGACTTAAATATTCCGCTCTCCACCTTTTCCATAAATCATCCATGATTTTTTGGGTGAGTTGCCACCTCGTACGTAAATCTTTTTCCGTTTCGATTAACGTCAAGGTTGGTCCGCTTGCTAGAAAGTGGGATGGCGTGAGGTAATCCAAATCTTCTGGATCTTCACTTAGAGCGCCCAATGGTCGCGTGTTTAAACATGTTTCTATTTGTGCTAGTACTGTCGAATATTCTTCAAAAGTCAGCCTTTGTTCGCCGATCACTCTCTTTAGGTGGTACTTTAAGCTCTTCACAGCTGCTTCCCATACGCCTCCCGCGCTTGGCCAGGATGGGGCGTTAAAGTGCCAATTGATCTCCATGTCGGTGATTGCTTCGTAAAATTCCAGGTCTAACACTTTTTGAATATTGATGAATTCTTCATTTAGAATTCTGCTGGCTCCTACGAAGTTTGTACCATTGTCGCTGTATATATGTTTTGGGGTGCCTCTTCTTGCTGACATTTGGTCCTTCGAGCCGGAACTTCGTAGGAGCCAGCAGAATTCTAAATGAAGAATTCATCAATATTCAAAAAGTGTTAGACCTGGAATTTTACGAAGTTTGTACCATTGTCGCTGTATATGTTTTGGGGTGCCTCTTCTTGCTGACATTCTGCGTAATGCTGATAAAAATGCTGAGGAGGTCAGATCCGGGACTAATTCCAGATGTACAGCTTTTGTGGCCATGCATACGAACACAGCAATGTATCCTCCTCGCCCTTTGTTTGTTTTAACGTAGACAAAGCCAGTGTAGTCAACCCCTGAGTGATAGAAAGGTCTTGCTGGATTGCTGCGTGCTGCAGGCAAGTCTCCCATTAATTGCTCTTGTTTGATTGGATCGTGACGTTTGCACTTGACACAAGTTCTAAGGCGTTTCTTGACTGATCGATTTCCGCCTAGAATCCAATATTGTTGACGCAGCCAAGCTTGTGTGATTCGAGCTCCGCCATGATACGTCATCTGATGTCCTTGGTCAATCAGCAAGTTACTGAGATGAGAGTTTCTAGGTATTGTGAGTGGATTTCTCATATTTTGATTGATATTCGCATTAGCGATCCTCCCGCCAACTCTCAGCAAGCCTTCTTGATCCAGGAATGGGTTCAACTTCAACAGATTACTTTTTGCGCTTACTTGTTTGTGTTTCTGAAGACTGATAATATCTTGTCTGAATTCCGACTGTTGGATTTGCTTGATGATGAAATTTCTCGATTTCTTCATTTCGCCTATTGTTAAAAACTTTGGTTTGTGCTGGTTACGTGATATTGCGCGCAAAGTCCAAGCTAAAACTCGCGTCGCTCTGTTGAAATTGCTACATTTATTTAATATGTTTTGAGCAATGTCATCATTTTGTTGAATGACGCTTGTTTGTACTGATTTTTTCATTTCATCTTGCGTAATATAGGTTTGTTGTATAAGTTCATTTTCCTCAAATGATGATAGCCACGTTGGTCCATGCCACCATAGTGAATGTTCTTTTAGCTGCTCTGCTGAACATCCTCGGCTTGAACAATCAGTTGGATTTTCAGCTGACTTCACATAGTGCCAGTTCTTGATTGGGATTACTTCAGTGACTTGTTTCACTCTATTTGCCACAAATGGCTTCCAGCGATTCGGGTCTCCCTGAAGCCAGCCCAGGACAGCTGTTGAATCTGACCATCCGTATATCTTGATATCGTAGTTCTGTAAAGTGTTTTGAACTACTTCATAAGAAGTGATAATAAATGCGCTGCGCTAAGCTCCAATCTTGGTAATGATATCGTTTTATTAACAGGAACAAGTTTTGATTTTCCTGCTATTATGGTCACAGAAGTTGGATTGTTCTGATTGTTATGTTTGATGATCCTGCAATAAATTACGCAAGCATACGCTTTTATGGATGCGTCACAGAAACCATTAAGTTCAATTTTTGCGTTTTGCTGTGTTTGTAGCCATCGTGGTACATTGATATGCTCTATTTTTGGTAGATCTATCTTGATCTTCTGCAATTGTTCGTTGATGTGTGCTGGTACTTTGTCGTCCCATTGTAGGGTTAGTGACCAGACATTTTGGAATAAAAGTTTTAGCTTGGTTGAGACAGGAGCCAGCCAGCCTAGTGGGTCAAATATTTTTTATATATCTGACAATAGAGACCTTTTAGTAGTCGGAGCTGTTGATTCTGTGTCAATCTTCATTTCGAACTTGAATTGATCGTCCAGCGGGTGCCAGCGCAGCCCCAATGTTTTAGTTGATTCTTGATGTTTGAATTCAAATGATTGCGCTCTGTTTGAGGTGACGTCATCTAATATCTCTAGTTTATTAGACGACCACTTTCTCAAATTAAATCCGCCAGATCTGAGTAACTTGATAAGATCAGATTTTAGTTGCTTAGCTCCTTCGATGCTATGATGTCCAGCCAACAAGTCATCCATGTAGAAACAAGTTTCAACAACTGCGGCAGCAGCAGGATACCTTGAGCGTTCATCTTCTGCTATTTGCTTCAAAGTCATCATGGCGAGAAATGGTGCAGATTTGGTGCCATATGTAACTGTTGTTAGCTCATATTCACGTAATTTCTCTTGAGGTGAGTCGCGCCAAATGATTTTTTGATATTGCAGATCATCGTCATGACAATAGATTTGTCTGAACATTTTCTCGATGTCCGCTGTAATTGCATATCTATGTTGTCTCCATCTCAAAATTAACGTAAATAAGTCTTGTTGGAGATTTGGGCCACTGTACATGAAGTCATTTAAACTGTAGCCAGTCGAAGTTTTTGCTGACGCATTAAACACTACACGTAATGCTGTTGTAGTTGATTCGGGCCTCAATACACATAGGTGAGGTAAAATGCAATCTGGCTGTTTTTAATTTTTGCACTCGCGCATGTGACCTAGTCTGATGTATTCATCGATGAATGCTTTGTAATCTTGCGCAATTTTTGGGTTTTTTCCAAACTTATTTTCTAATTGATAAAATTGTGCGGCCGCCTTGGGTTTTGATTCTCCCAATGTTTCCTTTATTTCTGGTTTCAACGGTAGTCTTACAACATATCTGCCATCCTCCCGTCGCAAAGTTTCAGTCTGATACTGCTGAATGCACTGATGATCCTCATTCGACATGTTGATATTGCCATCTGCTATGTCTTCAATGGCCCAAAACCTTTGTATGTCTTCAATATTGTTCATCACGACGTTACAGTGATTTGACGTTTCCGCTTAATATCCACCCAAGCTGAGTTTGTTGTGCTACAGGGACTGACTGGTTTTCTTTGATAATGCCTCCCATTATAGTAGTATTACTAGTAGTAAATCAACAGATCGGCTCGTATAGAATTCTGGATCTGCTAGCTGTATGTTCTGTAGGTATGCCCATGATGGTTTTGAGAAAGGCCTGTTGGGCAGGTTGTGTAACAGTGTGTTCATTATTAACACATCTGCTTGAAATGTAAATTCAGTATGCAATGATGACGCAGTAATACTGATCTCTCCCTTACAATTGGCTTGACTAGTGCCGATGCCAAATATGACGCCTTTGAATGCTTGTCTTTCGAGTTCTAGTCTTTGAACTGCGCTTTCTGATATTAGTGAGACTTGTGAGCCTTGGTCAATAAGAGCTCGCAATGTGTGATATGTCCCGTTTCGTGCTTTGACTCGAACGAGGGCTGTTGCTAGCAGAATTTCTACAATACTTTCATTTGAGACATGGTTCACAGTGTCCTGTGTCCTGTTTTCTCGTGATATGGACTGTTGTACTTCTGCCGATGGCTTCGTGTTACTTGTCCCGGCTTTGATGTGAAACGTATCGTGCAGCAAGGTGTTATGCTTTTCTTGACATACTCTGCATTTTGTTTCCGAGTAGCATGGCTTGTCTTTGTGATCATAGAGACAATTTTTGCACAGGCTTAACTTTTTCACAATATCTCTTTTGGCCTCTGGCCTCGATTCTAAAAATGTTTTGCAACGGAAAAGTCCGTGGTTGTCATTGCAGAGCGGACAGTTTGCTTTATTCATTGCAAAACTTTTAAACGTTGAATTGCGGAAAAATGGTTTGCCTGCATCGTTCTTATAATTGTGCTGATTAGGTTTATTTTGTTTGTTAAGCTGATTTTCCGATTCTCTTTTATTGAATATTTCTTGCTTTGATTTTGGAGTATACTGCTTGCGCCGAGATGATTCAAGAGCGGTGTATTTATTTTCCAGGAATGTTAGGAAATCTTCGAGTGTCGGTAGTGCTCTGGGATTGGTTAACGATTGAATGTATTCCCCATGCGTCTCGCTGTCCATCTTCAGCGCCAGTAGGTGCACAATAAGTGGGTCCCAGTTTGATACGTTGACGCCTAGATTCTTTATGGCGTTAAGACATTCGTTGGTAGTATCAAACATCTTCTTGATTTGATAATCTGCTTGATTTTGCATTGTAGGTATTGCCAAAAGTGCGTTGATATGCGAGCTAAAGATGAGCTTTTCGTTGTTGTATCGATGACTCATGATGTCTCAGCATAATTGATAATTTTCAGAACTGATGTTTAAGTGCTGGACTAGCTTTTCCGCTTCACCTTTTAGTTTGCTCTTCAAAAACTGCATCTTCTGAGCACTCGACATTGACTTGTTGTTGTGGATCGTTTCTATAAATAGATCCTTGAATGATGTCCACTTGAGGTAGTTCCCGCTGAATATAGGAATGTCGATTTTGGGGGTACAATTTTCACGATGTGATATTGAGCCCATCTTGATATTGATTGACTTTTTCATGTCATTGTATAATTAAAATACGCCGATACTTGCATTGATGGATTGCCCGGAGATTGATCTCTCTTACTTCCACTAGGAGCCTTCGATTCGTATCGTTCGATAGTTTCCCGCACTTCAGTGTAAAAGAGTTTCGTCTTTTGATAGCAATTATCGATGAAATAACTGGCACTGCGAATTTCGAATTCACATAATCTAAAATGATTAGACTGGAACTCAGACCAATAACTGTCTAGTGTTTGCAGTCGTTTCTTGATATTGGATGGAGTCTTACGTTCTGCAGAATCTTTCTTGAAGTTCCTTAATAGCTGCTCCATAGCTTGCATTATTTGATCTTGATTTGCTAAGATGTTTTCCATTGTGGAACTCATGATTGATAGGTTTCTTGATAATATTTCTGACTGCTAGTCAACAGGAAGTGCTCTTGCGAACTCTCCGCGATATTAGCGACTTCTCAATCCAACTGGTTAGACCCGCTTGTGGGAAGCCGGCTGAACCGATTCGCAACCACGGAAAGAAGAACAAAGCACTCTCTGTAATGATGGAGCGAGCAGTCGATAGCTTGATGATGTTGGTAGACCGTAAACCGTCGTCCACAGGTCGTATTTACAGGAACAACCACTATTATGTTCACAACGTGATTGGATCCCGCTTATCCGGCTCGAAGGACCATTAAGATGTATGGTTAGGGACCTTACACCTTGAGTTGATGCTGATTGATACACTGATTATTGATTGATTGATATTTATTGATAAAAGTATGATTGCATGATAGATGAGTGCACGCGGTATGAATGCTATTCGTGTACTAAATTGGCCGGCCCGGCGCAGGTAAAATGCTGACATATTAATATGAAAACTGTGCTGTGCTTGCACTGTACATGCACATTATGCTTATATCCGCTTGTAATAACGTTACAGATTCATTTGTAACGTTATTCTTAAGAACTTCCCACTGAGCACCACTCCGCCGTCGCGTCGCCCAGTGCCACCCCCGTACGCCGGGTGGGCCGGCTGGCGGTGAACCTGTTTGGACAGCTGTCTGAGAGACCCGTACGGGTAGCGCCCGCAGATCTCTGAAACGAGGGAGTAGTACGATACGGCTCTTCCCGGAGCGGGTCGCGTAAGAACCAATCCGCGTCGCTGCGATACAATGTTCTAGCGCCTTGTCTGTCTGTGGCGTCTTGTCTAGTCCGTGTAGATTTTAAGCTTAAATTAAGTTAAACATTTGATAAAAAATTATTTTTTGAAAGTATTAAAACGAATGTCTATGAGAGTCGATTTTCAGCCCAATGTGGCGCGGTGGCGGCGCGTCGACGGTGTCATGTCGCCGAACACTAGCTTTTTCGTTCCGTGACGATTTCTACCAGTTTACTCCCGTTCCAATAATAATAATAATGAAATAGATCTCCAGTGTCAGAAATATTACAATACAATTTAGCAACCAAATAAGTACGCACGTGCACAGCACAGTAAAGTGCCTAATTGTCTATCTATATGGACGAAAATACCCCGAACGAAATCCAATCAAGTACGTTGCGCTAGTGTGTTTCTGTCGGAGCGACATACACGTACAACGAGCAGTACGACCACGCACACATTGACAACTATTGCTTGACGCGATAGCACTACTAGCTATCGAAAATTTATGATAAATTTGAATGTGTTCCGTAATACCAAAAATGATGAATAAAAGCTTAATGTTTTTCTATTTTTTTTCGATTATTTGTAACTTGATAATATGAGCTATGCTTCTGCTAAAACAATATTACAAATATTGTTGTTTATAATACAGAAAAACAATTTGAAAACATGTTATGTACGCTGTAAAAATGTGTGAAATTCAATTCACTTATACAAATACTGTCTTAATCCGAATATCAACATAATATGGTGAAAATATGCCCAAATTGAAAATGATTTAGGTAAGTATATCGTTTGTATGGAGAATTCATCCGTCGCCGCATTCTTAACCGTAAAATGCCTGTCAGATGCGGCAAATTCCTGTCAGATGGTATCCCTGCGCACGGCGGGACTTACTGTAGCCATGCTGCTGCGCCATCGCATGGCGGATGCATCGCTTTAGCATATTTTCAGATTTATTCATAAAAAATAAAACAGATTTATTAAATACCAGGTCTACCGTTCATTATTTTCGAAGCCTATATACACAGCGGCAACAGCCGGAACAGATTCTATTTTTAAATTATGTCAATATAAACTCGACTTGAAGTTTATAATTGGAATTTTACGATATGAGAGTCATATATAGGTACGAATAAAAAAAGTTGGACAGATTCTCGCTAACAAAAAACTGTGTCACTCAAGTCGGCCAGCTTGCTTTTTTTATTCGTCCATGTAGATGAATTATTTTATGATTGTTAATGTACCTACTAAATAAATAGTAGGTAATGCTAAATAATAGTAGGTAGTAACAAAAGTATGTTTACCTATAGGTAAACATACTTTTGTTTAAGGCCTGTGTACCTTACCTTTATATCTACCTGTGAGCCGCGGGACGAGTGTCGGGTGTAACTACTAGTGTCGATGATGTACAGCTCTCCGTCGCCCGCGCCAGGGGGCTGCGTCTGCGTTGGCTTCACGCCCATCGAGTTGCGGGACGACGAGGAGGGGCCAGAGTTAGACGACGACGCCTATGAGTTCGACCCGGACCAGCCGGCTGCCGAGCGCCGCGATGAAAGGAGCGCGCGCGGCCCGTTTCGCTACAGCCCGCCCGCGCTGGAGCGACCCGCCTCGCTGGCCGTGCAGTCCCCGGCCGAGCCCGCTGACGTGCCGGCCGCCGGCATGCCGTCCGGTGGCGGCCCCGCTGCGCAGTGTGCCGCCGGAAACATCTCCTACGCGCAGTGTGCCGCCGGCATGCCGCCCGGTTACGTCTCCTACGCGCAGTGTGCCTCCGGCATGCCATCCAGTAGCGCCGCCGGCGTGCACTCTGCTCCCGGCAGCGGCTCTGGCGTGCAGTCAGCCGCCGGCACGCCGTCCGGTTCCGGCGACCGTCGAGATTCGCAGCTTACGAATAAAGGGTACTTCGATATTAAATATTTCCACAATAGGCTATGGTAATTTACCACAGCCTATTATGGAAATAATTAATACTTATGTAATTCATTTATTGCTTACATGTAAAACACTGGTTAGTAGGCATGCATTAAAATTTTATGACAGTATTAAGACATGCTCCCTGTGAGGGCACTGCACATTCAAAATTTTAAATTACATCAATATTATAAATGCAAAAGTGAGTGTTTGTTTGTTATGCTAACGGATTTAGATGAAATTTGGCACATGGGTATAGGTACCACGACCAGGAAAAAGATATAGGACTTATGCGTGTAAAACCGCGGGGCGTAGCTAGTAATTTATATAAGTATTGATTCTAATTATTACAATTCATTACATTATACTAAACGATAAGTATTACTTTATTACATTATATTTTCAAATGCTCCATCTAGCCTAGTTGCGCTCAATGCGCCATCTAGCCTAGTTGCGCTCAATGCGCCATCTAGCCTAGTTGCGCTCAATGCGCCATCTAACCTGCTTGCGCTCAATGCGCCATCTGGCCTAGTTGTGCTCAATGCGCCATCTAGTCTAGTTGCGATCAATGCGCCATCTAGCCTAGTTGCGCTCAATGCGCTATATAGCCTGCTTGCGCTTAATGCGCAATCTAGCCTAGTTGCGCTCAATTCGCCATCTGGCTGCGGTACATGCAGCGCCATTTATAATAACTTATTTAAAAAAATGTGTATATGACGACATCGCGGGTAAATCAATTATCTTCCCTTAGATATAGGCAAGTAACGACTGGAAATGCTATATGTATAAGGCACCCTAAAATATAATAGGTACCTACTTATATAACTACATTACCGATGTTTTGGGATTATCTGTGTGTATTTAGTTCAACTTTAAAACTATCCAATAACCTTGAATTAGACGTATAACTCTTCAAGACGAGCTTTGCTCGACATAAATACATTTAAAAGGATCTTTCTTTATCCTAAGAGTGCGCGCGCTCCCGCGTCGTCGTAGCTTATAAAAATTGTAATTACTAAATAAACGATATTTAATCCCCCTCCGTTGTTTTATTAATGCCTACTTTACAATGTACTCACGAAGCGCAGATAGGATCAACAGAGATCCCATAGGACAGGTCGGAGTGGATTATTGACATAACAATATACTTACACTCCCGGACTCACATCGAGCCACAGTGCATTACCATGTAAGGCCAAAAAAATTTATGAATTTCTTTGTAACGAATTAAGTACATGAAACGTGCCCTTGGACGGAATCGGCATTCGTTACATAGAAATTCATAAAATATTATTGAGCGCCCAAAACGCTGCGTACAAAGCGCGCTCCTCGGGCGCCTGTAATAACTAAGGCCTTAAGATGTAACGGCCTACAACATCAAAATAATGTACAGTCAAAGAAAAAGGTTTAAAACAATTTTGAAGGTGACATGCCTACGACCATATAAAAATGTGTTTAGAGACCTATACAAAAAAGTGCAGCGTGGCTCGATTAAGGAGTCCTGCGGGGTAATTGCGTAACACACATACAATGGCAATCGATGGCAATGCCTTTCATTTTGACAGTTCAGCCGCGTTCATTGCGTTACTTACGCAATGACCGCGGCTAAAGTCGAGCAGACGAATTTTTCAAACCTATGAAGCAATGGATATGGAACTTATTTCAAAACCCTCGGATTTTGATTTAAAGTGTGTTACGAAATTAAGATGCGGGAGTGTATTAATGGTAGGTAGGTACAGTTGGTGTTAAATAACTTGTCGCTCTGAAGTTAGGTTGCGCATACGTGCTGACATGCGCGCTACTGTTTTTGAAGATTGACTACTGCGCAGTCATATTTGTAGCCTACTTCAGCGAGGCAAAGTTATTTGACGCTAACTGTAGGATAAGTGTAGGCCCTTCAAATATCAGGTAGGTACAGACACGGTATTTAATTGATGAGCCACTAGCCACTGTTCGTATTTTAGCCGTGTAATGCAAATTAGTTTTAGTCTGTTATACTCGTACATCCAGACACGGAAAGTCATACGTCTTCGTATGATATAAGAATAAAATTTCATGCAATATTAACGGTTGGCTAACCTGAGAGCCAGAACTACAAACTTGACAGCAGAGTGCCTATCCAAAGTCAACCAATTGCAGGTCTAGCAACCGTAACCTAGCGACAATTGTTTTATAGTAACGTTACGTAGGTACGAAGAAATTATGATTGGTTATTTCGACATCGGAAAAGCTCGGACCCACAATTTTATCCGAACACGTAGCGTCCAAGATGATGTTCATGATAATTATGATAATTGTTGCACACAGACGAAAGACTATATAACCACTGTGGTTATATTCTCTTTGACACAGACCCTGCTGATGCTTTTTTACAATTCTATGGCAAATTTCTTTGGAAATTGCGGCTGGCAATATCGCGTAAATAACTACGGCTTCGAAATTATCGTCTCTGACATCGGCATTTCAAGTTTCAACTGTCAGTATCTTTTGGATAGTTTTTCAGAAATAGCGAGTATTCAAAGAGCTCTAAATCAAAGGAGGTCATATCAAATAATTACATTGGTTAAACGTATGCAACATTGTATTGGTTTATCATTGACAACTTATTAGTCAACCTCTATGGATAAGACTATTTCCGATTATTAGTAATTTTTCATCTTGTTAACGAACTTACGGTGCGAGTTCGTGTTTAATCGTACAGTCGTAATCGTGTAATCTCGTGAACATTCACGAGATTACACGATTAAATACGAACTGCAAAATCAGAAAGTTAGAAAGTGGCTCATCAATTAAAGTCCGTGACTATACTAAAAAAAAAGTACGATCAGCAACAAAAGTCGATAAAGTTGATGATGTACGCCACAGCTCTCCGACGCCCGCGGCCGCCGCCGCTGCACCGAGCGCCGGCGCCGTGGAGCCGCGCGCAAGCCGCCCCGTCGAGCGGCGCTACGGCCCCGCCGTGCCGCGCCCCGAAACCTCGCCCGGGGGCCGTGTCTACGTGGGCTTCACGCCCCCGCATATGTTGATCGACGAGGAGGAGGAGCCCTCCGACCCGGAGCCGGACGATGCTGACTATGAAGCCTACGAGTTCGACCCGGACCAGCCGGCCGCCGAACACCGCGATGAAATGCGCGCGCGCGGCCCATATTAATAATAAGCAGTGTGTTCAAAATGGAACAGATGCTAAGTTCATATAAAACAAACTTAGCTATTGCTAAGATTTTGAAATGCGCGCGCGCGGCCCATATTAATAATAAGCAGTGTGTTCAAAATGGAACAGATGCTAAGTTCATATAAAACAAACTTAGCTATTGCTAAGATTTTGTATTGCCTATCTGAATTCAACATCTCCTGACTATCACTTATCCTATACTATACCTACTTTCAACATTTCTGTTAACATGCAATGTTGAAAAGTCAGTCATGTCAGTCTAGTTCTGTTGCTGCCTGGGCGTAATACAAAAATAAGAAATCAGGTTTTATCTACTACAAGTCACCTGAACCTTGGCTAGGTTCATATAATAAAAAGTTACCATACTCAGAAATAATGTATACTTATTTCGGGGACATGATTGTAATTCTGTAGAAAAAGTCCTAAAAAAATGTTGTATTCATGCAATTCATGCAGGCCACGGCCGTGGCCTGCATGTATTCTGTTAAGGCACAACGAACAGTGGCCGTGGCCTGCATGTATTCTGTTAAGGCACAACGAACAGTGGCCGTGGCCTGGACATTTAAAGGATGATGGAGATGAGACTATTACCATATGAAGTAGGTAAGTAGGTATATTTAAAATGAAACCATAGGCTTTATTTTTAAAAGGAGGGGAAATAATAGGTAATCATCTTCAAAATATACAATAATAACTCACAGAAAAATATACTGTGATAGTATCTTTTAAAGTCCATACTTAAATATTGGTCAGGCATATAAGACCATGCAGGTTAATGTCTTTTTTTTTGGGTGGGAAATTATCAAATAACTTCTCCCGCTCTGGGCGGAGCGGGAGGGCGTGTCAGACTCTTACTGACTAAAACCCACCCGTGTTCATCCCGTTGCCTGTACGTTGCCAGGGGCCACGGTATCCCTTTCGGACTTTCCCACAACCCCGGCAGGCATCGGTCCTAACGGACCCCTTCACTTCTGCTGACATCTCTTTGAGGCGCGCGTGGAACACAACGTGCTGTCGACCCGGGCCTGGTCTTTATCGGCCAGCGAGCTACCCATTGCTCACCGTCCGCAAGCCCGCGCCTACGATGGCCGGGAATCGGCCTGCGATTCCTGACGCCCAGAGCGTCTCCTGCGGCGGCTAGGGGCGTGAGGGCGCGAAATTTGCCTCTCCCTCACGCGTTCTGCCTCCTCCTTCGCGAGCATTACTGCTTCGCAGAAGGGGGTGATGGCCTCCCATGCCCTCTCGCTCCGTACCATGGCCTGGACCATGGCCGGACGCGAGAGATCCCCGCCACCGATCGCCTCCATGAGGACACGGCGATGCTCTGCCCAAGCCAGGCAGACCTCCACCGTATGCTCCACCGTGTCCTCCGGGTGATCTACGCAGTGATGACACCCGGGCGTTTCCTCCCGCCTGATACGAAACAGGGACCTCCCGAAACAACCATGTCCGGTGAGGACCTGCGTCAGGTGGAAGGTGAGGACGCCGTGGCGCCTCTTTAGCCACTACTCAAAGAGGGGACTTATCGCCGCAATAGTGGCCCTCAGGTTAATGTCTGAGATGGCCTTTTGAGGAATGGTTCACGCGATCAACACGATTACTTAAGGAACGACAAACAATACCAAAGAAAGGACATTTGGGTAGCCCACATAAAGTAGGTACTCAAACTGCCAGATTATCATTTAAAACTTACTGAGAAAAAGTTTACCCACATAGTCCTCACATCCACAATACCTACTTAAGATTTTCATACATATCCTAAGCCGTTTCGCCATGTCCGTCTGTCTGTCCGTCCGCAGCTTAGCTCAGAGACCCTTATTACTAGAAAGTTAAAGTTGTAATTTTGCATGGGTATACATATTAATCAAGCCGACAAAGTGGTAAAATAAAATGATTTTTTTTGGGTTCCTCCCCTACCCGTAAAATCTTTTTTTTCTCGGCTATCCCATGTTGGGTCAAAAATATTGTGTTAAAACATATTTTGGATTCGGTGATCCATTTGCGAAATATTAAGCTTTAAAGTGGTAATTTTTGTTAGCCAAGTATCCCCCCCCCCCCACAGCCAGCTAAATGTTTGGTTTTGAATGTGTGAAATAATAGGTCCTAACCTATGAAATTGCCGTTTTGTATGAAAAAATTTAAACGATTTTTTTTCATGTAGGTAAGTATTTTTTATTTTTATTACCTAATCGAAGTATAATCACCCATGCAACCAATGCTTCTTTGCCAACGCGGTGGCAGTTTATTGATGCCCTTCTTAAAGAAATCAGCTGGACGGGAGGCAACAAATTCTTCAAAGGCATTTTGTACTGCCCCTCGGGTATTGAATTTTTTCCCGTCAAGAAGTTATCCAAATTCTGGAAAAAGTAGTAGTCTGTAGGCGCAAGGTCTGGTGAGTAGGGCGGATGACGGAGAGCTTCCAACCCCAGTTCTTACAACTTGGAGACCGTCTGCTGTGCTGTATGAGGTCGCGCGTTGTCGTGCAGGAGCAGCGGAGATGAGCGATTGACCAATGCTGAATAAATAATAATGAGATGTGCCAGCTTCTCCATCATTGTGTTCAGTTCTTCACAGTACATATCTGCAGTATTGCTCACCCCGTTTGGTAAGAAGCTCAGATGAATCACACCGGCGCTAGACCACCAAACAGTGACCATCACTTTTATAGAGGTAAGTTTTCGTTTAGGGCATTGTTTAGGTGCTGAACCAGGTTCCAACCAACTTGCTGAGCGCTTGTTTGTCGGTTATCAAACAGAATCCATTTTTCATCGCAGGTAACAATGCGGTTCAAAATTCCTTCATTTGTGTCTGTTGAGCAGTGCAAGGCACGTCTCGACTCGTACCTACTTCGCGCTGCGATCATTGAGTTCGTGGGGCACCCATTTGTCAAGCTTTTGTACCTTGCCAATTTGACGCAAATGGACCAATATTGTTTTGACGCTATCGTCGAAAGCTGCTGCTAATTCAGCCGTAGATTGTGTATCATCAGCTTCCACAATCGCCTTTAATTCGTCATTGTCGACCAAAGTCTTCCGACGACGAAAAATGAACCTCGCGAGGTTCATTTTTCAGGTCGAAATATCCAGAACGGAAACGAGCAAACCAATAACAGGTGGTGCGTTCGTTTGTAGTGTTAGCTCCGTAAACGTCGTTGATGTTGCGTGCCGCTTGTGCCGCGTTGCTGCCACGACGGTACTCATATTCCATAATTACTCGAATTTTTAACGTATCCATGATGACGAAAAAGATTGAAATGCGATGAAAATGTAACACTAATCAATAAACAAATGACTAGATACTTTTGGAAAAAAAAAAACATGTTTTTAAAATAAAATTAATTTGAAATTAGAATTCTTAGCCAAACAAAAATTATTTTGATTTGAAATGGCCAGTACTGCAGAACGGCAATTTCATAAGTAAAGACCTAATATTACCGCAGTAGTATATACAAGGTGTAACGTAAATAACGCAAGACCTCTTATGGTCATTGTACTCATCATTAGGAATAACTTTTACTATGGGACCAACCCTGAAATCGCGAAAAAAATGAGCTGTTCAGTACATTTGTGTTCGTATAATTCGTCAAAATGTACTGAACAGCTGATTTTTTTTTCGATTTCGGGGTTGGTCCCATAGTAAAAGTTGTTCATAATGATGAGTACAATGACCCCTTAAGAGGTCTTGCGTTATTTACGTTACACCCTGTATAACGAAATTACCTATAAGGAAAACTATCACAGCTAAGTATCTAGGCTGTACACGTTAACGAGTAATAATCGACCAACTTACATTTGCAGTTGCTAAAACATGTTCTGCCATACATTGGGTATGGGAGAACATGTTTCAACTACAATGTGTCATCGTGGCGGGTGATATTAACATTGACATACTAAATGACTCGCCGAATGCCGTCCATGCAACGTATCAATGTCAGACATTGATATATATGTTGAATGGACGGCATTCAGCTGGCTGAACATGAGCTATTGTCAGCTATCACGCACCCAACTCGGGGGAAAGCCTGTCAAGACCATGGCTACATTATACTCAAAGGCACTACCCCACAGAGAATCGTCTGTGAAGCCTCGGTAACGGATCACCACCTAGTGCTGCTCGGAATCAACTACTTAAATCCTAAAGCCAAAAATAAAAACAGATTCAAAATTAAAACCGATTACGCCATGGTGCTTGAAGAAGTAAGGCAGCTTGACTGGGCTGACGTTACCTCCACGACAAATATTGATGATGCAGTACTTCTTTTTAACAAGACCCTGCCTGACATCATAAACAAACACATCTCAAGAATTAAAATCAGTCGTTCAAAATTAAATTTAAAACCCTGGATTACGCCAGGCCTTATGAGATGCATCTGTCGAGACATTCTTCACGCTCAAACAAAACAGCAACCTAAAAATTATATCCTAAAAATTATGTACTCAAGATACAGGAACTACTGTAACGATATTTTGCGACAGCGCAAAGCTGATCATGACAGGGAAGAATTGGAAAGTAATAGTAAAGATACAAAAAAGCTCTGGCAGTCTATTAAAGAAATATGCCAAGTTCCTAAACGAACCAGCGGCAACCAAGAATTGCTGAAATATAAAGGAAACGACATTATCTCCATCGATAAGTGTAACGAGTACTTTACCTCAGATAGTCAGAACCTTGAAACCAACATCTTAAATGGGCGGGCGACAGCTGGGAACGAACAGTGCCTTGGTCCTGAAGGTAAAAACCCACCTAAAGACTCACTGTTTCTACACCCTACTGACCATCAAGAAATTTGGTAATATCATAGACAATCTCAAAAACGACAGTGTTCCAGGTATCGATGAATTTCGGCCTCTGCTCCTTAAACACACAAAGAAACACATACTTGTACCCCTAAATCACATTTGTAATCTGAGCATGGAAACTGGAACCCTTCCTACTTGCTGGAAAACTGCTGTTATCACGTCCATTCATAAAAGTGGTGCTAAGGATGACCCAGATAACTACATGCCAATTTCATCTAAAATCCTAGAAAAACTTATAAACAACCGCCTCGTAAGCTTTCTAGAGAAAAACTCTTTACTCTCAGAGCGGCAGTTTGGCTTTCGGCGAGGAAAGTCTACTGAGCAAGCCAAGTGAGTCTGCTGACTGGCATAATATCTTCAAACATCGATAAGGACCACCGTTCAACTGGTGTCTTCCTAGACCTCGCCAAGGCTTTTGGCACAGTGGCAAATCCTACACTACTAAAAAAACTAGAATTCTTTGGTGTCTTTAGATTGGTTCAGCAGTTACTTGTCTGGTAACCATCAGCTTGTCAAAATTGGGGATAGCTTCAGAGGTAGTCTACCGGTTGCCGTTGCGGTGCCTCAGGGAAGTATTTTAGGACCTACCCTCATCCTGTACATGGACGATATTCTGAGGCTTAACATTGCACAAGCGGAAGTCATCTGCTACGCTGATGATACTATTTTTTTTTTCATGGAGCTACTTGGGAAGAGACTGGATGCATCTGAAAAAGGGATGAGTATCAAAGCAACATGGCTAGAGCAAAATCTCTTAACATTGAACTTGAAAAAAACAAATTTCTTGACCTTTCACGTCACTCGATTTAGTAGACCAAACATCGACACACTAAAAGTACACAACAGCAAATGCAATGGCTTAACAGTAGCAGACGTCTCCGCTAGCGATTGCACCTGCAACGAAATTGTCAGAGTAGAAACTACAATTTAGGCGTTATAATTGATCAGGACCTGTCTTTCAAAGCACAAATTCGAACACTCGCAAAAAAGACTCGCAAGTTCATTTACATTGCGAAACTTTTACGAGTCAGTGCTCCTAAGAACATATGCTTACAGGTTTACATTTCTCTATGCCAATCTGTCCCACAATACTGTGTAAGTGTCCAAGCGCGGATCCACCATTGTGGGCACGATGGGCATGCCCACAACCCTAATAGACTTGTGACATCACCCTTTCACGGTCTATTGAGGTCGATAGGCTGATGATCTTATATCCACTCCCTTTATAAAATAAAATAAAACAATGAATCGCGCGTGATTCGGAACGCAGCGAAGTACTTATTCAAGTCACATATTATGTGCATTTACCTATGTCGTAGCCAGATCTTAGAATAAATCATTTCATGAAGTGTTCAATGGTTCAACTATTTCGTGAAATGGTCGAACACTTCATGAAATGAGAAATTCTGAGATCTGGCTCGACGTATATATTGCCGCCAAAACTTCCGAGCTGCCTTCCTTTTTGGTGGCGTGGCGTGGCGTCGACGTTAGTAGTTTGTACTGTTTGTAAACATAGGTAACCTAACTTCAATCGTTTTGATGAAATCTAATAATTTCATCAAAATCGGTTCAGTAGTTTAGTCTAAATGTGACACTGTCATGTGCAAACAAACACACATTTACTTTTGTAATTTTCGTGAACGAACAAATTAACATTTTACAGGTTTATTAATTTAATAGTGTTCGCCCCACGGCTTTGTCCAAGCGTGGAACTACAAACTGATGCCGTTTCTCTTGTCACAAATAATAATAATATTTTTAAATGTTTTTTTTTTCTTTGTTTTTATAAAAATATTTAAAAATGTAAATTATATGTAAATATATGAAATAAAGGGAATAATAATAATAAATAAACTTTATTTCATAGAAAATACAGATTTAAAATGCTTTATATAAAGACAGTTTTTTGACAGTTCTCTGAGAGTGCTGCTGCGGCTGCCGTGGCGTAGTAGTGCGTCGGGGATGTTTGCAGATAATAATATTGATGGTTTTGCCGCCATTATTAGGAACAGATGTGCATCCCTGATTACTCGTGTTCGCGGCAGCACCTATTTTTATCTGTGTATGTAACCTACTAACACTAGAAGTTAAGTAAAATTGTTACTAACCTTATGGACTCCAGTCTGAAATAAAATATATCTATTCTATTCTATAATATCAAGTTACAAATTATCGAAAAAAATATGGAAAAACATTATAAAACTTAATGTTTTTCCATATTTTTTTCGATAATTTGTAACTTCATAAATTTTGGTATTACGGAACACACAAATTTATCATAAATTTTCAATAGCTAGTAGTGCTATCACGTCAAACAATAATTGTCAATGTGTGCGTGCTCGTACTGCTCACTGTAGGTGTAGGTATATCGCTCCGACAGGCACTCACACTAGCGCAATGTGTTGGAATTCGTTCGGGTTATTTTATGTCAGCATAGATAGACGATTAGGTACCTACTTTACTGTGCTATACGTGCGTACTTATTTGTTGGCTAAATTGTATTGTAATATTTCTGTCACTATTGACGTATTTTATTTTTATTAGATCGGAGTAAGCTGGTAGACATCATCACGGAACGAAAAAGCGTTATGCCTCTCCATGCGACATTCTCTATGAGAAAGTATGAATTTGGTCAAAATTAAAATCCAAGATGGCGGCTGCGATTATTTTCAAATTTATCATCATTGGTGTCGTTTTCATAGTTTTCGAGGGTGCTAAAGCCGATAGTAAGTTCCAAATATAAATCCAAGATGGCGGCTGCGAAAATTTTCAAATTTTTCTTCATCGGCGTCGTTTTCATAGTTTTTGAGGATGCTAAAGCCGATAGTGAGGTCAAAATGTAAATCCAAGATGGCGGCTGCGAACCTTTTCAAATTTTTCGTCATGGGTGTCGTTTTCATAAGTTTTCGAGGAGGCTAAAGCCGATAGTGAGGTCGAAATGTAAATCCAAGATAGCGGCTGCAAACATTTTCAAATTTTTCATCGTGGATGTCGTTTTCGCAGTTTTAGAGGATGCTAAAGCCAATAGTAAGGTCAAAATGTAATCGGATTTTTTTTTTAATTTTCATTAAATGTTTCGTTTTCATGGACTCCGAACGCTGGGGATGTATCTCACAAGCTTATGCTTCACTATTTAAACTCATCAATTGTGAGTTTAGGAAGGTTTTCACCTCAAAAACATTGCCTGTTTGTGACCGCATTATATTAAGTGATTGGGCAACACCAGGTATTTATAAAAGTAGGCAGAGGTTATTTGAATTGTATCATGAAAAATCATATAACCATGATGAAACTTTTAAAGAATTCGTTAAGAAATATTCAAAAACTTTTAAAAGAGCCTGTTCCTCAGCAAAAGCCATACACATTAAAAATAAAATAAAATCTTCTGGAAATAAAATTAAAACTACTTGGAATATTATTAATTCAGAAACGGGAAGAACGACAGTACGGAATCGTGACTTCCATCTAAAAATCAATGATGTAGATATTAAGGCAGACGTGGAGGTGGCCACTGAGTTTGAAAATTTTTTCACTAATATTCCCATTTTAACAACCAAAACTCTATCATCGTCATCCTCCACTTCTGCTTACTCAATACTTAAAGAATATGTACCAGAATGTGACAAACTTTTTGAATTCACAATTATTACTGCTAAAGACATTATAGAATCTTTTAGAAATCTTGATGTAAAGAAAACTGCTGACCTTTGGGGATTATCAGTACATACCATGTCTTCAATAATTGATGTTATTTCACCCTTTTTAGCAATCGTTTTTAACTCTTGTGTTGCATCTGGTGTTTTTCCTGATCTGATGAAACTTAGCAAAGTGATTCCACTGTTCAAATCTGGCAGCACAACTGATTCCACAAATTTTCGGCATATTTCGATTTTACCATCATTGAGCAAAATCTTTGAAAAAGTAATTTTAAAACAAATGTTAGGACATTTCAATGCACATAATTTACTTCATCTGAAACAGTTTGGTTTCACAAAGGGTCGTTCAACTACAGATGCGGGCGTGGAATTACTGAAGAGCATATTCGAGGCCTCGGAGGAGTCGCAAGATGCTCTTGGCATTTTCTGCGACTTGTCCAATTTTTTTTTTTTGGGGTGGGAAATTATCAAATAACTTCTCCCGCTCTGGGTGGAGCGGGAGGGCGTGTCAGACTCTTACTGACTAAAACCCACCCGTGTTCCTTCCGTTGCCTTTACGTTGCTAGGAGCCACGGTATCCCTTTCGGACTTTCCCGCAACCCCGGCAGGCATCGGTCCTATCGGACCCCTTCCGTTGTGCTGACATCTCTTTGTGGCGCGCGTGGAACACAACGCGCCGTCGACCCGGGCCTGGTCCTTATCGGACGGCGAGCTACCCATTGCTCACCGTCCGCAAGCCCGCGCCTACGGTGGCCGGGAATCGGCCTGCGATTCCCGACGCCCAGGGCGTCTCCTGCGGCGGCTAGGGGCGTGAGGGCGCGAAATTTGCCTCTCCCTCACGCGTTCTGGTGGTCGTTCAGGTGACGGCCTCCCATGCCCTCTCGCTCCGTACCATGGCCTGGACTAGGGCCGGACGCGAGAGATCCCCGCCGCCGATCGCCTCCACGAGGACACGGCGATGCTCTGCCCAAGCCGGACAGACCTCCACCGTATGCTCAACCGTGTCCTCCGGGCGATCCACGCAGTGATGACACCCGGGCGTTTCCTCCCGCCTGATACGAAACAGGAACCTCCCGAAACAACCATTTCCGGTGAGGACCTGCGTCAGGCGGAAGGTGAGGACGCCGTGGCGCCTCTCTAGCCACTCCTCAAAGAGGGGACTTATCGCCGCAATAGTGGCGTGCCCAGCACTGGGTTGCGACAATCGCACTCTCCATGACGCCATGAGATCCCGCCGGAGCTCTGTCCGCTGTGCCGCGATTTCTCGCGGAAACGGAGTTACGCCCCGGCGTTTCGACTCCTCGCGCCACTCCCAGATATGCGCGAGGACTTTTGCCTCCAGATCCCATGGCGGTAATCCGGCAAGGAGGCTCGCCGCCTCACCGGAGACCGTGCGGTATCCCCGGACCAGCCGGGTGGCCATGACCCTCTGGGACGCGTTCAACCGGCGGGCTGGCCGCCGCCTCAATGAACGCGCCCAAACCGGTGCCCCGTAAAGGGCCATGGACCGCACGACCCCCGCGATCCTGACTGTAGCCTCACAATATATTTTTGAAAACCTATTACATGTACACAAAAATATATCAAATTTTAAGAAAATGACCGATATTCATAGTTTAAATACCAGGAATAAACACAACCTTGCTGTACATCGCACACGTCTCCACAGAGTAGGCAACTCGTTCATGGGTCAATGTATACGCTTTTACAACAAAATTCCCATTGATATTCGAAACTTACCCATTAAACGATTTAAAAGATGTATTAAAACCAAACTTTGTAAAAAAGGGTAGGGGAGACCGAGGGTAGTTGAAACAATTTTGACATTTTAATTCATACACAAAATTCTACAAACACTAATCGTATGAGTTTAGTGCCAATCAATAGTATATTTCTTACACTTTCAAATACCTGTCACAAAGAAAGTGTAAGTATGAATTTTGTGGTGAAAAATGAGTTTGAATGTAACAAGTCATTTTGTTTCAACTCCCCTCATACCGAGGTATGTTGAAACAGGGGTCGAGGTGAGTTGAAACAGTTGATATTTGAGTAGAATTAAGGGTTGTAAAGTGGAAACGACGATACAATTTGAAGGTATTTATTAAAATAAAACATTCTAACATATTTTACAATATTTTGTACTGAACTAATTGACTCTAACAAAATAATCATCTCTTATTATTAAATTCCCAAGAAATGAACATAAACTCTTAAATAATTAAGTAGTATGATACGCGATCATAATTAACAAATTATAATATTAATTAAGTCAACAAGTTTAGAATCTACAATCATATTCTTACAAAACACACGTTTTTACAAAAAACGTTTTTTATAAAAAAAAAAAAAAAAAAAAAAAAAAAAAAAAAAAAAAAAAAAAAAAAAAAAAAAAACTAAATCTTACTGACTCAATTATTATCAATTTTCAGTCGTTTAGAATCACTACAACCAGTCTATATTTATTTCTTATGAAGGAGTCTAAATTTGTAACAATAATCTCATAAATGTGTAAATTTCGTGACTCGCCATACCTCTATCAGTCTTCCTTTTATAATCAATAGGCATACTGAAACAAAATTAACAAAAAAAAAATAACATAAACCACACCGTATTAGCAATCACCCATACAAAACTTAAGCGAGGTGAGTTGAAACAGTCTGTTTCAAATCCCCTCAGTGAGAAAAATCCTCCCAATCTTTATACAACCAAAAATACAGAAGCAAAACACAAAGAAATTAGTTTTATCAGCGCCATGGTTTCAATCGTTAGTTAATGAGCTTTCGAAACATATAAAACCCAAGCTAAAATACAAACGCATTATCAAAATACAGGTATCTTAAAAAAACGTTTAAAACTTACTTTTCACGATTTTTGCGACGTGGCAGCCACAACGACTCAACCGCATGTCTGAGGCACGGACGCGAACTGCGGGGCCCGGCGGGTGGTGGGGAGCGGCTGATTTTTGTCGGTGCCAGCTCGCTAACGTTTTTAAATTCCGCGAAATCAGTGTTGTTTCAAATCACCTTTGTGTCAAAACCCCTCGGTCTCCCCTACTATAAAATTTCAGATTATTTAGAAGATAAAAAAGCGTGGGATTGAGCTGCTCGCTCTGCTAAGCTTTGTGATAAAACCACAAAATTTGACATTTTAATTATTATGTAAATCATTAAAAATACCAGTTTTTATATAAGTACATATTGACATTGAAAATTATATAGAAAATAACATGATTACTTTGTAAAGTATTATATTGTTTTAATTATTGTGAATGTGAGGACTATGTGGATATTTTATTTTTATTGTTTTTCCTCTCTTTAATTTTTTCTTTCTCAGTTAGTTTAAATGATGGTCTGGCAGTTTGAGTACTTTATGCGACCTACCCAAATGTCCTTTCTTTGGTATTGTTCGTCGAGTTGAGCTCCTTAAGTTCTGAGTTGAGATCTACGATTACTGACAAATGCTTGCACTGACTGGACAGGTCCACTCAAATCTGTGTGGTTCTTTCCTCAAAAGACCATTTCAGACACTAATCTACATGGTCCTCATATGGCCTGACCAAGATTATGTCTGGACTTTAAAAGAGACTGTGACCTCTGAGTTTGTTTCGGTCTTTCTTCTCAGAGTAGTCAGATAGGAAACGCCGAACTCATCTAGAATTTTCTTCTTTTTTTTTTAAATATTTTTTTTAATATGACGTGTAAAAGTGATTGCAATATCCTATTTACAGAATAAACAATTTCATTTCATTTCATTTCACAACAAGCTACCCAATGATATAAGTTAGGTATCTACTTACCTTCTCAGCTACTAATTGTTTACATATTTTTAAACTCAGCCCCCAGAAATAAAGATATTTTTTCCTTGGTCTGCGTTTTGTACTAGATGTAAGGTACAGTCACGAGCTTTAATTTGGGACCCATTTCCGTTAAATGTTGTTAGAACAATCATAATGCAATAAGGTCGAAACTTTGAAACTTTGCTTTAAGGTTGAAATGTTGAATGTCAAGTTAAGACATAAAATGTCTTATCTAATCGACCTATGAAATGATAGCCTCGTTGCAAAAAGCTATCATTACGATTTTCTAATTACGAACATGTGTCGTGTCAGTGTCATTTAAGAAAATAGTTTAATGTGATATTTTCACAAAATATAATTTACCAATTAATAAAATGCTTGCGGCTAATCGTGACCAAATAAGGCTCCAAATGATTGATTTGCACGAACAAGGAGTAGGCATTCACGAGATATCGCGACAAATAAATGTGACAAGAAACACAGTTCGCCGCTGGGTTCGACGCCACGGGAACGAGGAAAATATTATTGACTTACGACGAAACAACCATCACCCGCAAGTTATAACACAAGAGCAGAGCCGCTTGATGCAAAAGCAATACCTGATGAATGGATTTACGCCAACGAGGCATTTTGCGGAAGCGTTTGAAGTCCACCCTTCAACAGTTAGAAGGCATCTTAAAGCTATGGGACTGCATCACAGGCGGCCTGCAAAAAAAAATTGCGTTGACGGATGCCCATAAAGCTGCTCGACTTATTTTCGCACGTCAGTATCTAAATTTTGATTGGACGACGACGGCTTTCATCGATGAAAAGACTTTTCAATCTTCCCAAACGGGCAGACTACATTTGTGGCGAATTGACAGGACGCGATACACGGAAGACCACGTCATAGCTAACAACGCGTCTGGTCGCATTACAGTTAACATGTCTGGCTGGATTAGTTCAGCCGGCATTGGAGAACTAATAAATTTACCACCCAGGGCCACTGCTCAAGATTATGTCGATTTATTAGACGAGAGTGTCCTTCCAACATTGCAACTATATTATCCACAAGAAGATGTTGCTCCAATAAACTTTGTTCAAGATAACGCAACAATTCATACGGCAAGAATCGTTAGAACTTGGTTCGACAATAATAGAGCAAATTTCAATCGTATTCCGTGGCCTGCAAAGTGTGCCGATTTAAATCCTATAGAAAATTTATGGGGCTTAATGGTTCAAAAATGGTCAAATAGAAACGAAAGAACTAGAGAAGCACTTATGGATCACTGCCTCACAGTCTGGGAAAGTTTAAGGGGTACTGACATATGTGACAAATTGATTGGATCCATGCGTAACCGGCTCCAGGCTGTGATTGACAATGAAGGTGGATACGCGGTTTTGAATATTTATGATAAAAAAATTACTGGAGAGATTTAAATTAATTTAGTCGTAGCCTTCGGTGATAAGTGTTTATTTTGTGCACCGCTAACCATGCTTTCTATATAATTGTGTTAAGATTGAGGTTTGTGTCATAAATGTCTTAATAAATATAAAGAATAAAAAACTTTGTTTTTCTAAAGATTTTATTAATCAATATTTTAGCTGAAATCTTCTAAGCCCCCATAATCATAAACGGCCTTTAAACCTATTTTATTTTAAATATGTTGTTTTGGTCCGTCACTTTGATATTTATGTTTGAGAAAGAGACAAAACTTTTTAACTAATATACCTAGGTTTGAAGAATAAGCGGGTTAGTTGACTAGCTATCATATATTGACAATATAATTTTGTTCTTTTTGATTTGTTTCTTTTTTCTTATGGGACCACAGGACCAAAAAGTAATTATTACTCGGAAATCGGTAATGATCGTTTGCCCTCGCTCCAGTTGACGTTAGCCCCTAGAAACGTAAAGTTGTCGATGGTAAACATTATGACGTTTATTGTTTGTGCAGTGACAGCGTTAACATAATAGCTCTAAATGGCGAAAGTTTGCTACACGATATTCAACCTTAGGTGGGTCCCAAATTAAAGCTCGTGACTGTACCTAAGTATATTTTGTATAAATATTTATTTACCTACCTATCTTTAGATAATATTAGACTTAACTAAATAAACATCCGTATCCAGACAAACGAGTATCCGTTTCATCACTAATATTAAGCACCAACTTTTAGGCGTCTAAAGGTCCTCAGCGAGTGATGACTGATGATAATACAGTACAAGTAAAAAGGAGCAGTAAAACCTCAAATTATACCTACGATATATGCAAAGGTATGTTGAGATATTATTTGGCTGTAGCACCTACATAATCATTCTGCATCGAGCTCAGTACCAATACATTTCGTATTGTGTCGCAATTACTTTGTTTGATGGGATTTTAATATTATTTATATACTTAATAAAAACTATACTTACGGTTGATTATCATCGTATGGTACTGCAGATAACCTGTGGTAACAAGTCAAATTATAATTATAAATCTGCGTTTTTAGTTTGGATCTTTGACACTATGTATTCTGAATTACATTATTGTATATTTTGTAATTGGAACGAGGTCTATAATGTTATGGTCACCCCACACGACTTCGAATGAATGATGAATATATCAATATCTCTGAAGTAAAAACATAACTAAATAAATGGTTATTCAAAATCCTTGTTTTTATTATTCTTAGCTCGGAACGTTATTTATCAGAATTTACGGACATTGCGTAGGTAAATATAAATTATTGTACATATTTGTCTTTTGCTAAAAGGTACTTTGCATTACTCTCTTATTATTTGAATTGTATTAAGTATTTATTTAGTAATAACAATATTTGAAGTTTAGTAAAAGGAATAGGTACCGACTAGAATAACTGCCACTAGTGCTACCTGTATTGACAATATTAATTTTTACAAACTTAAGACCTTCTAGCCATTTAATTATAAATGAGCTGGACTCTGATCACTGTGGCCAGTTAGTCACTTTCCCTCAGAAACAGGGACCATTTGGGTTACCCATTGAAAGGGTTTTCGATTGGGTTTTTCTAAGCAGTTATTTAAAAACCCATACGATGTGGGTAACCCATTTGAACGGCTTAATTTAAGCCATTCAAATTTCCGTTACCCATTGAAAGGGTTTTCGATAGGGTTTTTCTAAGCCGTTATTTAAAAACCCATACGATGTGGGTAACCCATTTGAACGGCTTAATTTAAGCCATTCAAAAGGGTTACACTTTCAACTCTCCTAAAACGATAACAGCGTAACATTCCGGCTGACGGAGCAATTTAATATGATCTCTCTATGATGGGCATAGGTTGCAAAATGGAATAGCACGCGTTAAGCGGCCGCGGCGGCGCCTTTGTGCCTACTTACCGAGCGGCTTCTAAACAGGGATCTATGATCATTATTGCATGTAATATAGTGTTTATTTTAGCTTTGCTGCCCGGATATCGAAATTACATAATATTATGATTTTTTCATGTCTGGACTTGTTACTTACTTTATTGCAGGCATTTGCAGGGACCGTACAATTGTCATTCTTGCTGTTTGATTTTTTGAACCCGGGGGCGTCTTTTGCGATATTATTAGGTATTTATTAGTCAGTGCGTATTTGTGAATTTTGAACAATCGCTATATTGCCAAAACCAAGACGAGATGCTGTACATCGCTATTATTTATATGATGCATCAAATAACACAAGTAAATGTAATTTATTTGGAAATTTCTTAAAGGTCTGCTGTGAAAAATCAAAACCTAGCAAGTGCTTCAAGGCAAATTTTACAATAGAGCAAAAAAACGACTTGTCTACTTTAAGGGCATGCCATTTTATCTTAGCTTGTTGGGAGTAACTCCAAAGTTTGCAGTATATGGTTGGCTATGAGAAACAGTATTAATATTGTGTCTGTACTGTTAATTGTGTGTAAGAGTGCAATTACTTAAGAATAAATTGTTTTATGAAGTCAAAGTATGTTATTTAAGCAATTTACAATCCTAGCAACGTACCTACTTTACTAGGTTTCTACATATTCTCAATGAGTGATAAAATAAATACTACTACAATTTCATAAACCTAGTAAGGTTATTTGAAATAAAACAAACCATCAGAATAATAATAATAATGTATATTTATAATAAAATTTCAATCATCTACAAAATTTTTTTTTAAAGCTCCGGCGGTATCTCATGGCGTCATGGAGAGTGCGATTGTCGCAACCCAGTGCTGGGCACGCCTCAATTGCGGCGATAAGTCCCCTCTTTGAGGAGTGGCTAGAGAGGCGCCACGGCGTCCTCACCTTGCGCCTGACGCAGGTCCTCACGGGACACGGTTGTTTCGGGAGGTTCCTGTTTCGTAGCAGGCGGCGGGGATCTCTCGCGTCCGGCCGTGGTCCAGGCCATGGTACGGAGCGAGAGAGCATGGGAGGCCGTCACCTCCTTCTGCGAAGCAGTAATGCTCGCGAAGGAGGAGGCGGAACGCGTGAGGGAGAGGCAAACTTCGCGCCCTCACGCCCCTAGCCGCCGCAGGAGACGCCCTGGGCGACGAGAATTGCAGGCAGATTCCCGACCACCGTAGGCGCGGGCTTGCGGACGGTGTGCAATGGGTAGCTCGCCGTCCGATAAGGACCAGGCCCGGGTCGACGGTGCGTTGTGTTCCACGCGCACCTCAAAGAGATGTTAGCACCTGAAGGGACAATGATAGACGTAGGAAACTCTACCGAAGACAGGGAGAACGTTTTAATATTCACTCAAATATACTTACAATTCAACGTCTTGATCCTTCAAAGCACTCATTATTAACTTAGATCTATAAAATTGTCGGTTATTCATCTCAAATGGCAAATTATCGATTAAACAAACAAAGCCACAGCGCGCACGGTGGTCGCTCAACGCATACTAGGCTGGCGCGTCAATCCGCGGGTTTTTTTAAAGTGAATGTTACCATTTTAAAAACCTAGCAACTGCAGTCACTTGCTAGGTTACCAATTGGTTGGTGTAAGATGCTAGGTTATAGATAAGTTTTTTATACTTGTTTCAAAATTGTCTCCATTTGAAATAATATTATACATTTAAGTAAACCTTTATTACAGTCCGTTCAAACGAGTTTGACTTCTACTGCGTTGGTGGCATGACAAATGGCAGCTGCAGTAAACAGTTGGTATTGTAACCACTTTTTTGCTTTTAATGCCATCCTTATGCCTAAGGTATAGAAATCAGAATCGGTTAAACGAACTGTAAAAAAAAATTGTTTAAATGTCTAATCATATTTCAAATGGACTTATACGTAATTTATGAATCTAAATTTTCAAAATAACAATTCTATGGTAGACTTATCAATAAGTTACGTAATATAACGAAGCCATGAACTCGAAACGAACATTCTAATAATGGAGAAGTTTAGTAAATTGGCAAGTAGGTAGGTATGTAGGACAATGTGCAACGACGTTATGTCTAATAAGTAGGTACCTACCACTTGATTGTTAAATGATCATTCGTGATTTGTGTCATGGATAGATTAATAATGGGTTACTAAACGTATTTTTTTTAGTTTATGCCAAATATTATGATAGAAAATAGATAGATTTCCTCTCGTGTGGCACGAATAGAGGCTCGTGCAGGCTGGCGCGAAATCGCGGGCGCAACAAGGATCGCGCTGCCTCACAGTGGTCTGAAAATAGAGCTCCATACTCATAGAAACTTAAAGAAAAGACTTTAAAAAAAAAATTGTAATGTCACCCTTTGTAGGACACATCACCTTACTCCGTGTGTTTCGTCTACAAGCCTACGATATCTAGTGAAATAAAAGCAATGCGCGTGGTGCTCGCCCCACCCCACCATCACCTATTTAGCACAATTTTATTGAAAAACCATATGGTAACCCGAACAAAACCCTTATATTATATAGGTTATCATAATGAAGGGGTAACCCTTTCACTGCGTTTCGAGTATAGAACCCTGTAACCCTTTCAGTGGGTTTCAAGTATAGAACCCATTCAATGGGTTATCATGTAACCCTTTCACTGGGTTTTAGGTATAGAACCCATTCAATGGGTTATCCATATTGAAGAGATAACCCTTTTAATGGGTTTTGAGCACAGAACCCATTCAAGGGGTTACATCAGATAAAGGTAACCTCATAAACGGCTTACCCTTTCGAAAAGCTTAACTCGTAACCGGGGTTGCACGGTCCCTGCTCAGAAAACAGTCAGAGCTCAAAGAAAACTAGTGAGTTTTGTTCTGTAAATAAAAGTCGCTTAGGACAATTTAAAAATAATTTAATGGAAAAGCTACTGGGTTTGCCTTATTATAATGACCCGGATCAAGCCTATGCTTCACTATTTAAACTCATCAATTGTGAGTTTAGGAAGGTTTTCACCTCAAAAACATTGCCTGTTTGTGACCGCATTATATTAAGTGATTGGGCAACACCAGGTATTTATAAAAGTAGGCAGAGGTTATTTGAATTGTATCATGAAAAATCATATAACCATGATGAAACTTTTAAAGAATTCGTTAAGAAATATTCAAAAACTTTTAAAAGAGCCTGTTCCTCAGCAAAAGCCATACACATTAAAAATAAAATAAAATCTTCTGGAAATAAAATTAAAACTACTTGGAATATTATTAATTCAGAAACGGGAAGAACGACAGTACGGAATCGTGACTTCCATCTAAAAATCAATGATGTAGATATTAAGGCAGACGTGGAGGTGGCCACTGAGTTTGAAAATTTTTTCACTAATATTCCCATTTTAACAACCAAAACTCTATCATCGTCATCCTCCACTTCTGCTTACTCAATACTTAAAGAATGTGTACCAGTATGTGACAAACTTTTTGAATTCACAATTATTACTGCTAAAGACATTATAGAATCTTTTAGAAATCTTGATGTAAAGAAAACTGCTGACCTTTGGGGATTATCAGTACATACCATGTCTTCAATAATTGATGTTATTTCACCCTTTTTAGCAATCGTTTTTAACTCTTGTGTTGCATCTGGTGTTTTTCCTGATCTGATGAAACTTAGCAAAGTGATTCCACTGTTCAAATCTGGCAGCACAACTGATCCCATAAATTTTCGGCCTATTTCGATTTTACCATCATTGAGCAAAATCTTTGAAAAAATAATTTTAAAACAAATGTTAGGACATTTCAATGCACATAATTTACTTCATCTGAAACAGTTTGGTTTCACAAAGGGTCGTTCAACTACAGACGCGGGCGTGGAATTACTGAAGAGCATATTCGAGGCCTGAGAGGAGTCGCAAGATGCTCTTGGCATTTTCTGCGACTTGTCCAAGGCCTTCGATTGCGTACATCATGACACACTCATCAGGAAACTGTACCACTATGGTATGAGGGACAAGGCTCTTGACCTTCTGACTTCTTATCTGAACAACAGAATTCAGAAGGTCGATGTTAATCTCAAAAGATCTGCAGGATCTGCGGTCACCATGGGCGTTCCGCAGGGTTCAATTCTAGGTCCTTTCTTATTTCTAATTTATATAAATGAAGTCATTTATATAAATTAGAAATTCTGAACGAAAAAAACTCCTTAGATTTTCAACGCCAAATGTCAGGCAGCTAACTACTAATGTTCAAGTTAATGGAATAGAGTTGGACCCTGTAGAGTCAACAGTTTTTCTTGGAATAACTATTGACGGTAAATTACAATGGGGCCCACACATAGAAAAATTGTCAGGAAGGCTTAGTTCGGCCGCTTATGCTGTTAAAAAAATTAGACAGATAACTGACGTAGATACAGCCAGAATTGTTTATTTTAGTTATTTTCATAGTCTTATGTCTTATGGGATTCTTCTCTGGGGAACCTGTGCGGACATTAATACTATCTTTGTTCTACAGAAAAGGGCGGTTCGAGCCATTTACAACCTAGGTCCAAGGGATTCCCTTAGAGAAAAATTCAGAGAAATAAACATCCTGACTGTAGCCTCACAATATATTTTTGAAAACCTATTACATGTACACAAAAATATATCAAATTTTAAGAAAATGACCGATATTCATAGTTTAAATACCAGGAATAAACACAACCTTGCTGTACATCGCACACGTCTCCACAGAGTAGGCAACTCGTTCATGGGTCAATGTATACGCTTTTACAACAAACTTCCCATTGATATTCGAAACTTACCCATTAAACGATTTAAAAGCTGTATTAAAACCAAACTTTGTAAAAAAAGGGTACTATAAAATTTCAGATTAATTAGAAGATAAAAAAGCGTGGGATTGAGCTGCTCGCTCTGCTAAGCTTTGTGATAAAACCATAAAATTTGACATTTTAATTATTATGTAAATCATTAAAAATACCTACCAGTTTTTATATACATATTGACATTGTTGTCAATTATATACAAAATAACATGATTACTTTGTAAAGTATTATATTGTTTTAATTATTGTGAATGTGAGGACTATGTGGATATTTTATTTTTATTGTTTTCCTCTTTCTTTAATTTTTTCTTTCTCAGTTAGTTTAAATGATGGTCTGGCAGTTTGAGTACTTTATGCGACCTACCCAAATGTCCTTTCTTTGGTATTGTTCGTCGAGTTGAAGTTCTGAGTTGAGCTCTACGATTACTGACAAATGCTTGCACTGACTGGACAGGTCCACTCAAATCTGTGTGGTTCTTTCCTCAAAAGACCATTTCAGGCACTAATCTACATGGTCCTCATATGGCCTGACCAAGATTATGTCTGGACTTTAAAAGAGACTGTGACCTCTGAGTTTGTTTCGGTCCTTCTTCTAAGAGTAGTCAGATAGGAAACGCCGAACTCATCTAGCATTTTCTTCTTTTTTTTTTAAATATTCTTTTAATATGACGTGTACCTACCTAAAAGTGATTGCAATATCCTATTTACAGAATAAACAATTTCATTTCATTTCATTTCTGCAATAAGAAAGAAAAAGCCTTAGATTTTTAATTTTGAGACCACCCTAAAGCACATGCAAGTAAAAATATAGCGGCGGAATTTAATCGCGCACAGGATTTTCAACGCTGTGCGTAAGCCGACCGTTGAAAATCCAGGGACGAGAATGCGTCCCAGCGCGTTGAAAACACACTGTTGAATGTTTAACTCTCGGCGCTAAGCAGAGCGTTGAAAATCCAGTGCACAAAAAACTCGCCCGTGCGAACCTGGGCTTAAAATAAATAAAGACAATACTTACTTATAAATATCCCTATAATTTATATTTACGCGACGGACGATCGGTAGCGGTGGTCTTTCGCGTCCGGCCCTGGTCCAGGCCATGGTAGGTACGGAATGAGAGGGCAAGTGAGGCCGTTACCTCTTTCTGCGATGCAGTAATGCTCGCGAAGGAGGAGGCGGAACGCGTGAGGGAGAGGGAAACTTCGCGCCCTCACGCCCCTAGCCACCGCAGGAGACGCCCTGGGTGTCGGAAATCGCAGGCCGATTCCCGGCCACCGTAGGCGCGGGCTTGCGGACGGCAATGGGTATCTCGCCGTCCGATAAGGACCTGCAGTGCTATTCTGTAACCATCTCACCGTGAAAACTTAGGTGAAGTGAGCTCGGAGTGAGCTGTCAGTCCCTAGGCCGGTCTATTCTGTAATAATCTCACTGTGAAAACTTAGGTGAAGTGCTCACTTCACCTAAGTTTTCACGGTGAGATGGTTACAGAATAGCAGTGCAGGCCCGGGTCAACGGTGCGTTGTGTTCCACGCGCGCCTCAAAGAGATGTCACCACAACTGAAGGGGTCCGATAGGACCGATGCTAGGACTATTTCTGATATATATAATAATAATAATAATAAATAATAATTACCGATAATATTTGCCGATGATAGCACAGCTGTTATAAAATGTAATAATTTGACAACTTATCAAAATGATATTAATAAATCCCTTCTCAATATCATCCGTTGGATGAATAATAATATTCTTGTAGGTAATTAATTTAAATAAAACTAAAGTGATGCAATTTTATAAACGGCAACCACATCCAAATATTGATGTAACTTGTTTTTAGGTATTCCCATCGACAGTAAGCGTACTTGGAAACCCAGGATAGAAGAACTTTGTAAACGCCTGAGTAAATCTGCTTATGCACCCTTTCAGTTATCAAAAAAGGTAAATAAAGATAAGTTAGTGGTAGCATACCATGGACTTGTAGCTTCTGTGTTGCGATATGGCGTAATGTTTCGGGGGCAGTCGACTGACCGTGAGCTTATATTTAGGATGCAAAAAAGATATAGCTGTAGACCCTATTTAAAGTCTTTAAAAATACTGATCCTTCCAGCATTATACATTTTGGAAACTGCGTTATTTGTGAAAAGAAACACACTATTATTTGAAAAAATATCTTCCACCAGAAAAACTCCATTGCGTGCCCAATACGTAAATAAACTATGTCATCTAAAATGTAAGACCGCATTGATGCGAATTTTTTTTTGGTATGGCACCTAATGTGTTTGATAAAATTCCTGATGACATAAAGGTCGTGGGAAAGTCAGAAATACCTTGGCCCCTGGCAACGTACAGGCAACTGAAGGAACACGGGTGGGTTTTAGACCGTAAGAGTCTGACACGCCCTCCTGCTCCGCCAAGAGCGGGAGAAGTTATTTGATAATTTCCAACACAAAAAAAGGCCTACATCGGAAGATAAGTCGAGATTAGGATTAATACGATGAGATATCGACTGGTAAAGAAATGTCCAAAAAACGCATTACTAGTCTGTAGGTACACATTCACTAACGATTCCCCAAAGTAGTCAAAAAATATAAAGCAAATAACCTAATTACTAATAAAAAATATAAATGCCGCCATGCCGTCGCAAGTACAGCTAAAAATAGCTATCTATCCATTCACTCGCACACGGCTACACACCGCGTTCGCGTTATTTTGTCAAACAGAGATAGCAATATTCCAAACGAATTTTGCACACATCTCGTCTTGTATCTATGAGCTGCGATCCCCGCGCTCTTAAGGACTGAAAAGTAACAGATAGACAGATAATAAATTGTAATAACTTCTGACCCAGTGGACCAATTTTAATAAAGACAATTTTATCTCAAGATACGAACAAGATATTTACCCCCTTGGGGGAGGATTTTACAAAAACGCTGTAAGACATAATTCCTTATTTCTTTACAAAAAGCATACATTTGAAACCTAACTTAAGAAATGCTGTTTCCCATACAAACTCTCATCTCCTATATCACCCCTATAGGATTATTTTTGAAACAAAACGTACCCTATGTTCTAGTCTCCTGTCTGTCCTGTTTTGTCCACGATGCCATCTACCTCCTTGCCAAATTTCGTCGAAATCCGTTGTGGTTTAGGCGTGAAAGGGTAACATAAACAGGTTACTTTCGAATTTATTACATTACACGGATGTATACAAGTTATTATGAAAACATTTTAAAAGAGTAACGGTGGAGTTTCTTACCCATTCTTCTCCATACGAAAAGTACCTTTTGCAAGGGGCGACTAGAATCAATTCTGTTTTTTTGTAAATGTTGACTTTCAAAAGTTCCTTTTATGTGCCTATTTGAAATAAATTATTTGACTTTGACCTAAATGTGTGGAAAAAATATGTGGTTTACGATCACCTGATGAAACGTACGAACGAATAATTATACGCATTGACGGTAAAATATCCTTTGTTTACAGTTCTTCTTCTTTTCGTGTGGTTAGTGACCTGAAGGCCAATTCTCGTACTTAAAAACCGTTCAAATTCTAGTCGCAATCTGTGTCAAAAATATTGGTAAAATGCGGTAAATTGATTGTATCTCACTCTTACATTAATCCGAAAAGACAGAGGTACGTGCCTAGGGTTCGAACTCGAGACCTATGACTTGGCAGTCCGACCACTAGGCTATCACTGCCCACTACCGTTTACCCTCAGTATGAGCATAGCATCATCAGTTCGAACTCGAGACCTATGACTTGGCAGTCCGACCACTAGGCTATCACTGCCCACTACTGTTTACCCTCAGTATGAGCATAGCATCATCAGTTCGAACTCGAGACCTATGACTTGGTCCGACCACTAGGCTATCACTGCCCACTACTGTTTACCCTCAGTATGAGCATAGCATCATCAGTTCGAACTCGAGACCTATGACTTGGTCCGACCACTAGGCTATCACTGCCCACTACTGTTTACCCTCAGTATGAGCATAGCATCATCAGTTCGAACTCGAGACCTATGACTTGGTCCGACCACTAGGCTATCACTGCCCACTACTGTTTACCCTCAGTATTTATTTATTTATTTATTTATTTTAAAGAAGGCTTACAGACTAACAAACCAATGATATAAAGAATATAAAATTTAAAAAAATTGCTAATAACAAGCCTCCACATATAGTTTAAGAAAAAGTCGATAAAAAGAAAGTACATAATGTTAATATAATTAGTATAAAGTTAAGATAAGAGCATAGCATCATCAGTTCGAACTCGAGACCTATGACTTGGCAGTCCGACCACTAGGCTATCACTGCCCACTACTGTTTACCCTCAGTATGAGCATAGCATCATCAGTTCGAACTCGAGACCTATGACTTGGCAGTCCGACCACTAGGCTATCACTGCCCACTACTGTTTACCCTCAGTATGAGCATAGCATCATCAGTTCGAACTCGAGACCTATGACTTGGCAGTCCGACCACTAGGCTATCACTGCCCACTACCGTTTACCCTCAGTATGAGCATAGCATCATCAGTTCGAACTCGAGACCTATGACTTGGTCCGACCACTAGGCTATCACTGCCCACTACTGTTTACCCTCAGTATGAGCATAGCATCATCAGTTCGAACTCGAGACCTATGACTTGGTCCGACCACTAGGCTATCACTGCCCACTACTGTTTACCCTCAGTATGAGCATAGCATCATCAGTTCGAACTCGAGACCTATGACTTGGCAGTCCGACCACTAGGCTATCACTGCCCACTACTGTTTACCCTCAGTATGAGCATAGCATCATCAGTTCGAACTCGAGACCTATGACTTGGTCCGACCACTAGGCTATCACTGCCCACTACTGTTTACCCTCAGTATGAGCATAGCATCATCAGTTCGAACTCGAGACCTATGACTTGGTCCGACCACTAGGCTATCACTGCCCACTACTGTTTACCCTCAGTATGAGCATAGCATCATCAGTTCGAACTCGAGACCTATGACTTGGCAGTCCGACCACTAGGCTATCACTGCCCACTACTGTTTACCCTCAGTATGAGCATAGCATCATCAGTTCGAACTCGAGACCTATGACTTGGCAGTCCGACCACTAGGCTATCACTGCCCACTACCGTTTACCCTCAGTATGAGCATAGCATCATCAGTTCGAACTCGAGACCTATGACTTGGTCCGACCACTAGGCTATCACTGCCCACTACTGTTTACCCTCAGTATGAGCATAGCATCATCAGTTCGAACTCGAGACCTATGACTTGGTCCGACCACTAGGCTATCACTGCCCACTACTGTTTACCCTCAGTATGAGCATAGCATCATCAGTTCGAACTCGAGACCTATGACTTGGTCCGACCACTAGGCTATCACTGCCCACTACTGTTTACCCTCAGTATGAGCATAGCATCATCAGTTCGAACTCGAGACCTATGACTTGGTCCGACCACTAGGCTATCACTGCCCACTACTGTTTACCCTCAGTATGAGCATAGCATCATCAGTTCGAACTCGAGACCTATGACTTGGTCCGACCACTAGGCTATCACTGCCCACTACTGTTTACCCTCAGTATGAGCATAGCATCATCAGTTCGAACTCGAGACCTATGACTTGGTCCGACCACTAGGTTATCACTGCCCACTACTGTTTACCCTCAGTATGAGCATAGCATCATCAGTTCGAACTCGAGACCTATGACTTGGTCCGACCACTAGGCTATCACTGCCCACTACTGTTTACCCTCAGTATGAGCATAGCATCATCAGTTCGAACTCGAGACCTATGACTTGGCAGTCCGACCACTAGGCTATCACTGCCCACTACTGTTTACCCTCAGTATGAGCATAGCATCATCAGTTCGAACTCGAGACCTATGACTTGGTCCGACCACTAGGCTATCACTGCCCACTACTGTTTACCCTCAGTATGAGCATAGCATCATCAGTTCGAACTCGAGACCTATGACTTGGCAGTCCGACCACTAGGCTATCACTGCCCACTACTGTTTACCCTCAGTATGAGCATAGCATCATCAGTTCGAACTCGAGACCTATGACTTGGCAGTCCGACCACTAGGCTATCACTGCCCACTACTGTTTACCCTCAGTATGAGCATAGCATCATCAGTTCGAACTCGAGACCTATGACTTGGCAGTCCGACCACTAGGCTATCACTGCCCACTACTGTTTACCCTCAGTATGAGCATAGCATCATCAGTTCGAACTCGAGACCTATGACTTGGCAGTCCGACCACTAGGCTATCACTGCCCACTACTGTTTACCCTCAGTATGAGCATAGCATCATCAGTTCGAACTCGAGACCTATGACTTGGTCCGACCACTAGGCTATCACTGCCCACTACTGTTTACCCTCAGTATGAGCATAGCATCATCAGTTCGAACTCGAGACCTATGACTTGGCAGTCCGACCACTAGGCTATCACTGCCCACTACTGTTTACCCTCAGTATGAGCATAGCATCATCAGTTCGAACTCGAGACCTATGACTTGGTCCGACCACTAGGCTACCACTGCCCACTACTGTTTACCCTCAGTATGAGCATAGCATCATCAGTTCGAACTCGAGACCTATGACTTGGCAGTCCGACCACTAGGCTATCACTGCCCACTACTGTTTACCCTCAGTATGAGCATAGCATCATCAGTTCGAACTCGAGACCTATGACTTGGCAGTCCGACCACTAGGCTATCACTGCCCACTACTGTTTACCCTCAGTATGAGCATAGCATCATCAGTTCGAACTCGAGACCTATGACTTGGTCCGACCACTAGGCTACCACTGCCCACTACTGTTTACCCTCAGTATGAGCATAGCATCATCAGTTCGAACTCGAGACCTATGACTTGGTCCGACCACTAGGCTATCACTGCCCACTACTGTTTACCCTCAGTATGAGCATAGCATCATCAGTTCGAACTCGAGACCTATGACTTGGCAGTCCGACCACTAGGCTATCACTGCCCACTACTGTTTACCCTCAGTATGAGCATAGCATCATCAGTTCGAACTCGAGACCTATGACTTGGCAGTCCGACCACTAGGCTATCACTGCCCACTACTGTTTACCCTCAGTATGAGCATAGCATCATCAGTTCGAACTCGAGACCTATGACTTGGCAGTCCGACCACTAGGCTATCACTGCCCACTACTGTTTACCCTCAGTATGAGCATAGCATCATCAGTTCGAACTCGAGACCTATGACTTGGTCCGACCACTAGGCTACCACTGCCCACTACTGTTTACCCTCAGTATGAGCATAGCATCATCAGTTCGAACTCGAGACCTATGACTTGGCAGTCCGACCACTAGGCTATCACTGCCCACTACTGTTTACCCTCAGTATGAGCATAGCATCATCAGTTCGAACTCGAGACCTATGACTTGGCAGTCCGACCACTAGGCTATCACTGCCCACTACTGTTTACCCTCAGTATGAGCATAGCATCATCAGTTCGAACTCGAGACCTATGACTTGGTCCGACCACTAGGCTATCACTGCCCACTACTGTTTACCCTCAGTATGAGCATAGCATCATCAGTTCGAACTCGAGACCTATGACTTGGCAGTCCGACCACTAGGCTATCACTGCCCACTACTGTTTACCCTCAGTATGAGCATAGCATCATCAGTTCGAACTCGAGACCTATGACTTGGTCCGACCACTAGGCTATCACTGCCCACTACTGTTTACCCTCAGTATGAGCATAGCATCATCAGTTCGAACTCGAGACCTATGACTTGGTCCGACCACTAGGCTATCACTGCCCACTACTGTTTACCCTCAGTATGAGCATAGCATCATCAGTTCGAACTCGAGACCTATGACTTGGCAGTCCGACCACTAGGCTATCACTGCCCACTACTGTTTACCCTCAGTATGAGCATAGCATCATCAGTTCGAACTCGAGACCTATGACTTGGTCCGACCACTAGGTTATCACTGCCCACTACTGTTTACCCTCAGTATGAGCATAGCATCATCAGTTCGAACTCGAGACCTATGACTTGGTCCGACCACTAGGCTATCACTGCCCACTACTGTTTACCCTCAGTATGAGCATAGCATCATCAGTTCGAACTCGAGACCTATGACTTGGTCCGACCACTAGGCTATCACTGCCCACTACTGTTTACCCTCAGTATGAGCATAGCATCATCAGTTCGAACTCGAGACCTATGACTTGGCAGTCCGACCACTAGGCTATCACTGCCCACTACTGTTTACCCTCAGTATGAGCATAGCATCATCAGTTCGAACTCGAGACCTATGACTTGGCAGTCCGACCACTAGGCTATCACTGCCCACTACTGTTTACCCTCAGTATGAGCATAGCATCATCAGTTCGAACTCGAGACCTATGACTTGGCAGTCCGACCACTAGGCTATCACTGCCCACTACCGTTTACCCTCAGTATGAGCATAGCATCATCAGTTCGAACTCGAGACCTATGACTTGGTCCGACCACTAGGCTATCACTGCCCACTACTGTTTACCCTCAGTATGAGCATAGCATCATCAGTTCGAACTCGAGACCTATGACTTGGCAGTCCGACCACTAGGCTATCACTGCCCACTACTGTTTACCCTCAGTATGAGCATAGCATCATCAGTTCGAACTCGAGACCTATGACTTGGCAGTCCGACCACTAGGCTATCACTGCCCACTACCGTTTACCCTCAGTATGAGCATAGCATCATCAGTTCGAACTCGAGACCTATGACTTGGTCCGACCACTAGGCTATCACTGCCCACTACTGTTTACCCTCAGTATGAGCATAGCATCATCAGTTCGAACTCGAGACCTATGACTTGGCAGTCCGACCACTAGGCTATCACTGCCCACTACCGTTTACCCTCAGTATGAGCATAGCATCATCAGTTCGAACTCGAGACCTATGACTTGGTCCGACCACTAGGCTATCACTGCCCACTACTGTTTACCCTCAGTATGAGCATAGCATCATCAGTTCGAACTCGAGACCTATGACTTGGCAGTCCGACCACTAGGCTATCACTGCCCACTACCGTTTACCCTCAGTATGAGCATAGCATCATCAGTTTGCGACATTCCCACCGAGGTCTCCTCTATTTTAGAGGGAGTGGGCCATAATAGGCCACGGGGTCCAGTTTGGGTTGGTGGATGTCACGTTTTCGAATGTATAGGTTGTAGGACTTGCCGGTTTCTTCGAGATGTTTTCCTACAGTTTAGATAGCAGCGGTGATGAAATAAATTACACAAAGTAAAGTACCTGTCTGTGTTCCAGCCCACGGGCTACCGACCGACACCTAAGTCGGGGCCGTTACCTCTTACCTCTGCTCTCGATGATCACAAATCACTAAATTCGTTTAGCCCTGAACATCATTCTGTCATCTTCAAACGATTGACAAACAGAACGATGTTTTAAGTTTGTTTAGCGCTAAACGTATTTAGTGTTTGTGGTGCAAGCGAGCCTTAATAATGCTTAGGTATCACTACTTCGGTTACATTTTATTAGTGGCTACTCTTATTTTCGTGTTTTATCTGGGAGGGTGGTAAAATTATAAACTGTTTTCTTAAAGAAATCATTTTATTTCCATTACAATTGGACATCTGTTATGTATCTTTGGATTCTATTACTTATCATAGAAGGGAGTTAATAAGTCGGTGACGAGCCAGTGGGAGCAGGGATACATACTGCTCAAGCCAACGACGTAGTAGTTGCGGACTAAGAACGAGAGCCGCGCGCCGCCCACCCACCTCTACACGTGTGCCGTGTACACGACGGGACACCAACGATATTAATAACTAAGTATGCCAGGCACTCTGGCCGCAGTTCATCGTATGCCTCGCCAGCGATATACCCACTTTGTGCGGTCGGCGTCAACGGGCCTCAGGACATTACATGTCGTCAAGGGATCCATGACCAATAATCTCAAATTGCAGTACCTATTGGTTGTTGACGAGAAATCAAATCAGTGGCAACAGCAGTTTCTGTCGTGTCGGGTCTCGCTACATGAGAACAGTTCGTGGTGCGGGCAAAATATAAGCACCAAGTTCGGCAGTTAATTAAGAATGTTGATGGAACACAAAAAGATCACTGACAGGCCTCCTCTCTCTGAGAAGGAATGGGCTGGGATCCACCACGCGAGCCCAGCGCGGGTTGGTGGATGTCACTCATGGAACAATAGCTTTAAGGCTTCCTGTATATGACGCCGGAGTCGCACCGGCCGCGGGCCGCAAGATGAAAAAAATCAGAACATATCAGAATGAAAATGTAAAATGTACGCGGTGTCGGTGTGGCGCATGGGCGGTATTCGTTCGTACACACAACGTGCGGCCCGGCGCCGCGTCCAGGCAGCCTCAGGAGTCGCGGTAGTCAACTGGTGTCCGGTAAGACGGCAGCTACACCATGGATTTCATTCGAAAACGTTGTTTTTTTTTAGAGTAACTAGTTGGTTACTCTAAAAAAAAAGAAGTAGTCTCAAAAAGAAGAAGTCGCTGGTTTTGGTTTTGTATATTGCCATCGACTTCAGAAACTATAAATATTTTTCACATAAGTAACATTCTTTATTTAACCTGGTTGTTGTTTGTAAAAGATTTATTTTTCACTTGTTAGTCGTGATATCCCACACAAATTTTCAAATTTAAGTACTATCGAAGAACTTCATATCTAAGCAGTTTGAAAACAAAATCCCGTGAACACGAGCCCACATCTGTTACCACCCCGGTTCTATTGCGGCGAGCACTGCAAGCAGAAATAGTCCTTGCGGTGCATAGACATTAACTTCTTCGATGGTACAGTACAACTATTTTCTTAATGACCCTCTGATGACCCTCTGCCGAGGGTCATTATTAAAAAAGAAACTTCGTGTTTCGTAAGTCGTCGGATTTCTATCAGTTGCCCTTTGCACTTGGTGCAGACCGGACTCAATCGACTTGGACGTATATAGAGTTGTTAATACTCTTTTAACTTATATAATTTATTTAAAAAAAATGGAGGAAAGCTGCAAAGTATTCAGAAACGCGATGATTCCCGAGGGACATTAAGAAAATAGTTGTACTGTACCACTACTTGCTATGTGAAGATACCAACATCATCAACATAGACTAACTGGATTTACTCAAGCGGGCGCGGGCGTCCTCCGCCACACGAAAAGCAAGTTCGTTGAGGACGTATCGTAACTTTGTTGATTAGTTTTATTTTAGTTGACGGTCCAATTCCAATTTATTAATATATTGAGGCATGCATCTACGTCATTACTTGTTTCGAACTGTTAAGTTTCTAGATAAAATTATAGGATCGCTATGAAATATATCTTCATAAAGTTTATGGGCCTACGTAAAGTTGCAAGTTTTTTATTTTGCGATTTCAGGTTTGGTCCCATGTAGAGTAGTTCATAATGATGAGAACAATGACCTACGAGATCTCGGGTATGAACAGATAGACCTTATATAGTGCGGCGGTTTGGTACATCGGGTCCGCTCCCTTGCCGCGCACGAGCGGGCGGAGAAGTTCGCGTGGACTTAAAGCAGTAACAGGCAGATGCGCCCATACAGTTCACGCGCAACCACACGTAGGTACATATACCCTGACCAGTTGAAAGAGGTCGTCTACGTTGCGAGTACAGGCCGTCTACGTTATGGGGAGGACGAATGTTTCTTCTGGTTGTTATCTGATTCGCTCGAGCCGCTGAACTGTGCTCAGATAGTGCGGGGGCGCGGGGGCTCGGGGCTCGGGGCTAGGGGGAGGCCCTCTCTGTGTTCCGGCAGCTAATACAAAAATTTTGATGATACATTGATTACTTAAAATAGCTTGAAGGATTGTACAAGTACCTATTTTAGAGAACTTACGTACATTTATTATAATTATAAAGACTAGCATACACATGACACATAGTCGAGGGCGACGCGCGGGCGCGCGAGGCGGCGCGCGGGGCGCGGCCGCGCGCTGTCCGCGGACAGGTACAACGATCATGTTCATGTTTTGATACCGATACAATTTTTACCGATCGTAATATATAATCATTTTATTAAAATACCTTACAATTTCGATTAATACAAATAATATTAAAGAAAATATTGAGCATAATTATTATTACATTACTTATAAGCCGTATCACAGTACGCTAACTTAAAATAGTTAATGTTTGAGAACTTTATTTGTTCGCACTATAATAAAATAAAATATATAGTATTTAATATGCGCAAGAACAGTGTATAGTAATGGCCGAATCATGACGCACAACTAAGTATACATTAAAGTATTTAATATAGGCCCAATACAAACCAATAGTAGACAGTCTTACATGTGTGCGCGAGGGCGCGCGCCCTGCTCACCTCTAAATCATAACAAGCATCGTTATTGGTCCGAGTCGAACGAGTCTTCTAACGTGTATAGTAACTACATATTTATAAGTATTAGGTAAATGCTAAACGAAGGAGTACATAGGTGAGTGCGTGTATACATCTAAGTCAGTGTATATCGCGCATGTGGGAATGTAGGCGCGACCGCCGAGTGCTGCCGCCGGCGCGCGCGATCCACGAGCCACGCGACACAATATCTTACTAACAACATTTTGGCACTGATAAATAAACACATAATAAACTAGCGGAACTCAAACGGCCTGCGGGTCGCGTGCCGCGCTAACACGCTCCGTAATACTTGCCGCACTAACACTTACACTACGAGCAGAGAGTATTGTTCGCTGTTCGCGCTACCGCCACTATATGTCCATTATACAATATACACTTGTCGATACTCTCTTTGGTTTGTCAACAATACACTTCGGATACGTAGTGGGCGCGGAGACTCGGCGCGCGGTCGGGCGCGGTCCGTGCACCGCTACACTACGGGGATTATGTTTACTTACCAACTACTGTCGCTACGAAGTACTACATGTTCGTTTTGAGATCGGTTATATTATACTGATGAAGAAATAGCATGTCGTGGTGACGCCGTGTTCATTGCCGCGGCGTGCCTCTCGCACGCCGCGGCCGCACGCCGCGGTCGCACGCCGCGGTCGGACGCCGCGGTCGCACGCTGCGGTCGCACGCCGCGGTCGCACGCCGCGGTCGCACGCTGCGGTCGCGCGTCGCTCTCGCTGCTTGAGTGTTGTAGTATATGTCAGCTACTTCACGTTTATCTGTAAAGTTTAATATATCCTACTTAGTATTGTCAATTAGTTGTGCCAGCGACTGTTTCTGTTTTTATTGACAGAATAAAAATAATTACGAGTATTTGATTCTTTCGAAAATCTACCTCGGACGAAGCAAAACATGGTATTAAATTTATAGAGGTTTACTGCGTGTCTTGATTAACTCAAAAGTTGGTATTCATAAACTTAAAGTTAAATGACGACACAAATATTTCAAAAATCAACCCCCTATTGCGAAGAAATAGTTTTAATATTTAACTTATATTGTCTCACGGCTGGACAAACAGCTCCCCTATACTCTTCCAGTTCAAAGTCATCATTTATTTCAATTAGGCACATAAAAAGCACTTTTGAACGTCGATATTTACAGAAAACAGAATTGATTCTAGTCGCCCCTTCCAAAAGGTAGTTTTTGTATAGAGGAGAATGGGCAAGAAACTCCACTGTTACTGTTTTAAAATGTTTTACAATATCTTGTATACATTAACTGGACGTAGTTATACAAAAACTTTCCAACCCACAGCAGTGCCGGAGCCAGGATTGTTGTATGCGAGGGCTTGACCGTGCTGAGGGTAGGTTTTAGCAAAGAAAGTACTAAAAAAGCACACAACATTTTACAACCCTCGGATTACTTTTCGCAAATTCCTCGCTGACGTCATTAGGGCGTAGACTGCCAAAGATCGGTGAACAACATACATTAGGTAGTGTAATACTTGCTAAAAGTTTATTTGTCACGCTATTACATATTATATCGAGCCTAGCGGGAAGGCTCAGTTCGGCCGCCTACGCCGTCAGGAAAGTAAGACAATACACTGACGTTGATACAGCTCGGTTAGTCTATTTTAGTTATTTTCATAGCGTTATCTACGGTATTCTGTTGTGGGGCAAAGCTGCTGATGTTCAAAATATATTTGTCCTTCAAAAACGTACTGTTCGAGCAATTTACCAGGTGCCAGAGTTTCTTTTCTCTCTGAGAGATTATTTCAAAGATATCGGTATCCTCACAGTGGCATTACAATTCATCTTCGATTACTATTCTTTTTATCAATGATTACTTAAATGATATGAATAGTTGGTCGCTGCGATAACTCAAGATAATGTATAAATGTTCTTTCTCCAGAATTAGCTTACCTACTGACAGGTTATAAGAGTTTATATAATTGTTTATAATTTTACTCATCTATACAAATTTTATTAACAAAATTATACACAAACTTAACTAAAACTATTGAAAAACTAAAATATAGCATCGAAAAATTCATCCGCATCGCTGTCGACTGGTAATGTACCCAAGAGACTGGCCGCATTACCACGTTGTATGGCAATGCTTAGCCTCTGCCCAAGGTAAAAACCAACCCTTGGGTCACGGGAAGTGTCAAATAGTGTCGTCGAGCAAAGTGCCTATTTTCGACGACGGTAGTGCATGAAGCCACAGACTAGATTCCCATTTACCCACAGCCAGCAGGCGCGCACGCTCCGCAGTGGTAGCAGACGAGTTAAGTAAATTGTTCTGTACTACTCTGCAGAGCGGCTCATCCCACCGCCTTTGGGAAGAGGTATAATCGGGTACATCTGAGTTCGGGCAAGCGAGTCTCCAGGCATCCATAGCCTCGGTGAAGCACGGCACATCAAAATCAATCAGTGTGGAGGCTATAATTTTCCTGATTAATTTCTCAGTGGACCGAGGATATGAAAGCCGGTAAACTAATACAAAAAAATTATCGGACGCCAAGGCCTCCCATACGAATGGGAAGAGTAGCTTGCGCCCAAGCTCGGTCGTCCCTCGCCATATTTAAAATTGAAGTTAATGTGTGTCTGATAATTTGGTCCATTTTTTCTAAAAGGTGAGTGTGCTTCCATAAATGGGAAGCGCGAAGAAAATATGTTAATTTAGGGCCGAAAGAGCAGTAACGAATTAGGGTGATGGCCGAATGCATATTAATTTGTAACAATCTTTCCGAAACGTTGAAGTTTTGTACTTTTTCCTCAACAAAAACGGGAAAGGAATTCTTGAAGATTGGAGACCCAAGGAGACGAAGAGAGCTTTTTTCAATAATTTTAATTTCTGGAGCTATGGCGTTAAATTTGGGAAGTGTCAGTTGTCTGTCGGTACTTTCCGCTAAGTAAAGTTCACATTTCGAAAGGTTGAGATCAAGGCCAATGGAATGAAGTTCGTTTTTTAAGAAATGTAGGTCATTAAAAACAGTTTCTACATCGCCTCCCAAGGTTCCATCATCAAGATACCAAACGTTAAATTTTGAATTTAGCCGTCTAATAATTGGGTGAATGGCTAAACTAAAAATCACGGGCACGAGGGGGTCACCTTGTTGACAGCCAACAGCAGATTCCAAAAGGTTGTCCCGATACAGTAATTTAGAGGGAAATTTTAATTTTACCATATAAGTAAATTTATTTTAATTTACTGTTGACATAATCTACTCATTACAATGTTTTTTTTTATGAGTTGTATTGCAATATGTGCTTAACTAGCGACCTCGACAATTATTTGTTTTACCTCGATGGTCCTGGTTAATCAATTATAACTTCTAGTTACAGCTATATGTAAGCGGGCACGTCCCATAACGTCCACGTGAGGCATAAAGGACGTGCCCGCTTACATAACATTATATTAGGTCTTTACCTATGAAATTGCCGTTCTGCAGTACTGGCCATTTCAAATCAAAATAATTTTTGTTTGGCTAAGAATTCTAATTTCAAATTAATTTTATTTTAAAAACATAGTTTTTTTTTTCCAAAAGTAGTCATTTGTTTATTGATTAGTGTTACATGTTCATTACATTTTCATCGCATTTCAATCTTTTTCGTCATCATGGATACGTTAAAAATTCGAGTAATTATGGAATATGAGTACCGTCGTGGCAGCAACGCGGCACAAGCGGCACGCAACATCAACGACGTTTACGGAGCTAACACAACAAACCAACGCACCACCTGTTATTGGTTTGATCGCTTCCGTTCTGGAAATTTCGACCTGAAAAATGAACCTCGCGGTCGTCCGAAGACTTTGGTCGACAATGACGAATTAAAGGCGATTGTGGAAGCTGATGATACACAATCTACGGCTGAATTAGCAGCAGCTTTCGACGTTAGCGTCAAAACAATATTGGTCCATTTGCGTCAAATTGGCAAGGTAAAAAACCTTGACAAATCGGTGCCCCACGAACTCAATGATCGCCAGCGCGAAGTACGCGTCGAGACGTGCCTTGCACTGCTTAACAGACACACAAATGAAGGAATTTTGAACCACATTGTTGCCAGCGATGATAAATGGATTCTGTTTGATAACTGCAAGCGCTCAGCAAGTTGGTTGGATCCTGGTTCAGCACCTAAACAATGCCTTAAACAAAAACTTACCCCTAGAAAAGTGATGGTCACTGTTTGGTGGTCTAGCGCCGGTGTGATTCATCACAGCTTCTTACCAAACGGGGTGAGCATTACTGCAGATGTGTACTGTGAAGAATTGAACACAATGATGGAGAAGCTGGCACATCTCCAACCAGCATTGGTCAATCGCTCGTCTCCGCTGCTCCTGCACGACAACGCGCGTCCTCATACTGCACAGCAGACGGTCTCCAAGTTGCAAGAACTGGGGTTGGAAGCTCTCCGTCATCCGGATTCTACTCACCAGACCTTGCACCTACAGACTACTACTTTTTCCAGAATTTGGATAACTTCTTGGCGGGAAAAAAATTCAATACCCGAGAGGCAGTACAAAATGCCTTTGAAGAATTTGTTGCCTCCCGTCCAGCTGATTTCTTTAAGAAGGGCATCAATAAACTGCCACTGCGTTGGCAAAGATGCATTGATTGCATGGGTGATTACTTCGATTAATACAAATAAAAAATACATGAAAAAAAATCGTTTAAATTTTTTCATACAAAACGGCAATTATAGACCTATTATTTTATATACTTAGATATTGTTTACGTTTAGTTGTTTTTATTTCTGCCTGAGAGTTCTCGATGTTTTTGGTTAGTATATTATGTCAATACCTATACCAACCAAAAACATCGACAACTATACCAAATTTACATTTTACATTACGCAACACAAAACAATGTCTGTCATTGTTTTGTGTTGCGTAATGTAAATTATTTTGCATACTATTATATAGAATAATTTTTTTCTAGCTGAACACACAGACAGCTGTGCTGCTGGGGAGTTTGTTGCGCCTCATCTTCTTCCCAGCTAAAGCACTAGGAAGTGGTGAAGGGTGGGCGTTTTGGGGACTGTCTTAAGTAATTTTGACGTTCGAAAAGTGCTGATTCTCAGCCTAGTTTGAATAAATGACTTTTGAATTTATTACCGCTATAACAACAAATAAATAAATATCATTCTTGTACAAGCTCTATTGCAACAACTAAACAAGGTAGGAATTTGAAACTTCAGAATATCATGTACCATATACGTATATTATAATTATTATAATCAACAAATATTTAAAACGCTGATTCTTAAGGTATTTTATTTCAACGTGAGCGATTTTCTGCAGCTGCGAAAAATTACTTTGTAATTCACAGTATCATTATGAAATTCAAAATCTTAGCGATTTTTAAAATTCAAGATGGAAAATATTTTTCGTTTAGTATTTTCACTATCTGAACGAAATAAAACCGGCCAAGTGCGAGTCGGACTCGCACACGAAGGGTTGCGTACCACCGCCACCGTACAATATTTAGCAAAAACGCCGAAATAAACACGTTTCTTGTATGTGGGTCAGCCTAAAAATATGTAAGTGTTAAATATTGTACGGTGGTACGGAACCCTTAACCCTTAATGTAATCCAAAGCAGCGTGTATTTGATTAATATTTATTTAGGATATGATGAGACTGTCATATGCATTGCGGTTATAAAACACCTTAATAAAAAAAAACAAACAAGTGCGGTTCGGAATGGCACACGAAGAGTTCCGAGCCGCCGTACAATATTTAGGCAAAAAACCGGCCAAGTGCGTGTCGGAGCACGCAAAATGTAGGGTTCCGTAGTTGGGATGAATTTATCGCAAGAACAAACTTAACTTTGTAGTTAAAAAACATGTTCTCCCATACGGAATGTATAACAGAGAGGGGATGAAAATGTTGGGAGAACATGTTTTTGCAACCGCAAATTTAAGTTGGTCGATTATCACTCGTTAAATTGTAAAACCTACGTAGCTGTGATAGTTTTCCTTTTAATTTCATTATAAATACTACTGCTGAGATTTTTTTGGAGGACACGTGACTCAGAAAAAATTGCACTTTAAAGCTTATTTCGCTAACCGATCCCTGAATCCTAAGTTTTCACAAACTCACAATATTTTTGTACGACCTTTCCAACGATACCCCACGCCATGGCATAGATGAGAAAAAAAAAACATCCCCACTTTACGTGTAACGGAGATACCTTAAAAAAAAATATATTTATTTTATTTTACCACTTTCTCGGCTTGATTAATATTTAAACATAATATGTACCCATGCTAAATTACAACTTTCTAGTAAAGAAAAGAAAGAAAGAAAGAATAATATTTATTTGGACACTTCCAATAATATTTATTTGGTACTTCCAATTCCACAAGGCTGTATTTCAGAGCAAGTTGCTGATGGATAATCCTGGCTATAAGGTTGTGTCTATGCAAGTACTCTTCGTTAGCTGGACGAGAACACCCGGAGATAATGTGTCGGATTGATTCTCCCGGACGGTGGCATGCCCGACAGGTGTCAACCGTGCCGTCCTTCACATTGAATCTCCGGTAATTGTCCGTCATCATAACTTCATCCATAATTGCACAGACAAAACCTTCGGTTTCCCCAAAGAGGTCACCAAAACGCAGCCAGGCTACGGACGCTAGTAAATCTACATCGGGTCCATGTAGGGCCCGGAAGTACCGTCCGTGAAGCTCCTTATTCTGCCATACCTCCTTGCGATCGTTAGTGTCAAGCACTACAGGCTTGCGCCAGTTCTCTTTAGCCAAGGAGAGCGGGGTAAGGCCCTTGTCCAACGCGACCACATCTCGATGCATCCCCACGTCGGCTTCTAGGAAATATTCCCTGAGACTGCATATCTCGCGATTGTGGAGGGTCTTAGCGTTTAAAAAGCCTCGACCTCCACACTTTCGCGGGATATACAGTCTCATTACCGATGACCGTGGGTGATGCATTCGATATGCAGTTAGCAGCGTACGGACCCTCCTATCCAGGGCGCCGAGTTCGGTCTGAGTCCATTTAAGTATGCCGAAAGAGTACATCAAAACCGGCATGACCCAACCGTTGAAGGCGCGCACCTTGTTTCCGCCTGATAGAAGACTATTAAATACTTTCTTCAGGCGGCCAATCATACAATGTCAATGTGACATAATCTAATGACTCCTAATGGGTCACTTATAAAATTTGTATGTATTAATTATGACAAAACATAGTGTACATAGGTGCTTACGTAAATACACCTAACACCTATGTTTCACAAATAAATTGATTGATTGATTGATGCCTGCCGGGGTTGCGGTTAAGTCCGAAAGGGGTATTGTGCTCCCTGGGAATGTTATTTGACAACTTCTCAAACAAACAAAAAAAAAGCTATTTTCCGTATTTTTTAAAGTTTGTATTCTAATCTCATTCGCAATTTGTCAAATATACAATCAATTTATTAATGTTTTTGACAAGTTTGACAGATTGTGACTTGAATGTGAACGTTTTATGGTCTTAGATCTGAGCTGTGAAAATACATTTTCTATTCATAAACACACATGAAAAAGCTGACCCTGCATAGTTTTATACCAGATCGTTTTACTGTATGAACGTTTATCAAAATACTCCTTCCAATCATAACACTTTTTAAAATTAATTTAGCTATTATATATTAGTTTCTTTTCTTTTTTAGCTGCTTTTTTGCCGGTATGTCAGCCTTTTCTTTGCCCTGTATCCCAATATGCGATAGGATCTATTGCAGTCTCAGTTTAACAAATTAATTCATCGATCTTAGACAGATTCACTAATATTGAAGTATTCAAATTGTAGGTATTGTGTAATTAGTTGTATTAAATGGTACAGACCGAAGTGTTTGTGGTGTATACCTGTGCACGATGTCAGCGAGGTCCTTGAGCGCGCGTTCGACGCCGTCGGCGAGATGGTGCGTGGGAGGAGCGGGCGAGGCCAGCGCGCGGGCCTCGGCCTCGAGCCGCGCCGCCGCCGCACGCAGTGACACACGCAGCGCTGGCGAGCAGCGCCGCGCGTCCGCCGCCGCCGCGCACGCCGCGCCCAGCCGCGCCAGCCGCTCCGACGACTGCAGGCGCCACAGCGACCCGCGACCGCCACCCCCCGCACCACACCCCCGTCGCACCTACACACCCAACATTATTATTCCTTTTATACTATTATTCCACTTATATTACTTTCTTATTTTCTTTATTTGTTTTGACTTGTTTCCTTTTCAAAAAATAACTTTTATCTAAGGAATAAAAATTGCGATTTAATAGCTTTGTATAGAAAATAATGTAAGACGGCATATTTATTCTTAAGATAACAGTTACGATTTAAAAAATCGGCCAAGTCACTTAACACTTCTGAAAGTCAATCAGCCTTTTCCTAAGTATGAATGTTGGAGTCGGCTTCCAAAAGAATAACAGTATTTTACATGAATCGACTGCTTATCTGACCTCCACAATCCAATAACTTAATACTTCTGAAAATGTCATTTATATACGAATAATTTGCAAACTTCAACACGTAATTAACCACGCAAAAGCTGATTTTCAAGATCAGAGTTATACATAGTTTGAAATTCAGAAGTTCATTTGAATTCACAACACAAAAAATTATGTCTTTAGTAATATACAAGTCACACGGTGCCACGGCGTTGGAAGTATGTTTATTTTCAATGGGTTAGCAGCAGTAACGGAGGAACTAAAAGGCTGAAACTCGACGCATAACTTACTAAAACCCTCAGAAAAACATAACTCAAACTCAAAGCGTTTATGTCAATTAAACCATTTACAGGCACTTTTGAACTGTCAAGAAGTCGGTCAGTCAGAAATAATAAGCTAGTTGCCCATTCCAAAGCGTAATAGGTACCTATGGAGAAGAACGGATAAGAAACTCCACGGACACTCTTTTAAATCAAAAATTTTATACAAAATATTGGTTACATCATTCATGTTGAAATTATGCATGTGAGAACAATGTAGAAAGACGTGCACGTTTGTAAAAGCGTCCGTAATAAAAAGAAATAACCTTTCAAAAATTTAAAATAAGCCATGGCAGCTAAGAGATGACCAGTCCCAACTGACGGCGCCTGTTCACGAACATGACGCACGGATCAGCACCATTCAGCTCAACCATTTTGAAGGGAGCTAAATGATCCAACACACGCGCCATCATCAGCGAAACATCTGAGTGAGCATGACATACTAACCCGGTAAATGGTAGCTCTTTAGTACATAGTACTCACACCTGTGCTATGCAATTATATAATACAAAGGAGATTGAGTTTATATAATACAAAGATGATCTTACAATCTTCAGCAGCTCCAACAGGTTTTTTTAAAATGTTATTCAAATAGTTGTGGTTGTGGAGCAGGACCAGCAATGAGCCAAGCATTTTTATCAGAGATGTAATCCCCCAAATTATATAATATATTAATAATATATAATATAATTAATTTAAAAAAAATAATAAAAAAAATATGCCTGCCTACACAGTGTGCGTTTTACATAAGATTTGAATTTCATCTCATTCAGGTGAAGTATGTGGGGAGGAATTTTATTGTAACATTTTAAACAGTACCCCATGAAAGATAGGTCTACTTTAGCCAGTCTCAAACCTGGTTGAACTAATAGGTCCCTATTTCTTGTACTATAATTATGTCTATCACCTCTTTTACTAAAAAGATGTAATTTTTTTTTCTTACGTAGATGATGTTTTCATAGATCTATTGACAAGGTACCGTCATGATGTTAAAGTCCTTAAACAGTTCCCATGAGAATCGCGCCTGCGGAGTTAATATATGGCTCTGATAGCTATTTTCTGCAGAATAAAAATAGACTCGATGTCTGTAGCCCATCCCCACAGCAAAATACCGTAAGACATGATACTATGAAAATAACTGAAATAGACTAGCCTCGCGGTATCTACATCAGTAAATTGACGGATTTTTCTGACAGCATATTCTGCTGAACTTAGCCGTCCTGCAAGAGATGTTAAATGAGGACCCCATTGTAGCCTTGAGTCGAGCGTGATCCCCAGGAAAACAGTTTTATCGACAAATTCTGGTTTCTCTTGATTCAATACTATCTCACAATTACTTCTTTTAAAAGAACATTTTAAACCTAGTGAATTGATACCGTTTATTTGAACTTGCTGTTGTCAATCATTTAAATAAGATTTTACTAAATTGAGCGCAAGTTTTCCAAGTCAGTAATGTTCAAGTTTCAAGAGTAAGGTTTCGTGATCGACGCAATCAAATGCCTTGGAGAGGTCACAAAAAAGTCCTATTGCGTCTTGGACCTCTTCCCACGCGTTAAAAATATGTCTTAATAAGGTTACACTGGCGTCGGTCGTACGACGTCCTTTGGTGAAACCATAATGTTGATCGTGAAGGATTTTATTGGTGTTAAAATGATTGAGCATTTGATTAACCATTACCTTTTCAAACACCTTGCTGAAAACCGGCAACACGGGTACGGGTCTATAATTATTGGTGTCTTTACTGTCCCCGGATTTGAAAAGTGGTATTACCTTGCTGTATTTCATTAAATCCGGGAAGACTCCTTGATCCACACACAAAGTAAATATTAAGGCTAAGTAAGGCGCTATGGTCTCAATTATGGAGGTACAGATTTTAATGGACATTCCCCAAAGATCTTCGGTCAATTTGATCTTGATTTGCTTAAAAGCTTTTATTACTGTTATGTGGTTAATATGCTTTAAGTTAAATTCGATCGGGCATGCTGAAACGTTCGCCCTTACTAAATCAAACGAGAGCGAGGGCGAGGAATTTGAGGTTTCAGTAGTTTTAAGTGGGACACTGGTAAAGAAATTAACTAATTCTTGAGCAACTTCTTTGCTATCGCAAATGAGACCACCACATGACGTCTTCAGGGTGTACTCCGAATTATGCTTTTTGTTCCAGTTCGTTTGATTATTGATAATTTTCCAAACCGTCTGTATTTTATTGTCTGCTGATTTAAGCTTGTTGCTAATGTATAAGACTTTAGCTGCCTTACAAGTGTTCTTAAAAGTTCTAGAGTAAGAAGTAACATATTTATTAAAAGTTTCCGTGTTAATGTAAGGCTTAAGGCCATACAGCTCGAAAAGTTTATCCCTTCTTTTCCTGAGTCCTTTAGTTGCCCAGTCACTAAATAAACACTTAGGGCTGATAGTCTTACAGCTCTTCTTAAAAGAATCATCGAACTCGGTTTGGACTAACGAAAAGAATTCTTTATACAAAATATTAACATTGTTCATTGTAATGTCCTGATTACTTAACTTACAAACTAAAGTGCTATTAAATTTATTTAAATTAACAGATGTTATTGGTCTGTATTACTGGTTGACATACTGCAAAAATATAACAGACGGGCTAATAAATGTCAACTAAAGGTGTACCCGTGCTGTTGTAACATTCGATTTTTGATCGATTTATTATAGGAAGAAAAGCAAAAATATCGGTTGGCAGCATAAAATAAAATAAATATCGGTTGGCAGCATAAAATAAAATAAAATAAAAATCATTACGCGTTTTAGAGGTTATTACGGATTAAAATCTTTGTTATCAATGTCAAAAATAAATAATCATAAAGCTATAACATAATAACATCACCACACACTATTGTCTCGTCATTTTTTGATGAAAATAAAATAGATAAATATACCTCCTACCTAATATTTAGTTCTATGAGGTTGTAGAAACTGATTTATTTCAATGAAAATAAAATAGATAGATATACCTCCTACCTAATATTTAGTTCTGTGAGGTTATAGAAACTGATTTATTTCAATGAAAATAAAATAGATAAATATACCTCCTACCTAATATTTAGTTCTGTGAGGTTATAGAAACTGATTTATTTAATTTACCTTGCGAGCTATCTATAGATATTTAAAAAAATATTGTATACTTGAACAATCATCGAGAATCGATATCATTATATTTTATTTAGGTACGGAGGCACCTTACACGCAATTGAAGAATTGGACATTCCTAGTATTGACAGGCCATAGTAAAAAATGGCGTACTACATAGTGTAAAAACCATACCATACCAAAAAACAAAAACATATATTTTAGATATTTCATGCTGTTCAACTTTTGGAGACACGAGATATTTTTCAAGAGTACTGTTTCTGGTCAATCTCCTTTGCCTATTTTAAGTCGTTTTGAGTGATGCCCCGTACGATGATATGAAAATCAACGACGCTGAAAATTTTAATTATTTGTGGTCATCTGAAAGCGGCCCCCGCAGGGCACTTGTTTGAAACTTTTCAAATATATTTTTGGCGTTCTCTCAACACGCCCCACCTACTCAGCTATATCCAGTTTCAGTGCTGAATATGCTTGCTGAAAAACCCTCTGGGCTTCCTGGCATCATGTTTATTATTTATTTTTTACCTTTATGAAACGCGTGACTGTGTTTTGTATTTATTTAAGTATAATGAAATAAACAATTACGACAAATAAATATAATTATTTGCGCCGTCAGTATAAAAGTAAAGTGTGTCGCGTGTGACGTAGGTTTTTACCGACTTTTTCATACCACAATCCAGCACCTACAGATTTACCAGAACGTTGTGAACTCTCTCCAGCAGTTCAAAGAAGTCTGTGAAGCAAAGCTGAATCCCTCAGAAAATACCTCATATGTTAGCATGGTGAAGAAAGGTTCCGAAAACTTCGTCCTTCCTGCAAATTTGAGATCAGTCGCCATCTATCCCAACGATAAGACCCAAACGAGTGACGACACCAAGTCGCTTGTTCAAAAGATAATTTCCCCCGAGCCACTTAAGCTCCATATCTATCATGAAAAATAAGGGCGTTTTGATTAGCACCGAAAACAAAGGCGATATTGACAATCTCAAGAATTCGGAAAAACTGGTATCATCGGGCCTAGCTAGGGTCGCCGTCCTTGGTGTTCCCGTAACCCTTACAACGAAGGAGGTCTTTGAATGTATTTACGAGCAGAACCTTGCAGAGTAGTTGCCGAATATAACTCGTGAGTCCTTCCTTGAGAGCATCAAATTGAGCCATCAATCGGGTAAGAAAGACCTTCCTACCTGTAACTACATCCTGGAACTACCTGCTAGCATACGAAAAATTATCATAGGTCAAAGCCAAATTTTTATAAATAAGAGCGCCACCGAATTTGCAGAGATCAACTACATCCACTCAATAGACTATGAAGGCACCTAGGGGCGCCACCAAATATGCAGAGATCAACTACATCCACTCAATAGACTATGAAGGCGCCTAGGGGCGCCACCAAATATGCAGAGATCAACTACATCCACTCAATAGACTATGAAGGCGCCTAGGTGCGCCACCGAATATGCAGAGATCAAATACATCCACTCAATAGACTATGAAGGCACCTAAGAGCGCCACCGAATACTTATTAATTTATTTATTATTAGGCTCTTCAACAATGAGTACACTATTACTTTACATTTTGTACGTTGCAAACTTAAGTCTAAGCGCCTCATTACTTAAAGAAAAGCACAGCATGCACTACATTATGTGCAGATGATAACACAATTAAATAATTAAAACGAGTAATACATAGTTTAAATAAAAGTAAAAAAAAATATTAAAAGCTCAATTGATTACAATAAATTATATAGATTAAATTAGATAAGATTGAATTTTTGTATATTATGTTTAGGTAAAAATTTGACTTTAGACTAGAGATACCATTAAATGGCAAGCGCGGCCTTTTATAGAGCAGGTATTGATGAGTGAAAGAGGAGTTATTTAGTTAGCACATGGACAGGTAGCTTATGCTCTATTTATATTTCCACTTAGTTTCTAATTATCATGACAAATCAGCTTAATTGTGGATCTAGATAGTTTTTCTGTGTCGGAATCTAAAATCTGTAATGTTGAGGACTGTCAGCGTCCTTCTGGTGGAAAAACGTTAGCCCTGCTCACACTGAATATTCGCAGCATAAATCGAAACATGAACGGACTTGAAGTGTCATTACAGAATCTTGACATAAGCTGTGATATTATCGTCCTAAAAGAATGTTGGTTATTAAAACAGACAGTCAATTTACCATCTCTTGACGGTTATTATTCTTATAAAACCGACAGAAACATAAACGAAAATGATGAGTTAGTAGTTTATATCAAAACTAATTTACCATCAGTTTATCATCAGTTACTATCTATTGCCTAATATCTTTAATATTCAAAATTATTCCCGATACTGTAGTCATGGCTATTTATAGGCATCCTTCTCAAAATATGGATAGATTTTTAGACTCCATTGACACAAACTTAAAAACATATCATCTTTTAAAAACAAAATTGTACCTATGTTAACAAGTGATCTACCCTCTTTCTTATTCATAAACGTTGCTTAAAATTAAGTGATGTTTAAACGTCAACAATGTATGGTTAAACAGGCGCTAATCATTACTTAACTTTAAGCAGCGTTTATAAATAAGGGGGTAAATGATTATAATTTAAATTACTTCCGGGAAAACCGATACCCATGTACAGTCACGAGCTTTAATTTGGGACCCACCTAAGGTTGAATATCGTGTAGCAAACTTTCGCCATTTAGAGCTATTATGTTAACGCTGTCACTGCACAAACAATAAACGTCATAATGTTTACCATCGACAACTTTACGTTTCTAGGGGCTAACGTCAACTGGAGCGAGGGCAAACGATCATTACCGATTTCCGAGTAATAATTACTTTTTGGTCCTGTGGTCCCATAAGAAAAAAGAAACAAATAAAAAAGAACAAAATTATATTGTCAATATATGATAGCTAGTCAACTAACCCGCTTATTCTTCAAACCTATATTAGTTAAAAAGTTTTGTCTCTTTCTCAAACATAAATATCAAAGTGACGGACCAAAACAACATATTTAAAATAAAATAGGTTTAAAGGCCGTTTATGATTATGGGGGCTTAGAAGATTTCAGCTAAAATATTGATTAATAAAATCTTTAGAAAAACAAAGTTTTTTATTCTTTATATTTATTAAGACATTTATGACACAAACCTCAATCTTAACACAATTATATAGAAAGCATGGTTAGCGGTGCACAAAATAAACACTTATCACCGAAGGCTACGACTAAATTAATTTAAATCTCTCCAATAATTTTTTTATCATAAATATTCAAAACCGCGTATATCCACCTTCATTGTCAATCACAGCCTGGAGCCGGTTACGCATGGATCCAATCAATTTGTCACATATGTCAGTACCCCTTAAACTTTCCCAGACTGTGAGGCAGTGATCCATAAGTGCTTCTCTAGTTCTTTCGTTTCTATTTGACCATTTTTGAACCATTAAGCCCCATAAATTTTCTATAGGATTTAAATCGGCACACTTTGCAGGCCACGGAATACGATTTAAATTTGCTCTATTATTGTCGAACCAAGTTCTAACGATTCTTGCCGTATGAATTGTTGCGTTATCTTGAACAAAGTTTATTGGAGCAACATCTTCTTGTGGATAATATAGTTGCAATGTTGGAAGGACACTCTCGTCTAATAAATCGACATAATCTTGAGCAGTGGCCCTGGGACCCTGGGTGGTAAATTTATTAGTTCTCCAATGCCGGCTGAACTAATCCAGCCAGACATGTTAACTGTAATGCGACCAGACGCGTTGTTAGCTATGACGTGGTCTTCCGTGTATCGCGTCCTGTCAATTCGCCACAAATGTAGTCTGCCCGTTTGGGAAGATTGAAAAGTCTTTTCATCGATGAAAGCCGTCGTCGTCCAATCAAAATTTAGATACTGACGTGCGAACATAAGTCGAGCAGCTTTATGGGCATCCGTCAACGCAATTTTTTTTGCAGGCCGCCTGTGATGCAGTCCCATAGCTTTAAGATGCCTTCTAACTGTTGAAGGGTGGACTTCAAACGCTTCCGCAAAATGCCTCGTTGGCGTAAATCCATTCATCCAGGTATTGCCTTTGCATCAAGCGGCTCTGCTCTTGTGTTATAACTTGCGGGTGATGGTTGTTTCGTCGTAAGTCAATAATATTTTCCTCGTTCCCGTGGCGTCGAACCCAGCGGCGAACTGTGTTTCTTGTCACATTTATTCGTCGCGATATCTCGTGAATGCCTACTCCTTGTTCGTGCAAATCAATAATTTGGAGCCTTATTTGGTCACAATTAGCCGCAAGCATTTTATTAATTGGTAAATTATATTTTGTGAAAATATCACATTAAACTATTTTCTTAAATGACACTGACACGACACATGTTCGTAATTAGAAAATCGTAATGATAGCTTTTTGCAACGAGGTTATCATTTCATAGGTCGATTAGATAAGACATTTTATGTCTTAACTTGACATTCAACATTTCAACCTTAAAGCAAAGTTTCAAAGTTTCGACCTTATTGCATTATGATTGTTCTAACAACATTTAACGGAAATGGGTCCCAAATTAAAGCTCGTGACTGTACATAACTATCTGAATATTTGCTCATTTCATGGACTTTTACCAGCTCACTATCACCCCATGCATCAGAGTGGCTCATGCTTAGACCACACCATTTTAAAATTAAAAAAACCATCCAAGACATTGGTTACTAATTCTTCGCTTACCGATCATCAAGCAGTTTTACTAACATTACAAATAAAGTCAAAGTCAAAACATTTATTTCAAATAGGCCCTTATAAGGCACTTTTGAACGTCAAAAATTTACAAAAAAATTGAATTGTTTCTAGTCGCCTATCTAATAAATATCTTCCTAATCCTACCTAAAAAATATACCTACCTAATACAACCTAAAAAACTGCATGCGTAGCTACACTAAAGTCAATATGACAAAACACAGTATACATTTTGAGCCAGTTTATAATTCCAACGATGCAAATGTTATCTTAAAGTATTTCATAGATTCGCTACAATATGCAATAAAGAAAAACACATTCACTAAGACAATGCCTAGAAAGTATAGTTGTATTAAACCAGACAAACTTCATCTAAAATTCAAGCTCGCACCTAATGACGAAATACTTTCTGTTACATATAAAAGGTATCGAAACTTCTGTAACAATCTTTTGAAAAACTAAAAAATCATTTATTTATGCACATAATATGACACTGCATGTTCTTGCCCCACTTTAACTAAAGCTAACCATTTAAAATATCTAGGTGTCACTATTGACTCCAATCTAAAATTCCGTAAACATACTATGTCGATTTACTATGTACTAGAGTGCGCAAATTAATATGTCTTTAAGAATTTACGGAACATAACCGACTATAAATTAATGAAACAGGTTTATTTAGCTTTGTGTCAATCCATTCTTACCTATTGCGTAACTTCTTGGGGCGGTGCTGCGAAATCAATTTTACTCCCTCTAGAGCGTGCTCAAAGAGCAATTCTAAACCTTTAGCCCTTTTCGATTTCCTACACACCAGCTCTACATAGCATTCAATGTACTAACAGTACGGCAATTACGTATACTAAGCACAGTACTACACCAGCACACTGCACTTCCCTTTGACCCGGTACCTTCCCGACAAGGGAAGGAAGGACTTAGATTGCATAAAGCCTCAAACTAGACATGCGTTTGCTAATCGATTTTATGTGTTTTTAGGACCTTTTCTGTATAAAAGGCTCAACAAGTTACTAACCTTCTAAAGTGTAAGTTATAAAAATGTAGTAAAATGTTTTCAGAACATTTTAGTCCAGTCAAAATAGATTAAATTATGATTAGGTTAGGTTAGGTTAGGTTAGGTTAGGTTGGGGGACTGGCTCGAGCGGTCGCACGGGTTCCTCTCCTTCCGTCTGGTGCAGGTGCTGTCCGGACACGGTTGCTTCGGATCGTACCTGCACCGAATCGGACGGGAGGAGACACCGTCGTGCCACGACTGTGGTGCGGTGGAGGACACGGCGCAGCACACCCTCGAGGTGTGCCCGTCGTGGACCGAGATGCGCCAAGGTCTCATCGCGGCGATAGGACCGGATCTCTCACTCCCCGGCTTGGTCAACGCCATGCTGGGGAATGAAAGGTCCTGGGCGGCAGTCGCCTCCTTCTGCGAACATGTTATGTCCCAGAAGGAGTCGGCAGAGCGCGCGCGGGAGGACGATCCTCACGCGGCGCCGCTCCGAAGGCGGAGGAGGGGTAGAAGAAGACGTCAATTTGATAGTCATCTCCGACTCCTCCCAGGTGGAGGCCAGCAGGCAACGGATGCGGGGGCACCCTTGCCTGTATTGCACAGGCCTCCACCAGTGTCGGACGGGAATGGCCAGGTGTTCCCGGCCATTCCCGTTGCCCCCCAACCTGGGGGGCATGCGGGGCCCGCCAGCTAGGCGGGCATGCGCCGGGAGGGTTGTGGATGTAAAGGCTGAGCCGGTTTCCCATGGCCCTCCCATCACGGCGATGTGGGAACACCGCTGAGTTTTAGTGGGTATACTGTCATTCCGACAGGAGTCCCACATACCCCGTCTCGTCCCCCACGAGCGGTAATGCATAAAGCATTTCTCAGCGACAAAAAAAAAAAAAAAAAAAAAAAAAAAAAAAAAAAAAAAAAAAAAAGGTTAGGTTGGGGGATCCCCCACAGCGCATACTTCCACGTAGTTTCCCCCGGGCAACGCCGTGTCTGACCACCGTAACGGAGTGGCAGACCGGCGGCTAAAGTGCGCTGTGATTCGCAGACCAAATACGCGGTTGTCTGCGGATATGTCGAAAATGCAAAGCCGTGACGCCTCTGGGCGTTTTTTATCTAATCGCCCCTCACAGGGCGATTCAAACGGCCCTTCTCAGGGCCAACCCAACGGCCTTTCTCAGGGCCAATCCAACGGCCCTTCTCAGGGCCAATCCAACGGCCCTTCTCAGGGCCACGCCGGCGGTGCTTTGGCGCCAGAAGCTGACCGCGCACCGTCCGCGGCCAGCTTGTTCAGCAGGCCGGACGAGTTGTCGGACGCCGACGACTCCAATATGGACACGTCGGCGGCCGAAAACGACCGCCCCAAGCGGAAGAGGGCCGATCTGAGGCTCGGGTCCGGGGGCTCCTCGGAGTCGGTCGGGAGTAGGGCGAAGAAGAAGTCGAAGTCTAAAACGGCTTCGACTTCTACTCCGGCTTTGGCTCACGATGTGGGCTTGGTGGACGCCGAGCGCCAGCTAAACCTGGTGAAAAGGGCGCAACTCCAGGTGGACCTGGAGGAGAGGGTCGCCGCCAAGGAGCGGCAGGCGCAAGCCGCCAGGTCGAGGGCTGGCTATGGTGCATCTACTGTGCTATACGCTGACCACTCCCTGGCGGAATTGGAGCGCATGGCGCAGCAGGACAAGGAGGAGGTTCTGGAGGTCGCCTCAAAGTCCTCCAATTTGAAGGGGACCTTCCAGAAGGCCTTCAAATGCCGGGCCGCCAGCATGCACGGCATTGTCGTCGAGTTGGTGAAGCGGACGGCCACAGACGAGACGCGGCAGCTGCAGGCGAAGGTGGATCGTCTGCAGGCGGAGGTCAGCCAGCTACACCAGAAGCTGGCTGAGGTCACGGCCCGGCCTGCCCAATCTGCCCCAAATGCGGTAGTAGGAGGCTCCTCCTCCACTGCCAGCCTTGAGGCAATAATCCGCGGTGTCGTCATGGAGGAGAGGGCCTTCATCAGAGGCTGCTTCGCAGGAATCGAAGACCGGCTCTTGCCGGAAAAGCGGCTCCGCCCGCCGCTAGCGGCGGATTTGAGTCCACCACTGCCGGAGCCGGAACCTGCGCCTCTGGGAGGCCCGGCATCAGGCGAGCAGCCCCGGGGCCTGAAGCCATCCAAGGGCAAAGGCAAGGGCAAGAGGACCACGGTGGCCCCTCAAACACCCACCATGAGCGCGGAGGGAGCGCCTGGGTCGTCTGCCACTCCAGCAGCCCCCCGGAACTCGCAGGGCGAAGACGCCCTTCTTCCCTCCACCACCCCGTCCAACCAGTCGTGGACGGAAGTGATCAGGGGGGGTAAAGGGAAAAAATCGACCCCCAAGCCCACTGCGACTGCTCCTACAGCCGCAGCCAAAAAGGGTCCAGCCGGCGGGAGGAAGCTGGTTCCTCCCAAAACCGCGGCCGTCGTGGTGACCATCACCCCGGAGGCCGTGGAGCGGGGCGAAACTTATGAGTCCGTCCTAAGAAGGGCTCGTACCAACGCGGATCCTTCCCGGCTGGGGATCGGCAACATCACGTGCCGCCGAACCCTAGCCGGGGCTCGAATTTTCGAGTTCTCGGGGGAGCAGCGCGGCGCAAACGCGGACCTCTTCGCAAAAATGTTGCAAGAGGTCATCGCAGATGCGGCAACGGTCGTCAGACCTGTAAAGACCGCAGCCTTGGAGGTGGCCGATCTGGATGATTCGGTCACCAAAGAGGACGTGGTCGCGGCCGTTGCGGTGGCTGGAGGCTGCGATGCTGGTGCGGTGAAGGGTGGAGCCATCAGGCTCGGCCGCCGCGGCATGGGCACCATCCGCATCGAGTGCCCAGTCGCTGCGGCTGGGGCCGTCCTTACTGCGACCAAAGGACGGCTGCTTGTGGGCTTCAGCTCGGCTGTGGTTCGGCCACTTGAAGACCAGCCTATGCGTTGCTTCAAGTGCTTCGCGTTCGGCCACACCCGAACCACGTGTCCCTCCAAGTTCGACTGGGGAGACTGCTGCTTCCGATGCGGGCAGGAGGGACACAGGAGTGCCACTTGCCACGCCACCACGCTTCACTGCGCGGCGTGTGCCGCCAGTGGCCGCCCCGCGGACCACAAGATGACGGGCAGGAGCTGCAAGCCTCCCGCGAGGAAGGGCATAGTGCCGGCGCAGGTTCGCCCTGCCGCCACCACCGCCGCCGAAGTCGCCGCTGTATGTCCAGCGGCGGTAGCCGAGGAGGGATGTGCGATGTTGGAATAATGATTCTCAACTACCGCATCCTCCAGGCGAACACCAACCACTGCAAAGCGGCCCAGGACCTGGTGGTGCAGGTTATGGCCGAGTGGTTGGTGAACGTAGCGGTGGTCGCCGAGCCCTACTCAATCCCCGGCAGCTGGCTGGGTGACGAGGACGGCTCGGTGGCACTAGCGGCGCGGTCTTCCACAGACTCCCCTCCCCTCTCGCTATTAGAGAAGGGACCGGGATACGTGGCCGCCGCGTGGGGAGAATTAGCCCTTGTGGGCGTCTATTTCTCCCCAAACCGCCCAGGTGGAGGCCAGCAGGCAACGGATGCGGGGGCACCCTTGCCTGTATTGCACAGGCCTCCACCAGTGTCGGACGGGAATGGCCAGGTGTTCCCGGCCATTCCCGTAGCCCCCCAAACTGGGGGGCATGCGGGGCCCGCCAGCTAGGCGGGCATGCGCCGGGAGGGTTGTGGATGTAAAGGCTGAGCCGGTTTCCCATGGCCCTCCCATCACGGCGATGTGGGAACACCGCTGAGTTTTAGTGGGTATACTGTCATTCCGACAGGAGTCCCACATACCCCGTTTCGTCCCCCACGAGCGGCAATGCATAAAGCATTTCTCAGCGATAAAAAAAAAAAAAAAAAAAAAAAAAAAAAAAAAAAAAAAAGGTTAGGTTAGGTTAGGTTAGGTTGGGGGATCCCCCACAACGCATACTTCCACGTAGTTTCCCCCGGGCAACGCCGTGTCTGACCACCGTAACGGAGTGGCAGACCGGCGGCTAAAGTGCGCTGTGATTCGCAGACCAAATACGCGGTTGTCTGCGGATATGTCGAAAATGCAAAGCCGTGACGCCTCTGGGCGTTTTTTATCTAATCGCCCCTCACAGGGCGATTCAAACGGCCCTTCTCAGGGCCAATCCAACGGCCCTTCTCAGGGCCAACCCAAAGGCCCTTCTCAGGGCCAATCCAACGGCCCTTCTCAGGGCCACGCCGGCGGCGCTTTGGCGTCGGAAGCTGACCGCGCACCGTCCGCGGCCAGCTTGTTCAGCAGGCCGGACGAGTTGTCGGACGCCGACGAGTCCAATATGGACACGTCGGCGGCCGAAAACGACCGCCCCAAGCGGAAGAGGGCCGATCTGAGGCTCGGGTCCGGGGGCTCCTCGGAGTCGGTCGGGAGTAGGGCGAAGAAGAAGTCGAAGTCTAAAAAGGCTTCGACTTCTACTCCGTCTTTGGCTCACGATGTGGGCTTGGTGGACGCCGAGCGCCAGCTAAACCTGGCGAAAAAGGCGCAACTCCAGGTGGACCTGGAGGAGAGGGTCGCCGCCAAGGAGCGGCAGGCGCAAGCCGCCAGGTCGAGGGCTGGCTATGGTGCATCCAATGTACTATATGCTGACCACTCCCTGGCGGAATTGGAGCGCATGGCGCAGGAAGACAAGGAGGAGGTTCTGGAGGTCGCCTCAAAGTCCTCTAATTTGAAGGGGACCTTCCAAAAGGCCCTCAAATGCCGGGCCGCCAGCATGCACGGCATTGTCGTGGAGCTGGTGAAGCGGACGGCCACAGACGAGACGCGGCAGCTGCAGGCGAAGGTGGATCGTCTGCAGGCGGAGGTCAGCCAGCTACACCAGAAGCTGGCTGAGGTCACGGCCCAGTCTGCCCAATCTGCCCCAGGTACGGTGGTAGGAGGCTCCTCCTCCCCTGCCAGCCTTGAGGCAATAATCCGCGGGGTTGTCATGGAGGAGAGAGCCTTCATCAGAGGCTGCTTTGCGGGTATTGAGGACCGGCTCTTGCCGGAAAGGCGGCTCCGCCCACCGCTAGCGGCGGATTTGAGTCCACCACTGACGGAGCCGGAACCTGCGCCTCTGGGAGGCCCGGCATCAGGCGAGCAGCCCCGGGGCCCGAAGCCGTCCAAGGGCAAAGGCAAGGGCAAGAGGACCACGGTGGCCCCTCAGACACCCACCATGAGCGCGGAGGGAGCGCCTGGGTCGTCTGCCACTCCAGCAGCCCCCCGGAACTTGCAGGGCGAAGACGCTCTTCTTCCCTCCACCACCCCGTCCAACCAGTCGTGGACGGAAGTGATCAGGGGGGGTAAGGGGAAAAAATCTACCCCCAAGCCCACTGCGACTGCTCCTACAGCCGCAGCCAAAAAGGGTCCAGCCGGCGGGAGGAAGCTGGTTCCTCCCAAAACCGCGGCCGTCGTGGTGACCATCACCCCGGAGGCCGTGGAGCGGGGTGAGACGTATGAGTCCGTCCTAAGACGGGCTCGTACCAACGCGGATCCTTCCCGGCTGGGGATCGGCAACATCACGTGTCGCCGAACCCTAGCCGGGGCTCGAATTTTCGAGTTCTCGGGGGAGCAGCGCGGCGCAAACGCGGACCTCTTCGCAAAAAGGTTGCAAGAGGTCATCGCGGATGCGGCAACGGTCGTCAGACCTGTAAAGACCGCAGCCTTGGAGGTGGCCGATCTGGATGATTCGGTCACCAAAGAGGACGTGGTCGCGGCCGTTGCGGTGGCTGGAGGCTGCGATGCTGGCGCGGTGAAGGGTGGAGCCATCAGGCTCGGCCACCGCGGCATGGGCACCATCCGCATCGAGTGCCCAGTCGCTGCGGCTGGGGCCGTCCTTATTGCGACCAAAGGACGGCTGCTTGTGGGCTTCAGCTCGGCTGTGGTTCGGCCACTTGAAGACCAGCCTATGCGTTGCTTCAAGTGCTTCGCGTTCGGCCACACCCGAAACACGTGTCCCTCCAAGTTCGACTGGGGAGACTGTTGCTTCCGATGCGGGCAGGAGGGACACAGGAGTGCCACTTGCCACGCCGCCACGCTTCGCTGCGCGGCGTGTGCCGCCAGTGGCCGCCCCGCGGACCACAAGATGACGGGCAGGAGCTGCAAGCCTCCCGCGAGGAAGGGCATAGTGCCGGCGCAGGTTCGCCCTGCCGCCACCACCGCCACCGAAGTCGCCGCTGTAGCTCCAGCGGCGGTAGCCGAGGAGGGATGTGCGATGTTGGAATAATAATAATGATTTTCAACTACCGCATCCTCCAGGCGAACACCAACCACTGCAGAGTGGCCCAGGACCTGGTGGTGCAGGTTATGGCCGAGTGGTTGGTGAACGTAGCGGTGGTCGCCGAGCCTTACTCAATCCCCGGCAGCTGGCTGGGTGACGAGGACGGCTCGGTGGCACTAGCGGCGCGGTCTTCCACAGACTCCCCTCCCCTCTCGCTATTAGAGAAGGGACCGGGATACGTGGCCGCCGCGTGGGGAGAATTAGCCCTCGTGGGCGTCTATTTCTCCCCAAACCGCCCAGGTGGAGGCCAGCAGGCAACGGGTGCGGGGGCACCCTTGCCTGTATTGCACAGGCCTCCACCAGTGTCGGACGGGACTGGCCAGGTGTTCCCGGCCATTCCCGTAGCCCCCCAACCTGGGGGGCATTCGGGGCCCGCCAGCTAGGCGGGCATGCGCCGGGAGGGTTGTGGATGTAAAGGCTGAGCCGGTTTCCCATGGCCCTCCCATCACGGCGATGTGGGAACACCGCTGAGTTTTAGTGGGTATACTGTCATTCTGACAGGAGTCCCACATACCCCGTCTCGTCCCCCACGAGCGGCAATGCATAAAGCATTTCTCAGCGACAAAAAAAAAAAAAAAAAAAAAAAAAAAGGTTAGGTTAGGTTAGGTTAGGTTCTAATATTTTTTGTTCAAATGGTTAACCCGATGATGCATACTGGCCACGTATGAGTGCATATTCGTATTTTCTATGTTTAAAATAGCCATAATTCGAGAACAGTGCACCGTAGAAGAAAAAGTGTTTAGATCTTTTTTGTAGACAATTTTACGATCTACAAACTTTGTTTGAACTATTTTTCGGTAGCTCTCATTGTTTCAGAGATATACGCAAAAAACGCAAATTTGTGACCTTTGACCTCGAATAAAAAACAACGCACAAGCGGGATCGATGGGGACTTTTGACATATCATTTGTAATGACGTATTCAAGGCCTGCACAAAAATCCAGCTTGTTGGGAATTAATGCAAACTGGAATGTCTATATTGAATGGACTAATTTAGCGATACTCAATTACGCAGACACAGATAAACTTCTAGAAATGTTGTCATGATGATAGTTTTAGATATTAAATGTACCAATATGCTTTTTCTCATAGTTGTTAATTTATAACCGTTTTAACTTTAAATTTTAGTGTTCCAATTTAATTGAAATGCAAAGTGATGGCCTGAAACACAGGTTTGAATTAACCTAGATCGGGCGGGTCGCTACCTAACATTGTAATTCCGAAACATGATTACTTGCAGGTGCAAGTAGTCATGTTTGAATCAGGTGATTCAAACATATTTTAGTTTATTTTTAGGCACTATAATATTGTGTGGGAAATCTTACTGTTGACTAAGTGTACACTTTTTGTAAACGTTTTATTCATTCAATATTATTATTATAAGTTGACATAAAAAAACCGTACAAGTGCGAGTTGGACTCGCACACGAAGAGTTCGGTACCATATCGTATAAGATATTACACAAAACTAAATTAAAATTTAAAAAATCGCGAAGATAAATTTGTAGAAAATTGCCCATATTTAAATAAAATACCCTATGAATCGGCGTTTTTAATATTTGTTGATTAAATACAGTAAGATCCAAGTGTTTTCTCCTGAGGAAAATCACTTTTGGTACTTGCGTAGGTGCAAAGTACATATTTATGCTCGTAACTGTACATTTAAACTAAATGCGCACTGATGCGGCCACTCGGCTAGGGCTTACTTCGCAGGTAGGCGCTTAATAGGATTATGTAGGGTGGAGTAGTGGGTGGAATGCGTACCTCGTTGGTGCACCAGTCGAGCGAGGTGCGTAGGGCGGCCAGCAGGTCAGCGTCGTCGGCGTCGTCGGCGCCGGCCTGCAGCGGCGTGGCGTAGATACCCTGCTTAGTCGGCTTGCCCTTGACGGGCGGCTTGCTCGGCACGGCCGGTTTGTCGTCACGACGCCGTGCGCGCGCGCTCTCTGGTGACTCATCGTCGGGGCGCACACGCGCCGCAGGGCTCAGTCGCTCGTCCGACTCCTTGCTCTCCCACAGCTTCTTGAGGCTGCTGATGCTGCCAGTGCTGCGGCGCTTGTCGTCGTCGTCACCGGCGCCGACGTCCAGCGCGCCGCCGTCGTCGCGCGGCTCGTCGGGCGAGCGCTCCGCCTTCTTGCCGGTGCCATTGGTGGCGGGCGCGCCGCTTTCCACTTTCCGCAATCGAGACTTGAAGTCTATGATAGCGCGGCCTGACTCCTCCGAGTCCTTGGGCGCAGGTAGCATCTTTTTATTGGTTTCTACCTTTTTGAGTTGTGATTTAAAGTCAGTGTTCTTAATCTCCATGCTCTTCTGGTCGACGTTGTTATTGTAGGGCGTCTTGCGCAGGCTGGCCTTGAGGTCGATGGGCGACACGCTCTCCTTGGCGTCGTCGTGGCGCACTGGCTCGGGTCGGCGCATGTTGAGGCTCTCGGACAGTTCGCTCACGAGGCGCGTGACGGGGTCGCGGTCACCGAAAGGCGCGCTCACATCCCCCATCACCAGCTCGTCGGGCGGCGACTCGTTGAGGCGGTGCTTCTTCTTGTCGGCACGCTCCTTGATCTCCGCCACCAGCTTCAGCTCTAGCATCTCCTTCATGTTCTTCTTGGTGGGCTTGTCGTCGTCGCGTTCGGGCGGCGGTGGCGGCGGCAGGTCGGCGAGGCGCTCGGACGTGTCGGTGCCGGCGTCGCGGCAGCAGTCGGGCGGCGGCGGCGGCGGCTGCGCGTCCTCGGGAGGCGGCGGCGGCAGCTCGGGCGGCGGCGGCGGGAACTCCAGTTCAGCCAGACGCGGCCTCGGCTTAGCGGGGCTGTCGACGAACGACCGCAGCGGGGGAGCGGCGCGGGGCGCGCGGGGCGAGGCGGGCGCGGGTGCGGTCACGCCGCCGGACGAGTTAGAGCGGATCATATGTGGCATGGCGCGTGCCGTGCGCGGCGACAGCGAACGCGCCTCGTCCCGCGGTTCGCGTCCCGCGCCCACCGACTGGCGCATGGACTCTAGATAGGCGCCGATGCGCGCGCCCTTGGGCAGCGTACCGTAGCGGTTGATGGCACGCTTCACGTTCTGCACCTCCAGGGCCGCCACCTGCACTCCTTGCTGCAACAGGACGTCACACATGTTAGGTACTGAGAAGTGGGGGTACAGGCGCGGCTGGCGAGGCACTTACCTTGGGCACGACGTCATGCGGGTGCGGGTGCGCGTGGTGACGGCGCTTGTTGCGGTGACGCGGCTCGCCACCCGACTCATCGGTGTCGGGCGTGCCCTCCGCCAGCGAGCCCTCGGAGGAGGCCTCGCGCGCTCGCCCTGCGCCCCCGCCGCCTGCACACAACACGCTCATCAGCACCACACGACGCCTGGTGACCCGCGTGCACGCACGCACGTCGCTAGCTGCTGCCTTAGTATTGGCATTTCACTTGGTGTAGCGTATTTGTGTGATTGGTCTATTCGCCCACCGCTCAATAAGCCACATAAAGTCCAACCAGGTCGCGGTCGATCAACGTCCACCAAAACGTCCGGTTACTTAAACATGCATGAATGTCTCCGAGCAACCGCAGTCTAGTTGCACTTCTAAAATGTGAACAGAAGTGTAAACAGAAGGAGCATCAACAACAGTTTTGAAAATGATTGAAAAGATGGATTTTGTTAATTGTGCTAAAGTTTTTAAAGAGAGTAACTCCACACAACAATCTAATCACCAACGGACCAAAAACAATTATTTATTTATTTATTTAGTACATGGAGGACTTACAGCTAATAAAAACATACAAAAAAGGAAACTACAGTCACCAGAGAGCTAATTACGTATAGCCTTATAGTAATAATTTATGGTGTGAGCACAAAAACATTTAAAAAAAGACACATCGCCTAAATTAGAGTAAGAGCAGTTTTATGACTAAAGTACAAGAGAAAATAATAAAACAATAAAAAATAAGAACAAATAATATAACCTACCGCTACTTGAAAAATTTGAGGCTTAAGCACCTTAATAACCTGCTTAGATCAATTTCGATACTTATCGTTAGTAAAAAAATACTCGTAACAATAAACGAGTGCAATTGGCTTGTCTTCCCCCAACCTCTGCTTGTGCTCAGCAACATCTATTTCAGGTATATTATCAAGTTCAAGTGTAGCTTGGTAATCAACTGAACCGGAAGACTGGGGTTGGTAGTTAACTGTTGATACATTACAACCAATCCAGACTTCCACCTACGCCGGAAAAACTCCTCAATACAATTTTTTGCAATTGTAAAAAAGGATGTAATGCGAAAAACGGCTCAAAAAAAGTTGGATTGTTTTGTTAATCAGCATGTACCAGTTGTCAAGGCCAGTCGTGCTCCAATGTTGAATCGCCATCAGAAGAGGATTCCTAGGATATCAATGAGGAGACATCTGATGCATCGCTGTTAGAAATTCACGTTTATCCAGCAAGAAGAAGAAGAAGAGGAAGACAAAGACACTGCTTTTGAAGTGCCGGTACAAGATTATGATTCTGACGAATAGTTTTCCCTAATTACGTTTGCACACAGCGTAAAAAATGGAATTGCTGGAGAAGATGGAAGCTTCTCCAGCAATTCCATTTTTTATTAAAAACAATATTATTTTATTAAACAAGACCACAATAGACCGTGGAATAGGCCAACCGGGGAAGCCACGTTAAAAAAAGCGCGCTGTATGCTCTACTCTCATAGGTGGCGTGGAAATGTGTGCTACGGAGATTGCAACTTTTGAATCGCTATATCTCAAAAACGGTGATTCTTAGGAAAACATAGCAAGGTCTTTTTTTTAGATAATTGCACTCTTTAATTTTTGTCTGATGTATTATGATGATAAAACTTACCGTTTGGCTGAAAAATGCCAAAATCCCATTTTTTGCAAACTTTGACCTTGAATAACTTTTTTGCACACGCGGAACCATTGGGTCTTTTGACATTTCTTTTATATTGATGATATAAACAATCTAAGCAAGATTCAGCTTTATGCGAATTAATGTAATCTTGAATGTCTATTTTGACCGGACTACAATCATGAATACATTTTTCAAGAAGAAAGAAAGCAAAAAGTGGACATGACAGGACATGACCCCAGACCATAAAATAAAGAAATTAAATATATGTTATTCTAACCAATAAGCCAAAATTAATAAGTAATGTAGAAATATTAAGTCATCAGACCACAGATTATTACGTGCAACATTTAGACTGTTATCACCAAAAAGAAGTAGTGCAAACTACAACAATGCACCTAAAACACGTAAAACAGATACCCAATAATTAACTATTTCAATGGTTTGGAACAACATACCCAAAAACTAGAAATGAATTCATGAGAGACCAAGTAATATACAAAACTACTACATGTTGGAGGGAGCCATTGTAAAAAGCCTGAAAATGGAAGATAAGCCAAAGGTAGCCACAGAATATTTAGCAAAAACACCAAAAACCTGATTAGGAAATGTACAGAGATGGTAAAAACAAAACCAAGGAACTCAGGATGGAACTAAGCACTATATTTAAGGAAACTAGTTGGTCAAATAAAAAAGACTACCGTACCCATAGACATAATATAATAGAAGAAAACCTTAGGGTCTATCTGAGTTCTAAAGGGGCCCAAAAACAGTTTACAATGCATAAAAAAAATTATAAAACCTGGAAGATTGTTCCAAAATAACGACGTAACGTAAAGAAATATTTGATTGTGCAACCAATATCCATAGACAATTATATGGTAAAAGTAGCAACGATGGAAAATACAGAAATGAAGAAGCACATCGATCTGATACGGGCCTTGAAGAAAACAAGATAGAACAATTCCGCGTAAGTGAAGTGATTATGAATATAAAATTATTGAAGACAGAAAAGACCCCTGGACCGGATGGAACACCGAAGGTCTCAAATTGGGGTCTACTATCCTAAGCAGTTTACTAACAGACCTATATATCCTGGTGCTTCAAACAGAAACCGTGCCAGAGCAATGGTGTGTTTCTAATATCATACTTCTGTATAAAAACGGGAACCCACTCGATATAGACAACTACAGGACAATCAGTCTTCTACCAAGCATATACAAACTCTTCTGTTCACTTCTACTTCGCCGAATAATAAAAAATTTTGATTCCGACTAATCAGTGGAACAATCTGGCTTTCGTTCGGGATTCTCGACAGTAGACCAAACCTACACTGTAGGTCAAATTATGGAAAAATACAAAGAATTTGAAATACCTCTGTATAAAGCATTTGTCGACTACGGCAAGGCATTTGACTGCATCAGTCACAACTCCATCTGGACAGCTTTAGAAGCATGTGGTGTCAATAGAAAGTACATCAGTATCATCAGAAACATCTACTAGAAGAGCACGAGTAAATTAAAACTGGAAAAAAGGAGAGAGAAAATTGAGATAAGGAGAGGTCCTCCAATAAATAATTTATTGGAGTTCTGGAACAAATATTTAAAAACCTTGATTGGAAAGGAAAAGGTATTAGAATAGGCAACACTCATTTGAACCACCTCAGATTCGCTGATGTCATTTTCTCCGAAAACGCTTAAGAGCTCGAATACATATTATTCTGGGGCCGCACCTGCACCTATCGTGACAAAGCAATCCGTGCCGAAGCTTCGAAAGTTTTGCTCGCTAAAAAGTTATCGCGCTAATGCGGTGGTCACATTAGCTGCTTCATAATTGTAACGAATCATCGTAGAATAATCCAAGATGGCTCTCCATTATTTCGACAGACCGTCTACGCAGTCCGTCGAAATGACAACGCTAGTCCAACCACGCGCCACGGTAATTAGCGCGCTAAAACCCATTGATGTACCGCGACCCGGGCGATAAGTGCTACGCAGCCCGAACTATCGCAACGATAGCCGATAATGGTTGATCACATCTGCGTGTACGATACACGCACGAATCACTGTGCGAAGTTTCGTCACGATAGACGCAGGTGCATAAGACTCACTCAAGAAAGTTTTAAAGTAGGTTTAGAATGAAATTGTGGGCACACAAAGAAATTCTTAAAAGACTACAGACTACAATGGTAGGGGAACCCAGAGGGTATTTGAGCAAGCATATGGAGGGTGAAAAATTGATAGCTGAGTAGGTGCGGCATGACAAGAGAACACCGGAAATATATTTGAAAAGTTTCAGATAGGAGCCCCGTGGGCAGGAACCCACTTTCAGATTTCAAAATTGGGCCAAAAATAAAGTGATCTTCAGAGCCTTTGATTGTGGTATGATCGTGTGCGGCCTAACCCATAAATAGGCAAATTTGATGAAGAAATTGTGGGCTTTCCCTAAATCTGACGAGTTTTAAGTCCCAGATTTGGGCAATTATTAAAAGTCATATACTTTTATGGGCGAATTGATGGAGCCTCTTGACAAATATAACGAAATTTCATTGATTTAGGAAAGTACTCAAAAGTGGTCATAATTTTACATCTATCTCTAAATCAACGAATCGAAAAGCTTTGATTGCTGTGCAAGGCCACCTCGAGTCCCAATTGCCGGATTCTGTTTACGATTGTCGCAACCCCGCGTGTCGCTAGTTCAGCCGCCGCCTGGTGCGACCTCCCCTGCGCCAGGACCAACGTGTCGTCAACGTAATAAACGACGCTGACGCCGCTAGGAAGGTCGGCACGCAGCACCCAGTCGTATCCGACGTCCCACAGCTGCGGCCCCAGGACCGATCCCTGTGGGATACCGCACGACATCTCGCCGTTTCTATTCTCCCTGGTTACCAGGGTAGATGACGGTTCTGTCTGTCAAATAGGCCTCGACCACACGACAGAGGTAAGTCGGCATCCAGTGATACCGGAGTGCCTCCCTGATGCAACTTCAGGGCAGGGTATTGAAGGCATTGGCGATGTCTAGACACACCGCCAAGACAGCCCCACTCCGGGGCCTCCCCCGTCGTGAGGGCTCGCACGCGCATGATGGCGTCCACGGTAGAGCGCCCCCTGCGGATCGCACGAGGCGGTCAGCAATGTATGTGTGTTAGTCTCTATGTTCCCTCGTAACTATAAAACGGCTGAACCGATTTTGACGAATGTCGTTAGAACGAATCTAACGACATTCGTCAAAATCGGTTTATTGCGCGAGTATCACTGGGTATACTAATATTTAAAAAAAACAAAATGGCTGATTTTAAGCGCCAAAACGAATGTTTAAAAAATAACTCCCATTCTTATTGAGTGGGGTATCAAAATGAAGGGTTTTTAAAGGTGATTATATAAATATAGACAAATTGTATGTTAAAATGTAATTTGGAATGAGATATGGTAAAAAAAACCGAACTTGTAAGTGTAAAATTAAAAAATCAATTTAAAAAATCAAAATCACGATTCCGTATAGCTTTAAAAGAAGTGGAAACAAGATGACCTATTTCTGTCTCCAAAACAATCTTATGCAGTCGGAAGCAATGGGTCTTTATTGTTAAATTTAAGAAGATGCCTCCGACTGCATGAGATTTTTTGGAGACAGAAATAGGTCATCTTGTTTCCATCTTTTTTAAAGAAATTTTTACGCAGTCGGGTTTTTTGTATTAACTATAAAAATTAAAATAAATAAAATTTATTCAAGTATAAAGTAAAATTATGATTTAGATTAATTATAATCGAGTAACATTTAATTCTAACTGTAATTAAGACCTGCCTGATCTAGGTTTGTGAAAACGTGTGTTTCAGGCCATCAATTTACATCAAACATTTAGTAACAATCACATAGTGATATGTTATTATATGCATCAGTTTAAACTAGCATTTTCTGTTTGATATCCGCTCGCTTAGGTGTATAGCGATAATGAAGTGGTCAACCAGTGAACAAACCACGTGTGTACGTGGTTCGCAAGCCTGCCACGAGCGCTACATGAGCGGCTCACAGCGAGCCGACGATTGTCAGTTTTTAATAAATAATAATAATAAAAATTATTTATTCAAGTAACAAGGACTCAATGTGTTAGTAAACTTAAGAACTATGTTAGTTTATTTTACTTTTATTTACATTTATTTCATCCCATGGGAGATGGCACATTTTCAGGATATTGTTGGAGCTGGCCCGTACCCTGCGCACCAGGGATGCACACCTCATTCGCATCATTGCGTAAAAGCAATTTATACGTGCGTCCGCGAACATTCCCGATGCGCTACAGAAACGGGGCAGCCCCATCAATACCCTGAAAGCGTTGTTGTATTGGACACGAAGGGCGTTGTACGACCGTTGGGTATATCTAGTACACAGGCTGCACGTGTAAAACGTTGTGCAATAAGCTCTAAATAGAGTGTTTGACTTTAAATGAGCAGCATGCAAACCTGCGAGCCAGCATGTTCGCCCGTACCGACAACGCCCTCCGCTCCCGCTCAATATCGAGTCCGTCATTGAGGTCCGGGGTCAATATATGACCAAGATATTGAAACTTAAATACTCTTTGTAGTGGAGTCCCATTGAGTAATACAGGTGGTACATAACCCAGACTAACCCCAGCCTCAAAGACCATGATCTCCGATTTATTGGAGTTATACATCAAACCATGTGTTTTAGCATACTCCTCACATTTGGCGACCAACTTTCTGAGACCACAGATTAACGCGCTCAGAAGCCCCATATCGTCTGCATAGCTAATATTATTTACACATTTACCATCTATATAGCAACCCTCTCTGGTGCTGCTGAGCTCACCAATTAGGTCGTTCACATACCAGTTGAAAAGTGTGGGTGAGCTCAACCCTCCCTGCCTCACCCCGCATTCTAACCTGTATGGCTCGGAAAAAGTTCCAGTCCATCGTACATTATTGATCTGGTTGCCATACCAATATTTAAAGATGTTTATAAGCTCCGTTGGCAACTTATCCTTCTCCATCTTTTTCCACAGTACGTCATAAGCAACCAGATCAAAAGCCTTGGATAAGTCAAGGAAGCTAGCATAAATCGGCGTTCCTCGCTGCGTATAGTATCTGACAGTATGCTTAAGACACAACACTGCACTTTCCGTTGATAAACCACGTCGAAACCCGAACTGGTTGTCATGAATATTTACAGTTTTATTTAGTTGTGTATTAAGCATACTGTCAAACACTTTTGATATTACAGTAGCTAGTGAGATGGGCCTATAGTTGCTGCGATCCGCGAGGTCACCAGTCTTATTTTTTACAATGGGCACTACTACTGTTCGCATCATCTCACTAGGCAAGCAACTATGGCCGCGAATCAACGGGCACTCACAGTGCGTTCGTGGACGTCAAGCAAGAGTGAAGGTTCTTGCACGCCGCTGCGAGCCATCAAATATTATCGAGTGTTTATTCGTCATGAGTGAATGGTCAGAGGATAAATGTCCTTCTGCTAATAGACGCCTACAAGGAAAACAGTGTACTATGGTACCCTAAGGACAAAGATTATTACAAAAAGCATTGAAAGTAGACCAATTAAATTCATTAGATTTCAAAATCAGTTGCAGTCATTCTCGTGAAATTTTTGTAACGACCACAAATTTCTTGATTTTAAAATAAAAAGTAAAGCACTTCTTTCCCGATACATTCCATGAATCCACCATCGTCGTAATCGTTTATGATCATCGAGTAAAGAATCTACAAGTATGTATGTGTCGAAGTGTCTCTCGCTTGTGCGCACAAGCGAGAGACACTTCGTCTGACATCGTAGAGTACAAACCAAAACTGCGGATAGATTCGGCTTCAGTGATGTGGACTTCTCGTACACACTAGAACCTCGTTACTGTATCTGTTTCGTTACAGTTACAGCTCGCTAAATGAGTATGCTCGGTGAAAGCGTTCGGGCGACTTCATGTCACACTAGAACCTCGTTACTGTATCACGCAAGTTACAGTTACAGCTTGCTAGTGAGTACCCGGCTTTATATGTCGGCAATCTATTAAGGGGATGTAGGAGAGGTCATTTACAACCAAAAGACCCTTTTTTTGACTTCTATGCAAATGTCAAAAAAAATCGAGTCATTTGTCATTTTATACTTTTATTTAATTAATTTTAAAATAAATCAAACGGGTCAAAATTTGGGTGTGAAAATATTTTTTTTGGGTGGGGTGGTTGGAGAAGAAACCTCCCCGTGTGCCTGTGGGTTGGAGTTCCCTTATGGATGCGTCCGGGGGGAAGGCCAGTCTCCGGGACGGTGCACCCTGGGGTGCGGGCAATGTCTCCCCATTAGGTACTGAGTGCCTAAGGGGTCTCTTTGTCCGTATGCCAATATCCTGTCGGTGGAACGCTCTAACGTGTACTCGGAGAGAGTACACGTTGAGCAGCGTTGGAGTGCGGGCTCGGCTTGCACTAACATTGCCGTCGGGCAGGTAGGAGGAAGCCTTTTCTTCTGCCACCGTTGGTGACAAGAGAACCCCCGAAGAGTGTCAAGGTCATGTCTCTGACATTTGACGGGGGTTGAGGGTCTTGACTTAACTGCCCGAGCCGCGAGGAAGAAAACTATATAAAAAATCACCCCAAACCTCCAAGCGGCGGCGCACCGTGAGGGGAGTTGATAGCTTGACTAATGGGTAGCTTAATTAGTCACTAGTGCCAACCACTATTTTTGAGACAATACAGTTTTTACTCGTGGGAACAATCATTAAATCACAAAAACGAAAACCCGCCATAATTCACTTATATCCAACAATGCCATATTTTATGGTTTTCCGTTTTTACACCATTTTTACCTAAATTAAACGGTATGTAGGTTATGTGATAAGGCTACATTATTTTCGTGGAGGACAGAACGTGTCTGTCCTTTATGATTATTTTGAACATGTGGGCCCGGACTCCACCAAAGCAGAGACGAAACGAGAGGAGAGGAGATGTGTTTTAAGCAACCAATAGAGTTTCGTTATTCACACATCACGTCCCCACTCTGCTTCAGTGGATACCACTGAGCGGATATTAGTATGGCGCGATCGAAGCGGAGATATGAGCTGTGCCGGCGACGGCACGCAGCGGAGAAGAGAAGAGATGTGCGTTCATCTCAACATCGAATGCTCGCCGCACGCAAATCAGTTCGCTCCAGCCAACACACATCTCCGCTCCAGTCTAGCCAGTACTCATCTCCGCACAGCTTCGGCGGATACACCTGTAGCGATGATGATGCGAACTATGCCTCGAGGACCTGACATCACACAAAATCCTGACGTCTATGTTGTTCTATGTTCTATGTTAGGGGGTTTGGTTTCCGCACTTAGTCCGTCAGGTGGACCATTGTGCGTGGGCCATAGCGGCCGTTTGGTGGTTATTCCAACCAGCCCACCTCCCTCCAGAAGCTGATTAAGTCTCCTGGTCTGTTTAGAACATCTGTGTATGATCTGGGTGACCCGAGGGTTTCTGTTCTAATCTGGGTGACGCCCGTACATTCGAAGAGCACGTGCGCAACGGTCTCCTCAGCCTCCATGCACGCCCTGCACAGAGGACTGTCCGTTATGCCTATTGTGTGGAAGTGCTTGTTTAGCGAACAGTGTCCCGTGATGGTCCCCGTCACCAGGCGCAGGCCGTTCCTGTCCAGGCGTAGCAAACGCCTGGTCAGCCTGCTGTCCAAAGATGGCATAGCCTCCTTTGACTGCCTGCAACCTGCAACGATGGCAACCTGGCATGACGCATGAGGTTGCATAGAGTGTTTTCGTGGGTGCCGTTAATTATTATGGTTATGTCGTCAGCGTAGCCTACGGTGAAATAACCTTTGTCGTTGAGTGTTTTGATGAGGCTGTCTACTACCAGGTTCCATAGGAAAGGCGAGAGGACTCCCCCTTGCGGGCATCCCTTCGAACGATGGCTCTCGTAGTGTCATTTACTGTGACTTGTACAGCCCTTAGTTTGAGCATGTTGGTGATCCAGCCACTCAGTGTCGAGTCTATGCTGTGTCTGTCGAGGGCCGTGTTTCTGCTGTTGAACGTGGTTTTGTCAAAGGCGCCCTCGATGTCAATGAAGGCAGCCAGTGCCGAGCACTTGTGATCCACTGCACATTCAATTTTGGAAACCACGCTGTGGAGCGCTGATTCCGTTGATTTGCCTGTGGAGTACGCATGCTGTTGTTTGTGTAGTGGTTTTACCCGGAGAGGTCCGTCTCAGATGTGCCTGTCACAGAGTCTCTCAAGGGTTTTCAGTAGGAAGGATGTGAGGCTTATGGGCCTATAAGCCTTGGGTTACGTGTAGTCGGTTTTGCCAGGTTTGGGTATAAAAATGACCTTCACCTCGCGCAATGCCACAGGTACGAGCCTGAGTGCTATGCAGGCTCGAAATATCTCCACCAGCCATGGTGTGAGATAGTCCACCCCCCACTGCAACAGGGCTGGGAAGATGTCATCCAGCCCTGCCGACTTGTATGGCTGAAAGGTGTTAATAGCCCACTTTACTCGGTCATCTGTTATCATGTTGCGGGCTCGTGACCAGTCTTGATCCGTTAGGGTCCATTCTGGCTCAGCCTCCCACGTCCTGTCCTCCAGGACTGCATAGTCTGGGAAGTGGGTTTCGAGAAGGACCTTACTGGTTTCACGGTCAGTCAGTGTGTATGAGTTGTCGGGTTTTTTAATCCTAACGTCACACAAATCCTGGATCGCGCAATTAGAGTGTACCGCGCGATCCGTGACAGCAACCGTTGGGCAGTTGCCCGCTAGACACGATATCCGTCTGGTTGGAGGACCCTTCCTTTTCTATAGAGATAAATTTCACTCATCCTCTGTAGAAAAGAGAGGATCCTCCGACCAGACGGGATCTTCGGTGCTTCTACGACACTTGTTTGTGATTTTTTATAGAGGGCTTCTTCCTCGCAGCCCGGGCGGTTAAGCCAAGACCCTCGACCCCCGTCAAATGCCAGAGACATGACCTTGTCACTCTTCGGGGCTACGAGACCAACGGTGGCAGAAGAAAGTATACCCAGTGATACTCGCGCAATAAAGACGAATCTAACGACATTCATCAAAATCGGTTCAGCCGTTTTATAGTTACCAGGGAACATAGAGACGAACACGCATACATACAGGTCAAACACATAACCGAGGTTTTTTGGCTTCACGGCAATCTGGCAAATAGAGCAAACCCCGCGCGCCGCATGCCGGTGGGCCGGGGAGCAATAGTGGCACACTTGCGCGCGAGTTGTGTACTGGCTACTGGCTGAGCGCCTGGGCTGGACTGTCACTCGACGATACAAATACGAAAAGAAAACCTCACAAATTTATAAACGTAATTTGTTCAAGTCTGTTCTTTGATGGTTGGTATGGCAGTGGGGGTGTGAGACTGACCGTTGAGGGCCGCCAGCTGGTCGTCGGCGCCGTGCTCGTCGGCCGCGTACTGCGACTCGCGGAACGAGCTGCACGAAGACAGCAAGCTGCAACATTACACTCACTTACATTATTCGCCATATCACCTCTCTAATTGAGAATTAAGAATCTTCACAAACTCAATGACATACATGACAAAGTTCAAAGGAGATAGTTTTTTTTTTGGGCCCCCTGTATTGTAGCATCTATTAATCGTATTATACCTAAAAAAAGTAAGTAACCAATTTATCTTTAAAATGGTCGATTTTTTTAATAACGTCTAACCGGAATCACGAAAAAAAATCGTAATAAAAATATAGTTTTCTGATAGTGCACTCAATTTATTCAATTCCAGTTATGGTCGTCAATGTCATAAATAATTTATTTGCACCTTCAAGTAATAAAACGCTTCAGTACATGCATCATCACGTACTGAAGCGTTTTTAATGATTTTATGAAAAAAAAACCGGCCAAGTGCGTGTCGAACACAAAAATACATATGTGACATCAATTTAATTGGTCCATTAGATTCAGAGCAAAGTGGCTGTGGCAGACGGACAGACAGACACACGAGTGATCCTATGAGGGATCCGATTTTTCTTTTTGAGGTACGGAACCGAAAACCAATTATATACCTAATTACAGTTCGATGTAACGAAGTAACCAAATCTGTTTTGTTTAAGTAAAAAAAAATACAATTGACGCTGCAGCAGGTCCTCCTGCGTTTAATGTCATTTTTAAGTTTGCTTAACCTCGCGTGAAGTGGTGTAAAAATCAACGTGAAACGGATTGTTGTTTTTGGCACTCGATTGTCCCGATTATGTAATTCTAAGGTAGGTATAGATACTAGCGGGAGGTTCCCAGCACCTTCGTACGTTTGAAACGCACCCAAAAAACTTAACGAAAAGAATCATAGCAAGATCCAGAATATAGCATATACCTTTTAATATTGGTACAGTCAGCGTCAAATAGTTAGTGACACTCAGGGTATCCAAATAAATAGACGCAACCAAAAAGTCAATAATATCGGTACAAACAAAGTTTCCTTATTGTTGTCAACAATATATTCGCTCAAAAGGTCGAGACGTTTAAAATGTCATATAGATCGGTTCAGTCAAACCGCCATAAATATGGTTACAGTCATCCCGCCAATGGTATCCAAGCATTTTAGGTGTTCAAAAATATGGAACACATTAGAAAAATAAACTAGCATGTAAGGACGGCCGCACATGTCAGGTACCTACCTGATTCGATTCTCCAATTGGAAACCCGATCGGAGGAGTCCCACATACAGGCGATTGATTGTATTCGGTTTCTACGCTCTCCAGTAGTATGCCAGAGCTTGTGGCGATTGTATCAAAGAACGCTTATAAAATAAAAAATAATTTAAAAATAATGGAGATGACGAATTTCTATTAGCAACTCTTTTGTCGGAAGAATGTAAGAATGAAAGAAAAGAAAGCGATGCTATTGGGTATACACAGAGATTGTACGAAGTCAATTCTATCGTTTAAGTCGTCATGACGTATGTTCCATAAACATACGGGATACTTTTCGACAGTTAATTAGCACCACGTACGTCCGCACCGCACGATGGCCAAGGCGACCTGGACATCTGGAGACAAACCCGTACGAGCGAACCGAATGTGTGCACCGCTACATAGAAATTGTACTGCGAGTGCGCCTTCAGGTACCCGATTCGGATTCGGAGTTTTTTGTTCGTCTGCCCAGGGACGCTTATCTCTATACCGAACATCGAACACAAGGTATGATGAAAGAAATGTCCTCCCTAACAACCGCAGTGGCCGAATCACCTTAGGATTTTGGGGATGGATGACCCAAAGCGGACCAGGAGAGCTAGTCGATGTGGGAGGAAGAATGAATGCCCGATACAAAGACATCCTCGAAAAAGTTTTGCTTCCAACAGCCAGGATTTTTTTTCCCCATGAAAGGATTAGGTTTGTCCAAGATAACAGTTCCGTGCACAACTCCAAAGTTGTTCAAAATTACTTGGATGGTAACATGGACCTGGAATTAATTTCGATGCCGCCTCATAGTCCCGACCTAAACCCGATCGAAAATTTGTGGGGCAAAATGGTTCAGGTATGGGACAGTACTCGAGCACGAACCACCGCAAATTTAAGGACTCACGTCGAAGAAGTTTGGGAGTCCATGAGAGGAGACAATTTTTGCTATAATGCGGTACAATCCATGCGAAGACGTCTTTCTGACGTAATTCTAGCAGACGGTGGCTATACACGATTTTAGTAAAAAAAGAGAATTAAAGCAAAAATGTTTTTGTTTATTTTTACACCCGATGAGAGTTTTCTGTGTTCTATACGTTCCAAAGTGACGTGATAAAAAGTGCTCATTTTGTCGTTAATACGGAATGTGGTCATTTTAATTAAGTACAAAAGTTAAATTAAATACGAAATAATTTCGTATTTAGTAATTACATTTGTGACATGAACATGTTATTGAATCATAGATAAGCACTCTTTCTCTATGAGATATATATACTCATACTCATTATCAATGAGGTTTACATCTATTTCCAGTCAGCTATTTATTGCATAAAATATAAGTACTTATCGTAAACGGCTATGCACGAAATTATTTACAAAACAAAAGACATGTCTATGACGTCATGCTTAAAATGAAAAGGACAGCAGAAGTTTCTATCCCTTTCATTTTGTGAAATGTTGACGTGAGAAATAATATTTAAAATATAAAGCAGTAAAGTTTATATTTCTAATGTGTTCCATATTTTTAAACACTTATAATGCTTGGATACCATTGGCGGGATGACTGTAACCATATTTATGGCGGTTTGACTGAACCGATCTATATGACATTTTAAACGTCTCGACCTTTTGAGCGAATATATTGTTGACAACAATAAGGAAACTTTGTTTGTACCGATATTATTGACTTTTTGGTTGCGTCTATTTATTTGAATACCCTGAGTGTCACTAACTATTTGACGCTGACTGTACATTGCGGTTTAAGTCAATGACATTCGCGTAAGATCGGCTTTGTTCGACTTTGACTCACATTCCACTGTCAATCTGATAATCAATGCCGTTTTTAATGACAAATTACACTTTTTCAACTGACAGTACTACGACCCACATAACATGTATTTTCACTCTTATTAAAACTCTGTGACTCTGGTACACCACAGTATTTTGACGGTTTATTACACGAAATATATCTATTCCCTGGTTTATTATCAGTTATAGGATATTCGGATGGCTATTATGGAATGCACTTTTGTATCCAAAAATTCCTGGGATTCCCGGATCGACAAATTTAAAGTTCTGCAGGCCTAACATGACGCACGCGACAATTACTCGTTCTCGCGTGAGTAATTTTTGTCTATTTTGTCTCTTTTCTCGTTTTCTGACAGCGCCTCCATACAAAATAGTCGACTCCTTCTGTCAAACTTTATGTTTTGTCGACAAACCCTAACATGGCACCTTAGTTATCTCGATTTTTGACAATTCAACACGAGATAATCTGCGATTCTTCTGTCATTAAGTCGTATTTACTCGTCCTCGATTTTGACGACGAGAACGACGAGAAGAGTAGACAAAATTATTGAGTTTCATAATTGTAATTATTTTAGTCATCATTTTATTTTACAATATATTAATAATGAAAATACTTAGTTTTAAACTACTATTTATATTGGAACGACGTGTTTTATATGGATTTTTTCGTTTTTTGTATTGAAAATATAAAAAATTATTACCTACATGTTGGGTATTAGGGGTTTGTGGGTTTCATAAAGGGGGTTCAAATTTTCATTATTTTTGCGATAGGACACACCATTTTCGAGATATAAGCAAAAGAAAAGAAAAAAAAGTCGAGGTGTTGTGTGAATTTTAGTTCATGAAAATTAATTTCCACACCTTTTTAATCGCGATTAAATACTTGGACAATCAGAATTTTAGATTTATATGATTTTAGAAATTAATAATTACTAAAATATAGTTAAGTTGTGTCACTTTAGTCTATTTCAGAATGGGAAATCGTCGGTTGAACGGAATAATCTAAATTTTGGTAATTTTTAGTCTAGTTTAGAGGTATTTGTGACAAGGAAATCGGCACCATTGAATGAATGAAACGGAATCTCAAGCCGATGTTGCTATCATAAAAATAATTTGTTTTTAATAACTTGCAACATCGGTTTCTCGTCGCAGATATAGAAGTGTCAAAATGCTTTTTTCGAGTTTACTCGTCGTTTACGGTCATGTTAGGGTTTAGAATGACGTCAGAATCGTAGACAAAATTCGACAAAACGAGAAAAAGAGCGTTCTCGCGCTTGTCATGTTAGCCCTGCTGATTATAGAATCGAACTTATATTAACTTACGTCCAGGTGTTGGCTAATATGGAATGCATTTTTGTATCGATTGTAATCATCTCGCGATTCTGGAATTGATAAATTAAGTACTTTTTCACTATAGCAATGCTAGCTAAAGTTGTAAAGTAGGTTGCTAATCTGGCACATAGCGACGAACAAATCGGCGTCTTGAGTTTCGTTTTTTTTTACAGTATAATTAACTTTTATGTCATCACCACGAAAGTAACCTTCATAAGAGGGTTTACAGGTCGTTTCCATGCCATGTATCCGATTAGATACGCATTCCCGGATTTTCTGGAGATCCGGAATTTATATTAATAATTTCTTAGCCAAATTTTAACTGTAGGTAATTAAGGCATCCGTTTACATCGAGTGGCACCACGAGAGAAAATGGGCTCGAGCCTTTATTTTATTTACTCGAGTAACGAGTTAAATAAAATCGTGTCGCATCACTATCTGACACTGTCTGAAAGACAAGTGTCAACAACTCTTCATTCATTTTATTTTTTCGTTTCTTTCGAATTGCGTGAAATTTATATTTCTGTTTTTCTGTGTGTAATTGAAGGATTACCTGTAATGAATATGAAATCTTAAGATGTTACAGCATTTAACTCCAGGAAGATGTTGTGTTAATTGTTCAGTAAGGTTTAAGTGCGAAGACATTGTCCAAAACTGCTGCAGATGTGCGGTAACTTGTGAACGCATGGATTTTTCGCTTGTTTCAGTCAAACAATCTAGCTGCAGTTTGTGGACAGTGCTTATTGATGTTGTGAGAAAGTATTGAAAAATGGAGATTTGCATACGGGACTGTTTCCATTCCCTGTCGATTCTTAATATTGGTTAGAATACGCTATTTTCTAACACAAATCTTAAATTTTTTTCGGGTGCATTATTCATCAATTTCTAACACGAGAGCTGCTCTGGCTGGGTACTGCTGCAACTGTTTGGTAGGCAGACGTTGGTGCTGTTTGCTGTTGTGCACATGTAAGCGTGCGGTATTTAGGTTTTTTATCTTGGAAACGGTATCAAGATGAGAGGTGGAGCGACTTGCATCTTTTTAGATGAAATACTATCTACTTCAAAGTCGTCTGACGTTGAGATTGATATACTTACAGTAATAAAAGGGTATTGTTACAAAATTTGTGATTTTGCTTTTATGAACCGTTCAAACCACGCTATATTCCAACGATTTATTACTGAACAGTGTACTATTTTACTAAATTATAATACAGATGAGGCCAAACTACTAACCAAACTAAACGATAGCACTTTTAATGAATTTTTAGGTTATAATCGTATTTCTCAATATTCCCGTTAGACGAAGTAAAATTATTATTACCACTAGAGTCTAGAGATCATAAGGGACAAATCAAAAATTGTGTTGTGTTTATCGCCGAACAAAAAATACTATCTCCTTTCATTAAAACTAATTTACAAAATTTTGATTACAAATGCTACAAAGTAGATAGTTAAGTAATGGCAACAGAATGTAAATTATCTAAAATTCTGAATTTTAGTTTAATAAATATCGCAATCCAATCCTAGCAGTTGTCCACATCATGATGAACCGACTATTTCATAAATTATGACACTGTCCGTTGTCGAGTTAGTAATCGATTAGATTTCATTTTCCACATAACGCCCATCACTACAGAGGCGTCTTTACCTATGGTGCAGGGTGTGCGGCGCACACGGGCGCCGGGTCTAAGGGGGCGCCGAACGCCCTCTAATGCGACACCTCCAAAGATGCGTCACTCGCGGCGCCGCGGCCGCCCGGCGGCGGCGCTCTTTAAAGACCCTGCGCTCGTGTTATGGCCGACGCCAGGCGCGCGGTAGCAAAGCCACGGTAATATTATCTATACAGTATTCCAACTTCATACAAACGGACGCAACGCGAGCTATATCTACGCGCCTCGATCTCGGCATGCGCTCGGCATGAAGACAGTCGCTACTGTGCCGGACGGTGTGTTGTTTTTATAACAATAACCGCGCGACTTTTTCACAAAAAATAAGTTCAAGTAGGTACGTATTTAATATAACGAGTAGGATATATAGAAAAAATGGAGGAAATATTCCGAACTTCCTTTAAGCTTTAAGTATATTATAATGCGGTTTATTTATACTTTAAAATTTAATAATAAAGCATTTCGTACGTCTCAGACGAGGCGCAAATATTTTTTTTATAAGACCGATTTGTTACCTACTCAAACATTAACGAGGTTTTTTAATTAAATCTACCAATCAAAAAACAACACGCATTTTTATTGAACACTTCTTTAAATTCACAAAGTATTTTATTTGTTTATATAAAAAAAATATATTTACAATCACAAAACTAAATGGAAACACAAAGTAGGCAAATGTAACTAAAATGCTGGAGGCGGGCAGCCCTATCGCATGTTTAGGTACCGCGCGGTTGTAGGCATTTCTTTTACGGCCGAGCGAGTTACAATGCTGTATAGATAATAGTAGGTACCGTGGCAAAGCAAGACTACTCCTTTTCCTACTCTATTTAAATTTACACAATAACTTTTGTTTCAACGTGAAATCAGCCTTAAAACAGATAATTAAAGATTAAATTGGCGTAATGTCGCATCTTGCATCGCTACCAAACAAAGGCGCGTGTTTGTTTTAATTCGTTTGACAACACGCCGACAATCATTGCTAACTCGGCTGTATTAGAATGCTATAAAATTCAAATTAAAATTACCAGGGACGTGCGGCGGTCATTTTCAAAGGCTTGTGTACGCGCGCCGCAATTTTTGTTTTACCGCCACACCGTAGTTTTGCAAAATAAGCCTTGATTAAATTTGATTAAGTATCATCTTTGAATAAACATGTAAATATGAAGTAAATCGGCTTTTCTTTTGATAAAAAATATATAAAAAGTAAGATTTGGTTATTTGCTTGCACAATTATTGCGACATGCCTCGAGGTCGGAGGTCATCAAAATAGCTAACGAAATTCATGAAAAAAAAACCAAACATCGAGTGATAAATACTGATATTGAAGTTAAATCTATGCTCGTACCTATACGACCTAGGATTTTTCATTTGTTTATCCTACTGCAGTGCGGAACAAACAAGGTAAGTTAAAGTGCATTAATATGTACCTACTAGTATACTTAGGTATTTATTTGAACAACGAACTACTTTTTTATTTTATTTATTTATTCCGTTTGATTGCCTAATGTAGTTAGTTACCTAGGTACCGCGACGTTGATTGATGTGTCATATCATATCCATACTTATATTACCTATAAATAAATGCGAAAGTAACTTTGTCTGTCTTTCTGTCTGTCTGTCTGTCTGTCTGTGTTTTACGCTTTCACGGCTCAACTGCTGAACCGATTTGGATGAATTTTGGTATCGAGATAGGATAGCTGAGTCCTGGGGAAGGACATAGGTTACTTTTATTCCGAAAAAGTGCAAAGATCCCAGGGGAATCACGATATACAAATTCCTCGCGGACGAAGTCGCGGGCAGAAGCTAGAAATAAAATTAAATAATACGTAGTCCAAGTTGCAACAACTAGTTCTCTGGGCCTATAGTAATTTACATTGTTAGTTCTTTTAGGTGCCTATACTTAGTTTTTTATTTATTTTAGATGTCTGATGGCAATGGAAAAAAGAAACTTTCTGGTGCACAGAGTCGAAAAAGAAAGCTGGAGAAGGAACAGTCTCTGAAAAAGAATACAAGTTCTATTAAAAAGTTTTTTGTTCGACCCGGTCCATCCTCGGACGAACACCTGGAGACAGAGACATATGAAAACCTAGATAATTCTACAGCAGAACTCGTCACTTCTACTTCACCGCCGCCGCCGCTGCTGTCTTTATCGTCGGTAGTTGAAGAAGACGAAGAACCTCCTAGTGCCGAAGCGTCTCCGGAGAATATACTTCGAGAAGATATAATTAATGATCTCGCGTTATGGCCACAGGTGTTATCCGATAAACAGAGAATATTTTTGATGGAGCGTGGGCCAGTACAGGTAAAAGTGGGTTCATATCCTTCGAATAGTTCGAAAAGATCTTTTTCAAATGCTTATTATACTAAAAAGATGTTAAATAATGAAACCGTTTTAAGAAACTGGCTGGTTTACTCTAAGTCAACTGATTCTGTTTATTGTTTTTATTGTAAACTTTTTCATGCTGATGCGACTCCGACTACTTTTAATGGTGAAATGGGTTACAAAGATTGGCAGCATTTGTCTACTGCTATAGAACGTCATGAAAAGAGCTTAGGGCACCTATCATGTCTTAAGAAACAAATTACATTGAAAACTGTTATTTTAAAAGAAAAGTCGGTAGATTTCTTGCACCAAAATGAAATTGATCGGGAAAAAAAACGTTGGGTTGCAGTACTCGAACGAATAATCAACATAATTCATTTTTTCAAAAAATCTCAAAAAATGTACGATTCTGATAATGGTAATTTTTTAAAGCTGGTTGAATATACCTCTAACTTTGATAATGTGCTTGCGGAACACATTGCCCTTATTCAAAAATCTGAGTCACGCCTAACTCATTATCTTGGCCATAATATTCAGAATGAAATAATACAATTATTGGGAGAAAGAATAAAAAAAGCTATTGTTTTGGAATTGACACAATCTAAATATTTTTCCATTATTTTAGATTGCACTCCAGATATTGCACACGAAGAACAAATATCGGTTGTCGTACGGTACGTTCTTTTAAATACAAGCAACAACAAGGCTGAAGTAAAAGAACACTTTCTGGGTTTTTTTTCCTATAACAGACACTACTGGCCTGGGCTTAACTCAATTTTTGTTAGATTGTTTAATCTCAAACGAAATTGACATACAAGATATGCGTGGTCAAGGTTATGATAATGGTGCAAACATGAAAGGGAAACATATAGGTCTACAAAAACGAATTTTAGATTTAAACCCGCGCGCATTTTATGTACCTTGTGCGGCACACAGCCTAAATTTGGTAGTGAATGACGCTGCTAAAAGTTCATTAGAAATTGTCAATTTCTTTTCAATTGTGCAGGAAATTTATGTTTTTTTTTCTGCGTCAACAGCACGTTGGCAAATACTTGCTAAAGAAGTGCCAACTTTAAGTCTAAAACCACTCTCAAATACTCGATGGGAGAGCAGGGTTGAAGCAGTAAAAGCTCTACGTTTTGAACTGGGAAAAGTGTATGATGCCTTGTTTACTATATATTCTGATAGAAGCAAAGATGCAGAGTCAAGAAATATGGCAAATTCATTACTGGCAAAAATTAAGTCGTTTAAATTCATCTGCTCTCTGCTTATTTGGTTTGAAATTTTAAGCAAGATAAATATAGTTAGCAAGGCCCTTCAAAAGTCAGACGTTGTATTGTCAGAAGCGGTGAAAATGATTAATAATGCAAAAATAAGTTTGTCTGAATTTCGTAATGAGCCCGCTTTTGAGGAGCTCCTTAACAGGGCGAAAACTGTAGCGGAAGAAGTCGAGGCAATAGTAGAATTTCCCACACCTGCACGCCCTCGCGCTCGTAAAAGGTTTTTAATTATGAGGCGGAGGATGAACCGATAACAGACGCGAAAACACATTTTAAAGTAAATTTTTACTACTATTTGTTAGACACCGCAATTACTAAGTTCGACGAACGGTTCGAACTTTTGAATGAAAATAATGAAACTTTTTCATTTCTTAAAAAATTGAAACACTGGAAAGATTTGGACTCTGATACAAAAAAAACACATTGCTCTAATTTAGAAAATAAACTTTGCCATGCTGGCTCTTCAGATGTAGAACAGTTCGAGCTCTATAATGAAATCGAATTATTACCGATGTTTATTGATGATTCCACTACGCCATTGGATATTTTAAATTACTTGTTTACGAATAAATTAATTTCAGTGTTCCCAAATCTGTCCACAGCACTGAGGATATACCTGACACTTCCAGTCACGGTCGCACATAGCGAAAGGTCATTTTCTAAACTAAAAATAATTAAAAACTACCTTAGATCAACATTGTCGCAAAGTAGATTGACAAATTTATCGTTAATAAGTATTGAACATGAAATCAAAATTGAAGTTAGTGACATTGTTAAAGATTTCGCTAATGCAAAAGCTCGAAAAGTAACTTTTTTGTAAATACATTTGTGTGTACGAGCGTCCTGTTATGTACTTAACTATAATAGTTTTTAAATTAAATATTTTTGAAAGAACTACAAAGTTGTGATTTTTTTATTCTTATAACCCCTTCCTTCCTAAAAAAACTTATTGCTTCCCGACATCATTTAAAATTGCACCATTTGCATCCGAATTTCCGTTTGAAAATATAACTATGTATTAGTATTCCATTTTGACCCCGCTCCTACTAGACTAGAGGGCGCCAGGGTACTGGTTGCACACGGGCGCCACAAGGGCTAGAGACGCCTCTGCATCACTATTTGTAAAATGAAATTGAATCGATTCTATTATCGAGTTACATGTGTCGTTAACGTTACACTTAACTAAATATTATAAAGCAAGCCGTGTGCCCGATGGGAATTCCCGTCGGCAAAAATTACGAACTTCTATACGAAATTTCATCCTTAAAGACTCATTTTCATTTGCCGATAAGGCTCGCATGCGGGCTCTCTCATGCGGTACAGAAGATTTCTGTACCGCATGCCTTAGGACCCGCATGCAGAGAACCGTTTTCATTAGTTGAACGACCCGCGCCGAGTGCTGGATGCTTCTGGTAAAGCATGACATGGTGATATATATCTGGCCCGTGTTCGGAAAACCGTTTTCATTAGTGGATAGGGAACGATCATACAGCTTAGAAGCTTTCATTGGTCATTTTCATGGAGTGTGAGTCTCCGCGCGCTTTAGGCCGACCGATAAATTTCATTGATCGTTTCGCCCGCTACGGGGTCCCATCTACGGAGATTCCCCGCAGACTGTGCACCGAGCGCGTTATCGACTTATGTATTTTATTAGTCCTTACTGCGCCTGCGGATAGTTCCCGCATGCTGTATATCGACCGAATTATCGACTAATGAAAATGAGGCATTAGAGGACGACTATTAAAAATCCGTATAGTGCGTGGTGGTGACCTGGTGCGCTTGGGCGGCGTGGGCGCCTGCTTGCCACGCCGATTGGTGGGGCGGCGCATCTGCACGGCGCGCGCGTCGCTCACGCCCCCGCCCCCTGCGCCTCCACCCGAGCCCCCGGAGCCCGCCTTCTTCAGCGACATCTGCGGGGTGCCACCTGGGCACGACGAGCCGCCCTCCTGCAGCTGTTTCTCAACCTCTGTGCATTACATATAAAAAGATTAAAACTATCACATAATATTTCAGTTATAGTAGAATATATTTTTGAAAAAATATCTCTTCCGAGAGGATATTTAAGGATTACCTCGTCGGTCTAGTGGGCACAAGCGGTTTGATATCCGGATCGGGCAGTGTTGTTGGGTTTTTCCATCTGACATGTCACAGCAGCAGCCCAAAGTATGTATTTGTGCCCGATTGATGGCAATAGGCTCGCTCCCTATGACATGGGACTTGAAAACATATCTGACGAAATGTTGGTATAAGTACACCTCTGCCTAATACAAGCGCGACGATAGTTACCCTCGGTGATGGAGTTGTCCTGGAACATGTGCTCGAGCGCGTGGTGGATGTCGCGGAAGGAGGGCCGCTCGGCAGCGCCCCACTGCCAGCAGCCGCGCATCAGCTCGTACACGGCGCCCGGGCAGCCCGGCGGGCATTCCATGCGGTAGCCCTGCAACGGCACGCATTCTGTCACGCTCGCTTCACAACGACCAACTAGCTAATAGTAACTTGTTGATATACACACGCGCCGATGCGTAATCTCATTTTAACAATAGGCTCACTAAAATCGTATAATATTGTAGTTATTCTTTTGTTAGAAGCTAAATATTCATAAATATAATAAACATAATTAAGTTTAAACAACAGAGTGCAGATATTCCACATAAATCCATTGTATTGAATGACTAAATTCCTACTGAGAATGCCTACATAGGACATTAACAATATCACAAGTCAAGTCAACAGTCAACAATATCACAACATAATGCTGACACCTTCCCGATGCGACATACTATCGATCAACGTCACGATCGGTGTCCACATCTTATCTACAGAAATGAAATATGACTCCAGTAGTATTTCAGTTTCCGTTTCCAAAAGGGATAATCTTTATTAAAACTAGCTTTTGCCTACGGCTTCACCCGCACAGAGACAACGAAAAAACATAATTTAGAAAAAATATTGATACGCGAAAGTTCTAGATTCCGGATGAAAAAATCCTATGTCGTAGACCAGGTCATCGTCTACTACCCGTCTGTCAAATTTCATCCAAATTCGTTTAGCCATTGTACCTTGATTGATTAACAAACATCCAAATCCACGAAGTCATAACACTTTCTCATTATAATATGGAAGTGTATAGAGTGCCGCTAGCGGTACTTTATCCCTATCAGATAAAGTGCCGCTATTTGCGGCATAATAGTGGCGCTGCCTCGGCCCGGCTAAAGTGCCGGAAGCATAGCATCGTCATTGTCACTTGTTATTTTGTTTGATTGTTGAGGTTAGTTCGCCGCCCTTTGTATTATATATATATATATTCATTTATTGCAGTAAATAACACCCATATTCAAACATAAATTAATAAGATTAATTAAAATACAATAAAATCAATTAAAATACAATAACATCAAATAAAATAAAAATGTAAAAAAAAAAAAAACAATAAAATTAATACCCTCTCTCCGACACCGGTACAGCAACATGTCTGCTGGAACAATGCCAAATGAAAGGGCAGTCCAGCCTTTCCGCAATCATCGCCAGTACGATGTTGGTGCTAACCCATACCCTGCGCACCAAGGACGCGGCGCGCTTGCGCATGGTCGCGTGAAAGAAACCGGTGTGTGCCTCTGCGAACATACCCGAGGCGCTGCAGTCCCATCACCACCTGAACGCGTTATTGTACTGAACGCGGATGGCGCTATAATTTCTGTTATAGTGACTGCACGAGTACAGTACGCTCTAAAGAGCGTAGCCTTAACCTCACTAGAGCACCGCGCAAATCTGCGGGCGATCATGTTAGCTCTAACAGACAATGCCCTCCGCTCCCGTTCCATGTCTGCGTGATCTGCGTGGTCGACAGTCAAAACATGCCCTAAGTAGACGCATTATTTAGTAGTGCGTATTGACTGATCGTCTTTGTTTTAGATACTTGTAATTATATCAAAAGTCACTACAGTGACTGAATTTACGAAAAAATTAAGTAGCAAATGAAAATGGCTGAATGGTAGGTTAGATTAGAACTGTGTCCACACAACGCAAGAGCCGAAGCGTGCGGTGCCGCGGTAGCGGCCCCGCGAGTGCCAAGGCCCGTTTAGGCACAAGAGAATGTAATGTTTTGGGAATGTGGTGTTTTACAGCGAACTGACCTCAACAATCAAACAAAATAACTAGTGACAGTGACTCAGTGACAGTGACATTGCAATGCTTATGGCACTTAGCCGGGCCGAGGCAGCAGCACTGTTATGCTAATAGCGGCACTCTATACACTGCCTTATAATATTAGGTAAGTAGGATATGACTAGGAAGTAGAATACGATTAGAAGCACGGATTAGATTATTCAGGGTGAATTTTACTTTTCAAGCAAGTGTTGGTAGACTCTGAAGTAGAAGTCCTAGAGAACAACGCCCAAAGGAATCATAGGCTACATTTGAAAGAAAATAAAATGAAAAGAAAATTGAAAAAAAATCAAAGAATATTATTAATATATTAAGAATATTATTGACATAATTTTTAATGTGGTACGACAAGCTTAAGAAAGCGTTTATTTGCTTAGTACATGACACTGGCCACTTCGAGCAGTTCCTATGACCATGGTCAAAATTAATTCATATTTTAGATAAGTAGCAGTAGTAGTATAGCTACTTTTTCCCTGTGATGATTTTTACATGATTAAGTTTGTTATGTGATGTAGAGGCAGAATATTATAACCAAAAGTTTATGAAATTCAGTTTTATTATCTTTAAAATTCAGTGTTTTTCTCTGTGACCAGCGGGGTACCTAGGGTAACAACTCACTTGGCCACGCTCGCGCTGGCCAAAGTCTTTTCCTTAGTCGTCTATCTTTGTTCGATTTAGAAATATTTGTTTGACACGATATCTCCGCCCCCGTCCATTTGGAGTCCATTCGGAGTCCATTCGGACGGTACGGGGAGGTTCGGTATACCTTCAAGACACCGATTACCACTCGCCATCCGGTTGCCTCTCCGATCTAAATGTAACGTACGCTTTAACTATATTATTTTGTGCCGCACCATTGCTTTAGCATTTAGGTTTTTCTTTTCCATGGTACCGCTTTAAAAGTTTTCTAATTTCGTCTATACACTGCTAAGCAGCCCTCGTTAAGCACTTAAGATAACATACAATTGAAAATTTCAGAAAACTAGACTAAGGTCTCAAAACTAGGTGAGCGACGAATAGAACATGGAACACTCACCAGACGCGACCGCCCGAGCGATCTGCGACGTGGTTCTGCCGCTGACAACATTCTATTGAAGATTGACTATAATCTAGGAGCTCGCTAGGCATGCTAATGTTATAAAACTGCTAAATGGCAATGTACGAGGGGTGCGTTGCGTAAGGAACGCGGGGCGTGCGGCAGGGGGGAGGGGGCTGCAGGTGCGTGCGCATAACTGAGGCGTTAGTGTACTCACATAAACAATTAGCTTACAAATATACATAAACAAATACGTCTCGCTCTTGTCACCGCGAATATATACAGCGGGTTGCAATAGACCATACGAAAAAAATAAAATTGTTTAAGATGTTAAACGGATATTTAATGAGAATTAAGGAAAAACGAATCATAGGACGTTTCTTGATCAACACCGGAGTAGCGTCGTGCAAATCTGACCTATTGTCACTAATTAAGAACAGTAAGGGCGTGGATTAGTTTACAACAATATCGTTTGTGAGAACATTGGACGACATTCCATCGTGGAAATACTAGCATGAGTTGAGTTTACACAAATTACATTGTGGACGTTGGTGTTTAGTAAACAGGGCCCAGAAAGCGACCTATCGCCGTGCCGGCTGACGATAACCTTCACGTTTTGTGTTTTGCGAAACTAGTCAGGATTTGTCCGGTCACAGTAAGGCGCGTGGCTCCGTGTCTGCTGTCCGCCCGGCGGCGTGGCGTGAGGCGCGCGCGGGCGAGCACCCTGTGCTGCGTGCGCTTGTCGTGCGGCGGGTATAAACGCGGCGCGCGCCTCTTCCTCGGCACAGTCGCAACTGCACGCCAACGCAAACATGATCGCAGTCAAGTACACCATCGTATATTTCCTGCTCTTCTCCGTCGCCGTACTTGGTAAGATACCTCCTAATAATTACTGCCATAACAAACGTTTTATTTTCGAAATGTGAAATTTAATTGGTTTATTATTTTATAAAACATAACGTCAGGATTAGTTGACGAGTCAGTATTTTGTTTGAGTAAGAATAGTGGCAGCAACTTCCTGCAGATGGAGTACAATTTAAAGTGAGTGTCCTTTTTTCCAGGCAAACACAAAAAGATGAAGCCCAAGAAGTTCGTGTCGCCGACCACGAAGGGCATCCAGTGCTACAACTGCCTGTCGTTTGACCACCCCGGCTGCTGGGACCCCGACCACCCCGACTACGCCAACATCACGGTGAGTGCCTGCCCCCCTGAATAATATGCGCCTGCTCCCGCCGCTTGCCACTAACCCCCCCCCCCTTTGCGCAGGTCCCCAACATCGACTGCTACATTCCCGGCATGGCGTTCCTGTGTATCGTCATCACCTCCGAGTCCGCTAAGTTAGGTGAGTGTCCGACCGTACCCTTTGAGCCGTGGGTGTGTATGTATGTAACGCGAGCTTGTGTTGCAGTGGAGACGGGGCAGGAGATAGGGCCGGTGCGCGCGCGCACTTGCGTGCCTGCCAAGGACTTCTCCAAGAAGACGGTGTCGTACTCCATGTGCAGCAAGCTCAGCAAGGAGCTGTCGGCGTCTGAGATCTTCTCGCGCATCGCCGTGAGCCGGCCGCAGTGCACACTCTGCAAGAAGCATCTGTGCACGGACGCCACACACTGCTAGCTCCCGGCCCCCAGGGCCACAGGCCCGGGGGCCTGAGTGCGGGCCGCTGCGGGCAGGGGCGCGCGTCGGCGCACGTGACCGGCGTACGCCTCCTCTCCGTCACAATGGGAGCATGTTACGCAACATGTTTATTAAACTACCGAGGCAGTTTCCATTCTATGAAATGCAAAAACGTATAGTACTTTGTTGTTTTGAAACTAACACACTTTGTTAAATTAATAGTTGTTGGAGCACGGGACGCGGTTTCGTTTGTTTTTTTTTATTTTTCAAATATTATTTTAATAAACTATTTAATTTTAATAAATTATTTTATTATTTGATTTTTTTGTTGACATAAGAAGAATGTGTCAACGCCGTTCAGTTTTTGATTGGTGACGTGCCGCAAACAATATGATGATCATTTTGTTTGTGATAAATAATACTATTGGTAAATATGTATCGTTGTGCGACCGTAAACACGCTGTAGTGAGTGGGTGGTGGTACCTTCTCGAGCATGTGGTAGACGTCGGCCAGGTCGACGCCGGGGTAGGGTGACAGGCCGTAGGTGGCGATCTCCCACAGCAGGATGCCGAAGGCCCACACGTCAGACTTGGTGCTGAAGGTGTTGTAGGCAAGGCCCTCGGGCGCCGTCCACTTGATAGGGAACTTGGCGCCCGCGTGCGCCGTGTACGTGTCGTCGCGCATGAGCCGCGCCAGCCCGAAGTCCGCTACCTTCACCAGGTGGTTCTCGCCCACCAGGCAGTTGCGCGCCGCCAGGTCCCTGCACCAACAATATGCGTCACACCATCATACACTATACTTTACAACTTATTACTCACAAATACCACCGGCAATTCGATCCAGATCTTTGTTTTCAATTGTGTGTGTAACAGAATACACATTCACAATTTTATTATACTTGAATATATACAAACAACAGTTCAGCGTTTATTTGAAGAAGGCTCAGAAGATTCAACATTTTCCAGGAATTCCTAAAAAGTCTCGAGCTCGCATAGACAATAATGATTTGTCAAAATATAGTTGGTTGATTCACGAGCAATATATGGAATAACGTTTACACCATGAGAGAAGAACTTTTTCATAATAGCATGGGTTTTAAAATATTATGTACGTGACAATATTCAATTACAATAAAAACAGCACGAAGAAATCACTTATAAAAGTTGCTAAGTGTGTATACATAATAGGGCTCGTGATTCTACGATCAGCAACGAAACTAGTTCAATATTCTTTTGACGTATCTTAGTACAACTGACGACATAATTTAATACACTGCTTCTCGCCATTATAAGTAATAGTTTGTGTTGTTGTACAGTTACATACATTGTGTTGAAATTTATATTTTCAAACAACTCTCGTTCGCACTTGATAAGAAAATAAAAATAGTGGCTTATTGAGTGAGTTACGTTATGTTTACAGCAGGCGCTAGCGAGCGTGGCGCGCGGCGGGCGGCCGCCTACGTCGTGCTACGAACTTAACGAAACTTGGCCTATTCACCAGTACCATTGACAAACGATGTTATCTTATTGAGAAACATGTAATAAATACCATCAATACACATTAACCGCCATAGATTAATCTACGAGCATGTTATTTTACTAAGTGACAGCTCACACGAGTATAAAACAAAACACCGACGAGACTAAGGTGGCTTTTGTCCAGACATGAGATAAAAATTGATTAATAGACTAGACGGTATGGAAGAGACATGTGGCACCGACCCCGAATGAATTGGGAGAAGGGCAAGAGGCCTGAAGAGGCCAAGAGGGGAATGTAGGCCTTATACAGCTAGTCGTTGCAATAAGTTTAAAAATAATATAGCTCATAGAATTACACCATCTATAGTAGAACACGAGAATCCAAATGAAATCTATGGAGCCCTTTTTGATGTTGTGCAAAAAGAGTACCAATCTACTTTCAAGACTAAAACTATTAAAATAAATCCTCCATAGGAAACACCAATTGGGACCGTGCATTTAGCTTCTGACGTTTCATAAGTGCCCATGTAGGTTTATGTGAAATAAAATATGTAGAATTTGAATTTGAAAAAAACCCAAAGGAACAGCCGAAATCACGAAATAGAAAGAAAGAAAGAAAGAAAAAGTATTTATTGGGACAAGCACGATTTATAATAAGCAGGATAATTTTTGCAATTATAAATTTATTTTATTTACTTTTTGTTTTTTTTTTTAAATTGATTTTCGTTTGTAATTGAATTTATTGTCATTTTAAATTTAATTTGTTGACATTTGTGCCTGGTTCCGAATGTTTTTGAATAATATGAGTATTTTTAATAATGATTGATACTATTATCATATACCCACACTCGTGTTTTATTATACAACAGTTGCATACATAAATATAACAGTATTTAACACAATTAACTATTTACACTAGGTACTTAATACAATGACTAACTATACAAATAAATGACGACATGGTTAGCGCAGTGGTTAAGCGATTGACTGCTTCGCTGCGTGTCGCGGGTTTGATTCCCGGACGGAACAAATATTTGTATGACCTACAATTAGTTGTTCCGGGTCTGGCTGTTTGTGTATGTGAGTTTAAATGTTTGTAAACGTACCCACAATACAGGAGAAATTCCTAGTGTGGGGGCAACCAGAAGACTGGTAGCATTGCCACGTTGAATGGAAATGCTAATTCTTTGACCAAAGAACGAGCCAGCCCTGTGGTCACGTGAAGTGTCGACCAGTCGGCGAGAAATTTTCTTAAAAAGGAGACGCACAATCGGGCCCCATGATCCGAGCGTTTCAACCCTAAACGGCACAAAACTGTAATTACCCATAAGGTTACAGTATTTGCGCCGCTTGAGGGTCTCAGCAGCCGCAGCAGCGGCGCCAGCACAGCTCGCCGAGCTAGGAACATGAGATGGCGTAAGGATGTCGCCACAGGCGTCCCACACCAGAGGCCAGCCCACCTTCCAAGCCAACAATGTCATGCCATCTTGTCTTTTCCCATCGTCAGATACGAAGCCGTTGTATCACAGTCTCACAGCCCCCTTTAGACCCGAAGCCCAGCTGTAGGGGCTAGAATTTGCTGGCCAGTGTTTCGCTGTAGAAAGCACAGCAAATTTTGGCTCCGATACGACGGTAAGTGGACCCTACGGCAATGGGACGAATGCCGCCATCCTTCTTGCGCAGGGCACATAGGTTTGCTTCATACAAAATATCAACGACGGCTTCGTTCTCATTGCCGGAGAGCATGAGATTCATGAGCGCCGTCAGCTCCTTTAAAAGGGACTCGCCAGTCTCCCCAGCGCTTGAACACATTAAGTCCTTCAGATGGTGAGGTGACAGGCTGTCGAGGCCGCCGGCGGAGCCACTTCGAAAGGAACACACGGCCGCACATACTCGTTGAGCTGAGAATTTCGAGTGAGTTGGATTCCGGATCGGGCGGGTCAGGGAAGGAGAGGTCATCTGCCGGGGCAGGGTGTTTGCTCACCTGCTGCATCTCTGCACCTCTGATATCACCCTCGCCTAGTTTACAAGTCCACATGGTGCAAGAAACCTCTTTGGGGAGGCGCGCTGATGAGTCTGATTTAGGGTCAAAACTTTGTGACGAAATGTTATAATTATCCTTTATTTGTGCTGTTCATGTTTTTTTATTTGCCAAATTTTTTTTGCACATGTAGAATTCTAAACGGGAAGGTGAGCAATTGCTCGCAAGCACTTTGACAGTTCTCTCGGCGGCGAGGCGGATACAATGCGCTTAACTTGAAGCCACGGATTGTCTCGCGCCACGAGGAACTCTCTTTAAAACTGGAGTTGAAGTTTGTATTTTTGCCAGGGTTTTCCAAAAGGGTTAAGCCGGTGAATCTGGTGTTGGGGAAGTGGGTATTGTCGGGCAGGATGAAGGTACATTGTGGGGTTTGTTTCCTACCCAAATGTACCTTCAAGCGTCGTTAACTCTTAAAAAAAGCATGCTTGAGGACAATGAGAGCATCTCACTAGGACATCCAGCCATGTGGCAGCTTGACTGGCACTTCGTACGGCGGTAGTGACGCCGTACGAAGATCATCATTGTTCAACATAAATAAAAAACAAATTTTTATCTTCCTAGGACCATTACTTTATAACAGACTAAATGCGAAAGCCAAAATTTATTCTCTAAATTATAATTATTGCAAAAGAACCGTCAAGGAAGCTCTTCAAAGTATGTCCTATGAAGATACAGAGAAATTATTAGTTGTACTTAAATAAAAGTTGTATTTGTACTAATTAAGTTTAGCTAAGTTAGGATAGGTACTAAGATTTTAGCAAGTAGTTTTAGATTTATTGTACTATTTACACTATTTATTGTACTTTTTACATACCTATTAGATGTCTTGTTTTTTATTAATGTGATTATTTACAAATATTATACCTTGCCTCGCCTAAAACACAGGATGACCTAGTTCAGGCACATAACATAATTGAATTTTTCGTAGATTTAAGCAAATTTGTATTTAGTGTTTTACCTTTTTACCTGAATATACTTTTTATTTATTTTATTCCAACACACTGAGCTTTATTTTAACCCAGCACCTACAGATAGGCGAAGAAAAGGTTTCATTTGTGCTAACTCTCAGACTAAACATGCTTTTGCTAAAAGTTTAAAATAAAGTTCCTATCTACTACTCTAACATAAGTCTCTTCCTTTACCTAATTAACAATAGTCTCCACTTTATCTACTATAATATTATTCGTTAACTTATTTAAACATAATACATATAATATATGATAATAATACATATTATGTTACATAATCTAGTTTTAAAATAATATACCCAAATAGTTACTCTAAAAGCCATTGAAAAAATTATATCTTCTTTTTAATTTTGCTTCTATTTTATTTATTGTTTCCTTCTTTTTAAATGTTTAATGTAAATTGGTGGCTTGAAACACAGGTTTTCATAAACCTAGATCAGGCAGGTCTACATTACAGTAAGAGTACAATTTTCCTCGATAGACCGCTATAGCATAATTGAAAATAAAAAAACAACCGGAGTAAACGTTAAACAGAAAAATGTGGAATGGGTGAAATTGTCCGATGAATGTAATTCTCAGACCACAGGAGTTCATAGAACGGCTGAGAATATTTAAGCGCAGTGGGAATGTTTAAAAAAACACCAAGAAAGCGGCGTCTTCTGCAAGGCAAAATTTGTTGCAAACAGGTCAGGGGGCCTAATACGAACTTTAAAAAAACCATGCAAGTTCCAGGCAGTTCATTTCCCTGGCTGGTTAAACTGTCGTTCATCAACAAAAATCGTTACCTATTATTATTGTGTTCATCCATATTTGTATAAATTTAATAAAAATACACTAATAATCTTTTGTGGACGGTATTTTTTATTTTCTCCGTAACTAGAGGTTTACTTTTTATTTAAAAAAAATATAGGTACGCCATAGCCACAGATCAAGATCGTTTAATCGTCGCAGCAAGAAACCTCTTTGGGGAGGCGCGCTGATGAGTCTGATTTAGGGTCAAAACTTTGTGACGAAATGTTATAATTATCCTTTATTTGTGCTGTTCATGTTTTTTTATTTGCCAAATTTTTTTTGCACATGTAGAATTCTAAACGGGAAGGTGAGCAATTGCTCGCAAGCACTTTGACAGTTCTCTCGGCGGCGAGGCGGATACAATGCGCTTAACTTGAAGCCACGGATTGTCTCGCGCCACGAGGAACTCTCTTTAAAACTGGAGTTGAAGTTTGTATTTTTGCCAGGGTTTTCCAAAAGGGTTAAGCCGGTGAATCTGGTGTTGGGGAAGTGGGTATTGTCGGGCAGGATGAAGGTACATTGTGGGGTTTGTTTCCTACCCAAATGTACCTTCAAGCGTCGTTAACTCTTAAAAAAAGCATGCTTGAGGACAATGAGAGCATCTCACTAGGACATCCAGCCATGTGGCAGCTTGACTGGCACTTCGTACGGCGGTAGTGACGCCGTACGAAGATCATCATTGTTCAACATAAATAAAAAACAAAGACTGCTTACACAATTTTTCCTTATCAATAAAACACAATTCAACTTTAGAACCTAAATAAACGCAACCTGATGCGCCGCGCCGCCATATCATTTTGACGCAGCCCTGGCAACGGTTGCCGTGAGACAGCGTCGTTTTGCACTTTTAAATTAGTTTTGTGTATTTATTGCACTGTTTTGTGATCAAAACGCTACCTATGTATTCAGTTTTTTTGCAGCTATGTTTGCACTTTCACTGAGTAGATTTTTTGTTTTATTGTCAGTTGTTGATGATTTATAGTGTGCATTTATTTTGGATGCTAAATTTGCACTCAGTGTTTTTAGCACACCCTAATTGAGCCACATTTGGTCGATAACTGGTATTAAAAGACCGGAGAACTGTGTTTTAATATTATTTATCATTTATTATTGAAGAGCCGAACTAACTTCGCTGACAGCTTACACGTCAATTTAAAAAAAAAACGACTGCGGCTGTAGGTTACTAAAAAGCATATGGTGGCAATACGAGAATTACATAGAAATAAACTAACCAATTACTACCTGTTAAACATGAGACCACTTTTGAAGCTACTTTACACCTAACAACACTCAGTCACACCAAATATTAGACGAGACCTAACCTTTTGGCGAGCGACAACGACAGCGCGATCTAGCGGTACACAATAACGCCATCTAGTGACGTTATTGTGAAACGTTTTAGAGAACTCTGAAAATAGTGATGAGAAGGTAGTCCCAGGTGCTCAATCAATCCCTACCTAGCAGTTAAAGGGCCGATTCCACTGGTAGAAATCTTAAACTGAGCAATTTACTGCATTTTGATGTGCTATTCTGCTCATCACGCCGAGGATCTTCATCAGATCTTCACCAATTTTTTATGAGACCTACTTAAAGTTACTACCTATCAAATAAAAAAGAGCCATTGAAATCGTATTTCATAAGGCGGATATCCAATAGCCCCATTTTTGCCCCTTTTTGGAGGAAGTACCCTCCAAACATGAAATGCCCGTCGTCAAACAAAAATCTAAGTCGTTAAACCTGATTTGCCAAGTCCGACACGCACTTGGCCGGTTTTAAAAAAAATATTATTGAACTCGGAGAAGAATTCCTCTTAGAACTCATTTACATTGTTTATAATTATTATGGCCCGGTATACTTAACTTACTAATTAAGTTATTATTAAATCTACTTAGATTGCTGGGTGTTATTCGTCTAGAAGGAATCTGAATTCTTTGTAATGGTATGTTGGACTTGAAAGCAACGGGTTGACCGCTGTGATCAGAAAGGAGATGATTTACAATGGTTTTATCTAAGTAGTCGCAGCAACAAAAAAACATTATCAATACATGTAGCAGAATTTGTAGTTAAACGGGTTGGTTCTGAAAACACATTTGACAAATTGAATGATTTCCAAAGACTTAATAATCGACTTCTATTTGAACTATTCTCTCTCTATTAATATTGAAGTCACCACAGACAATAGGGATGATGACTAAAAAATGTTTTTTTGTCAGTCTTGTCGATTATAAAAAAATTACGTACACGTATTTTTTCTTTTTATACGTTATCAAAAGATTACGGCGATACATTGAGTTAAAATGTGCCATGACGTCACGAGTATGTAGATTTTATACTTACTTGTGACGTATCAAACCCCACTTTAATGCGTTTTTGTCTAAGTCATTTTTTATTAATATGATAAAGCAAAAAATACGGCTCGAATATTTTATTATTATCTAACTGACGGACTAATAGAATTTCTTTTTTTTGATCCAGGCATCATCTCTATTAGCGATTTTTTACCAGTTGCAAGGTTTGCTAGAACATCTTCCATGAATCTTCAATTATTTGTTTAGAATGGAGGTTTATTCTAAGACAAATTATATTAAGTTTTCAATGCGCAAACAAAGATCTGTTTTGCCCTCAACGATGTTTGCTCATTGTTGTATGGTCCCTGCAGATTGCCTTCTTACGTGTCCTAATATTAATATAACTAATAAAATAAAATATCTGGGAATTATAATAGATGAAACCCTATCTTTTAAACCACACATAGAAGCTTTAAATAATAGAATGCGTAAGCTAATATTCGTTTTCAAAAAACTACGTTATATTGCAGACGCAAAATTAATTAGGCGAGTTTACCTTGCTCTCTATCAGTCAATTTTGACTTACTGCATTACCTCTTGGGGTGGAGTGGGTAAAAGTTTGCTATTACCTATAGAAAGAGCTCAAAGAGCGATTCTCAAGGTGTCTACTTGCCGCCCTTTCCTTTTTCCCACTAACCTACTCTATAAATCCTGTGAAGTACTAACAGCTCGACAGCTATTCATAATGAGCATCGTTTTAAAACAACACGCAGCCCTTCTCTATAGCACTGAAACTACTAAAAAGAGACGGAAAGACATAGTTTGCCCTACAAAAAATACAAAACATGCTTTCGCAGCCAAATTTTTTATCTTCCTAGGACCATTACTTTATAACAGACTAAATGCGAAAGCCAAAATTTATTCTCTAAATTATAATTATTGCAAAAGAACCGTCAAGGAAGCTCTTCAAAGTATGTCCTATGAAGATACAGAGAAATTATTAGTTGTACTTAAATAAAAGTTGTATTTGTACTAATTAAGTTTAGCTAAGTTAGGATAGGTACTAAGATTTTAGCAAGTAGTTTTAGATTTATTGTACTATTTACACTATTTATTGTACTTTTTACATACCTATTAGATGTCTTGTTTTTTATTAATGTGATTATTTACAAATATTATACCTTGCCTCGCCTAAAACACAGGATGACCTAGTTCAGGCACATAACATAATTGAATTTTTCGTAGATTTAAGCAAATTTGTATTTAGTGTTTTACCTTTTTACCTGAATATACTTTTTATTTATTTTATTCCAACACACTGAGCTTTATTTTAACCCAGCACCTACAGATAGGCGAAGAAAAGGTTTCATTTGTGCTAACTCTCAGACTAAACATGCTTTTGCTAAAAGTTTAAAATAAAGTTCCTATCTACTACTCTAACATAAGTCTCTTCCTTTACCTAATTAACAATAGTCTCCACTTTATCTACTATAATATTATTCGTTAACTTATTTAAACATAATACATATAATATATGATAATAATACATATTATGTTACATAATCTAGTTTTAAAATAATATACCCAAATAGTTACTCTAAAAGCCATTGAAAAAATTATATCTTCTTTTTAATTTTGCTTCTATTTTATTTATTGTTTCCTTCTTTTTAAATGTTTAATGTAAATTGGTGGCTTGAAACACAGGTTTTCATAAACCTAGATCAGGCAGGTCTACATTACAGTAAGAGTACAATTTTCCTCGATAGACCGCTATAGCATAATTGAAAATAAAAAAACAACCGGAGTAAACGTTAAACAGAAAAATGTGGAATGGGTGAAATTGTCCGATGAATGTAATTCTCAGACCACAGGAGTTCATAGAACGGCTGAGAATATTTAAGCGCAGTGGGAATGTTTAAAAAAACACCAAGAAAGCGGCGTCTTCTGCAAGGCAAAATTTGTTGCAAACAGGTCAGGGGGCCTAATACGAACTTTAAAAAAACCATGCAAGTTCCAGGCAGTTCATTTCCCTGGCTGGTTAAACTGTCGTTCATCAACAAAAATCGTTACCTATTATTATTGTGTTCATCCATATTTGTATAAATTTAATAAAAATACACTAATAATCTATTGTGGACGGTATTTTTTATTTTCTCCGTAACTAGAGGTTTACTTTTTATTTAAAAAAAATATAGGTACGCCATAGCCACAGATCAAGATCGTTTAATCGTCGCAGCGCAGTGTGCCGTGCATGAGGAACACTGCACACACGCGCACTCACTACGTGGCGTCGAGCAATAAAAAATCTAAAACCCGAACGCCTAGATTTGGTACAACGCTCTTAATAGCACTTCAGTTTTTAAGTTACGTAATCAGGACCTTACAATGAACAATGTTAATATTTTGTATAAATAATTATTTTTGTTAGTCCAAACAGAGTTCAATCATTCTTTAAAGAAGAACACTAAGACTATCAGCCCTAAGTTTTTATTTAGTGACTGGGCAACTAAAGGACTCAGGAAAAGTAGGGATAGACTTTTCCAGCTGTATGGCCTTAAGCCTTATATTAACACGGAAACTTTTAATAAGTATGTTGCTACTTACTCTAGAACTTTTGTAAGGCAGCACTTTAGCAACAAGGTTAAATTAGCAGACAATAAAATACAGACGGTTTGGAAAATTATTAATAATGAAACGAACAGGAACAAAAAGTATAACTGTGATTACACCCTGAAAACGTCATGTGGTGGTCTCATTTGCGATAGCAAAGAAGTTGCTCAAGAATTTGTAAATTTCTTTACCAGTGGTCCCACTTGAAAACTACTGAAACCTTCAATTATTCGCCCTCGCTCTCTTTTGATTTAGTAACATGGAATTCGGCTCCTCGAATTCCGAATAGTGGAACATGACGCGAGCCAGTTGAATTGAACTACTGCGGTTTCGTTTCTATAGTTTTGTGGCGGAGATGTGCTACCGGCGTCAACTCTATAATCTTTCGCTGCTCCCAGAAGTAAATTCCCTTTTTTCACCTGTTGTATAACCTACTATTGTTGTTTTCCGCTAGGTTCGATTATTACTTTTCGAATGGTGGAATATTTGAGTACATTCTTAGACTGCTGTTTCATTTGAAGGTGTTCTGTCTAAAAATAAGAGTGACTTTTAAGAGGTAACTATCAATGTTAATTGCTAATTGTTCATTAAAATTTGTTGATGCCTTAGTACCTACAGAATTTTTATTTTTTTTAAACATGCTTGGAAATTCGAGCATTATTTTGACAGCCTTCTTCGAGATAAATCGAAAATGCTGTTCTGGTCAACTACATGCGAGTAGGCGGCCGGCAATTTTACTATGAAGATCCATATCCATCTTTTATTGTTGAAAATTATATACAAAATAACATGATTACTTTGTAAAGTATTATATTGTTTTAATTATTGTGAATGTGAGGACTATGTGGATATTTTTTTATTCTTTCTTTAATTTTTTCTTTCTCAGTTAGTTTTAATGATGGTCTGGCAGTTTGAGTACTTTATGCGACCTACCCAAATGTCCTTTCTTTGGTATTGTTCGTCGAGTTGAGCTCCTTAAGTTCTGAGTTGAGCTCCACGATTATTGATAAATGCTTGCACTGGCTGGACAGGTCAAGTCAAATCTGTGTGGTTCTTTCCTCAAAAGACCATTTCAGACACGAATCTACATGGTCCTCATATGGCCTGACCAAGATTATGTCTAGACTTTAAAAGATACTGTGACCTCTGAGTTTGTTTCGGTCTTTCTTCTCAGAGTAGTCAGATAGGAAACGCCGAACTCATCTAGCAATTTTTTATTTTTTTAATATGACGTGTAAAAGTGTTTGCAATATCCTATTTACAGAATAAACAATTTCATTTCATTTCATCATGTTTAGCTGCCGAGCAGGTAATCTGTTTTGGGAATCATGTGAACGTCAAACATTGGTTATTTATTTAGGGCAACGAAGTTTTCACCAAAGTTAGTTATTTTTCTTAAAATAAAATGCCTCAGTGTTCTTTGAGGAGCTGATCTAATTGTGCTCCTCAAAGAAGTCAGAGCACAGGTGCCTAAGCGATGAACAGTAATGCCTTGACCACACGTACCGAGAAGGTGTTTAAGACGTATTTTTACTTGGCACCGAGTCAGTCAGGCAGTTCAGTTTCGACGCTAACAAAAATTGTATGTTACGGTAGCGTGCTGCGAGCGACGTGAGCACTGAGTGGATGTTTATACCTGCCGAGTGGGTAAGCGAGTCAGTGCGGGGAGTGCAAAAGTGGGCACTCAGTTTAGTAAATAGAACAGGGTCCGAGTGACTGTCTCGCACTTTAACTCGGCCGCACACTCGGTGAGCTGTTTACATATACCTAGCACTCGGCCGCAAGCACTGTCTCGCTCATCTACTCGGTACGCATGATCAAGGCATTCAGAAAAATGTTGATTATAGGCATTATAAGAGACAAATACAAACCGAAATAGGATAATCGTATTTGCAACCAACGTTTTTTTCAATCAGACCAAAGCCATTAAATTATTTACTTAACATAGCGAACAAACTCGTAATCCCATACATTTGTCCTAGTGGGCAAAACACGCTCAGTCTAGTGTGGTACGCCTGTATGTCAAGTCACATTCGTGTCCACCAAAAGAAAATTATTATCGAAGTAAGTACTTATACAAGGTGGTTTTTTGAGATGGGGCAGTAAGGACAGGTACCTTAACCAGGGACCATTTCGGTTACCCATTGAAAGGGTTTTCGATTGGGTTTTTCTAAGCAGTTATTTAAAAACCCATACGATGTGGGTAACCCAGTTGAACGGCTTAATTTAAGCCATTCAAAAGGATTACACTTACACTTTCAACTCTCCTAAAACGATAACAGCGTAACATTCCGACTGACGGAGCAATGTAATATGATCTCTCGATGATGGGGTTGCAAAATGGAATAGCACGCGTCAAGCGGCCGCGGCGCGGCGGCGCCTTTGTGCCTACTTACCGAGCGGCTTCTAAACAGGGATCTATGATCATTATTGCATGTAATATAGTGTTCATTTTAGCTTTGCTGCCCGGATATCGAAATTACATAATATTATGATTTTTTCATGTCTGGACTTGTTACTTACTTTATTGCAGGCATTTGCAGACACCGTACAATTGTCATTCTTACTGTTTGATTTTTTGAACCCGGGGGCGTCTTTTGCGATATTATTAGGTATTTATTAGTCAGTAATTATATTATAGTCGTATTTGTGAATTTTGAACAATCGCTATAATGCCAAAACCAAGACAAGATGCTGTAAATCGCTATTATTTATATGATGCATCAAATAACACAAGTAAATGTAATTTATGTGGAAATTTCATAAAGGTAAGTTCTGCTGTGAAAAATCAAAACCTAGCAAGTGCTTCAAGGCAAATTTCACAATAGAGCAAAAAACGACTTGTCTACTTTAAGGGCATGCCATTAAAGTCATGCCGAGGCTGTTAAGTCAAAGTCAAATCATTTATTTCAAATAGGCCCGTATAAGGCACTTTTGAACGTCAAAAATTTACAAAAAAAAAATAATTGATTCTAGTCGCCCCTTCCAAAAGGTAGTTTTCGCATGGAGAAGAATGGGCAAGAAACTCCACCGATCCAACTCTTTTAAAATGTTTTACAATATTTTGTATAAGTACATTAGTTATATAATTATAATAGGTCTTTACCTATGAAATTGCCGTTTTGTATGAAAAAATTTAAACGAATTTTTTTCATGTATTTGTATTAATCGAAGTAATCACCCATACAATCAATGCATCTTTGCCAACGCAGTGGCAGTTTATTGGTGCCCTTCTTAAAGAAATCAGCTGGACGGGAGGCAACCAATTCTTCAAATGCATTTTGTACTGCCTCTCGGGTATTGAATTTTTTTCCCGCCAAGAAGTTATCCAAATTCTGGAAAAGTAGTAGTCTGTAGGCGCAAGGTCTGGTGAGTAGGGCGGATGACGGAGAGCTTCCAACCCCAGTTCTTGCAACTTGGAGACCGTCTGCTGTGCAGTATGAGGTCGCGCATTGTCGTGCAGTAGCAGCGGAGACGAGCGATTGACCAATGCTGGTTGGAGATGTGCCAGCTTCTCCATCATTGTGTTCAGTTCTTCACAGTACACATCTGCAGTAATGCTCACCCCGTTTGGTAAGAAGCTGTGATGAATCACACCGGCGCTAGACCACCAAAACAGTGACCATCGCTTTTCTAGGGGTAAGTTTTCGTTTAGGGCATTGTTTAGGTGCTGAACCAGGATCCAACCAACTTGCTGAGCGCTTGCGGTTACCAAACAGAATCCATTTTTCATCGCAGGTAACAATGCGGTTAAAAATTCCTTCATTTGTGTGTCTGTTGAGCAGTGCAAGGCACGTCTCGACGCGTACTTCGCGCTGGCGATCATTATGGAAATTATCGACTAAACAAACAAAGCCACAGCGCGCACGGTGGTCGCTCAACGCATACTAGGGTGGCGCGTCTATCCGCGGGTTTTTTAAAGTGAATGTTACCATTTTAAAAACCTAGCAACTACAAAAACAATTTCTTAACCTAGCAACTGCAGTCACTTGCTAGGTTACCAATTGGTTGATGTAAGATGCTAGGTTATAGATAAGTTCTTTATACTTGTTTCAAAATTGTAGTGTAGTTACTAGGTTTTTGATTATTTACAACTCCGAATTCGAATGATTTTTTAGCACAATATATCGGAAAATATCTAGCAAGTATAAGGTTAATTAGCCAAGATGTGGGTGTTTTTATTTATAAAATCATATCTAGTATGCAACCATACATACAATTATATTACTATCAAATTTAGTAAATATTAGATTATACTAGTTATTATTATGGTTAATTAAATCGACTATTTAAATGTATTATGGCAACGCAGTCAGATAATCAGAAATAATTATGGCAACGCTTTGTATAACATTTTTGACGTTTGACAGCGAAGTGAAATGGATGCATTCGCGGTTCGACGGTGAACCGAACACTTCTCAAATTAAACCCGTTTATATCAATAAAATCATTGTTTAATTTGAGAGATAAAGATTAGATCCTTTACAAGTCAAATATGGTAAAACACCGATTTTTTTAGAAATGTCAGTTGCTAGGTTTTAAAATTGTACAGCCTAGTGTAGTGTAGTAGTGTAGGTGATACCTACTTAATTATTTGTTATAATTTGCTTTTACTGTAAAACCTTACAATAGTTAGGTAGATTAAAAGTTTAGATTGTTAAATTACGTAAGTAACTATCAAGCTTCGTGCAGACTAGCGCGACGCGACACCTGTTATTGTTATACCGTGAAATTTTCTTAGAAATTGTATCGTTCGAGTCGCGTCGCGCTGGTATGCAAGAGCCTTAACTCAATTTGAAATAATATTAGACATTTAAGTAAACCTTTCTTACAGTCCGTTCAAACGAGTTTGACTTCTATTGCGTTGGTGGCATGAAAAATGGCAGCTGCAGTAAACAGTTGGTATTGTAACCACTTTTTTGCTTTTAATGCCATCCTTATGCCTAAGGTATAGAATTCAGAATCGGTTGAACGGACTGTAAAAAAGGTTTTTTTAAATGTCTAATCATATTTCAAATGCACTTATACGTAATTTATGAATCAAAATTTTCAAAATAAGAATTGTATGATATACTTATCAATAAGTTACGTAATATAATGAAGGCATGAACTCGAAACGAACATTCTTATAATGGAGAAGTTTAGTAAATTGGCAAGTAGGTAGGTATGTAGGACAATGTGCAACGACGTTATGTCTTATAAGTACCTACCACTTGTTTGTTGAATGATCATTCGTGATTTGTGTCATGGATAGATTAATAATGGGTTACTCAACGTATTGTTTTTAGTTTATGCCAAATATTATGATCGAAAATAGATAATTTTCTCTCGTGTGGCACGAATAGAGGCTCGTGCAGACTGGCGCGAAATCGCGGGCGCGACAAGCGTCGCGCTGCCTCACAGTGGTTTGAAAATCGAGCTCCATACTCATAGAAACTTAAAAAAAATGTAATGTCACCCTTTGTAAGACACATCACCTTACTCCGTGTGTTTCGTCTACAAGCCTACGATATCTAGTGAAATAAAAGCAATGCGCGTGGTGCTCGCCCCACCCCACCATCACCTATTTAGCACAATTTTATTGAAAAACCATATGGTAACCCGAACAAACCTCTTATATTATATAGGTAATCATAATGAAGGGGTAACCCTTTCACTGGGGTTCAAGTATAGAACCCATTCAATGGGTTATCATGTAACCCTTTCACTGGGTTTTAGGTATAGAACCCATTCAATGGGTTATCCATATTGAAGAGATAACCCTTTTAATGAGTTTTGAGCATAGAACCCATTCAAAGAGTTACATCAGATAAAGCTAACCTCATAAACGGCTTACCCCTTCGAAAAGCTTAACTCTTAACCGGGGTTGCACGGTCCCTGACCTTAACCGTTGTCGTTACAAAAAACGGTCTTAGGAGACTGTCCTTAACTTTTTAAGTCATTTTCAATTGCATTCAGATTTAAAAAAAATGTACGGTGAGCAAAAAAAGGTCAGATTTCACAAAAACTTTTTTGATACCAATCGATCCTGTTTCTTAAAAGAATCCAAAAACTCTTCTGGAGCAACTGAGGTTTAATTACTAGAAATATCAAAAATAGCAAAAAACAATTCCCATACTTTTGTTAGGAAAGAAACTCCTACATACTTTTTTATGATAGACAGACTAGCCAAAAAGAAACAAAAAAATTAAAATGGTCTAAAACTGACAACTTTTACGACCCCCTAATTCATCATTTTTGAAGATAAAAAAAATAAATATATATTTGATCTCTAGTCGATGAGCTCTAGACATGCCAGAATTATTTTTTTGTTTTCGAAATCAAAAGTTTATTATATGGAGCATGCGTGGCTCCCGCTCCCGACCCGTTGCGCACCCGACCCGCGCACGCGTTTCGTGTGCCATAAAATACAAAGAAGAATCAGAAATCGCCTAAAACCTTCGTATGGAAATATTATTTTCAACAGCAACAAACTATCTTAATTTTGTTCTGAAATCAAATAAAATTATAACGCGTATGCGTTCGAAATTTTAAATTCATTTTTTTTTTCATTTATTTTCGGCTAGTCGTAAAAAAAAGATGATTGGAGTCTGATTTTCTATCTACGAAATGTAAGGGAAAAATATTTTTGCAATTTCTGACTTTTCTAGTACTCAAACCTCAGTTGGTCCAATACAATTTTTTGATCCATATAGGAAGCAAGATCTATTGATAAGAAAAAGTAAAATTTTTCAAACCTGCCCATTTTCTTGCTGCCTGTACATTTTTTTCAAAATCTGTGAATGCAGATCAAAATGTCTCAAAAATTTAAGGACGGTCTCCTAAGACCGTTTTCCTGTAGCTACAAAGGTTCAGGTAGCTGTCCTTACCGCCCCATCTCAAAAATCCATCCTGTATAATCAACAATTAATACAAAAAATGCCGATTCATAGGGTATTTTATTTAAATATGGGTGATTTTCTGCAACAATAATAGCGATAAAAAAAAATTAAGATGATAAATAAAAATATTCTTCGTTTAGTATTTTCATATAATTGCTAAATAATGTACGGTGGTACGGAACCCTTCGCGTGAGAGTCCGACTCGCACTTGGCCGGTTCTTTTTTGCATTTTCAAAACGCCGCCACGAGTTTGCGTCACGTGCTTGCGTCACGTCCGAATCTTCTCCGGAGCTTCTTTCGGTTTCATTTTATAACATCACTAAGAAAAACAGACGCGCTCGAAAAAAGAAACTTATTTTTTACCTTTCCGTACGGCCAACAACACAATGCTAACGGCAGATCAACATACCTCCGTCATCAGAGACACGCGGGGCATATACACTACCAATATCTGACGCGTTCGAGAATTTCCATGCGACTGTTTTTTTTTACATTTTTGAAAGCCTGTAGACGCTCATCCCGCCGGTGAAATGGATATAAATACATCATATGACCTCCTTTTCGTTATACCATCTAATCTTCAAAATACAATAGGTCCCCACGACGCTCGAGTAAATCCCATTTAGCATCATGGCCTCCCCTACTAGGCGTTAAGTTAGTTTAGCTCGCCAGTTGTTCATACATGTGGTGGACGCACGTGTAAACCGGCGAGCTAAACTAAACTCCATTTAGGAGGCGGTGGACGGCTCGCTTTAAATTTCAATTTGACTTGCAAATAGAGCTGTATAAAAGAGAGAAGAAACATAGAACATAATGGCGCGGAAAAATTTTCGTTGTTCGTCATTGATTCTGGAATTTATAATTAATTGACTAAGCTTGAATTTCCGCGCATATTTGAGAAAAGTACTATATAAAGCTCGGCCGCAATCAGGCATTGATGGATTCACTTATGTGTGCCTCGAGTTTGCCTTTTCAAGATCGTCCATCTATGCCCCTGTTGCAGGCCGCAGCAGTAATGTACTATTTCACCAGTTTTTCATTTGAAATAAATAAATTTTTGGTTATAAGTTAGCGATGAACTTTGTGTTCTTTTATCAAACAGTAGTAATGTGGCACTTTAATACACTTATTATGTACTTATCTTAATAAATAAAAGTAAAGATTCATGCGATGGACATTACGCGTCTTCGTCAATCTACGTAATAGTTCGCTGTAGTGATGGTCATGATCATTTAGTGAACTATGCAATACTATAGAGGCAAAACGCAGATCCGTGCGTCTATGATTTCAGCCTAAATAAATGAATTAAAAAAAATGCTTTTCTTCAGTTATTCATCAGTCAAAATACATTATTTGTGTACGCGAGCGAACGATGCCAAGTGCCGAGATCCAACATCGTTGATCGGTTCACTAATGAAGTCATTTTTCAGTTTTCATTTATTTTGCGTTCGGACGTTTCACTTCGAGTGAAAGATGCCGAATGAAATGCAACAAGTGAAGCGTATAATATCGGCTTGACTGAGGCTACGGCTGTGTCTGCAGGACCGTAAGGGTGGGCGGCTGTGCGGCTGTACCTGTGTATAAAGGAGCGGCTCTCGAGGTAGCTCATGCCGGACGCGATCTGCGTGGCCATGTACATGAGCACGACGGCGCCGGGCACGGCGTCGCGGCTGCCGGCGCGCAAGTAGTCCAGCAGGTTGCCGCGCGACATGAACTCCGTGAGGATATAGAAGGGCGGCTCGCGCGTGCACACGCCCAGCAGCTGCACCAGGTTGGGGTGGCGCATCTCCTTCATGATGGCCGCCTCCTCCAGGAAGTCCTTCAGCGCCATCGTGTCGTCCTTCAGCGTCTTCACCGCGACCTTGACATAGACGTTACACGGAACACTGTTGACATGTTGCACGACAATACTGACAACTTTACTCGGAACTACATTTAAACAAACATCCATAATAAACTCACGCCGTCTTCCCGTGGGAGGAGGCAGACACTACACAACGCTACCTGCTATGATCCTTACATACTCGAAGTTTCTTGTGGCACTTCCTAGTCCTATCAAAAACACTAGAAAGTGCTGAACAGAGGGCAATTAGTGCTGATTCTCAGCCTAAAGGATAAAATATTTTTAGTTAGGATTCTATTTCTATGCATTAAGGAAGCGGAAAGATTGTTCGGTACAATATTGGCAGCCGAACAGCTCAGCACTTTTGCCGACATACATTTCCATAAATGCATGTATTACACCTATCGCCAGTTAGTGCGTGTTCAGATACCAATCGCGTAACTCGGATCAAACCATCTTAGTGCTAATTTAGCTAATATTTACTACCATTTTACCTTTTAATATTTAACTAGTGTAATTTAATAGTTAACTAGTGTACAATATAACTTTGAACCATATTATTGCGTATCATTAAACCAGTGTTCGTAAACCAACAACCAAACCATTACCATTCTGATATAAAGTCAACCAAATCAACCAATCTATCAACCAACCCAAGAAGTAGTTCTAAACCAAGCAGGAACTAATTTCTACATGGTCCTTCGAACCTAAAAAGGGCTCGGTTCGCGGAGTACAGTGAAGTGTTTATGCGCCGGGACCTTGCAACCAGTGTGTGTTTTACCAGTTTGTAGGGAGTAATGACCATCAAAATTAAATCAATCCATAGTGAGTTTGCCTTAGAAGGTGAGGTCCTTGTAATGAATAATCTCATCAAAAGTTTACCAAATAAATCATTCGTAAAACCAACTTGGTCTCACATACAAAACATTAACTTAGCAGACCCAGAATTTAATACCAGCCGACCAGTGGACCTACTGCTTGGAGCAGAAGTATACTGCAAGATAGCTTTAGGTGGCCTTTTGAGGGGCGATAGCGAGGATCAACCAATTGCACAACAAACGCAATTAGGGTGGTTGCTGTGTGGGACAATGACACCACGCTACATGTGTAACGTCGTTCTTCACAATACGGATGATTTACGTAGATTCTGGGAAAATGAAGACATCAACCAGGCGACTGAAATGTCCACCGAAGATCAGGAATGTCTGCAATACTTTCTGTCAACAACAGAGAGACTAGAAAACGGGAGATACCAAGTTCGACTGCCATTCAAACCAGAAACCAAAGAGCAACTAGGGTCTACTAAACCACTAGCATTGGCACAATTTCGCAACTTAGAGAGAAAGTTAGAAAAACAACCAGAATTGAAAACAGAATACACCAAATTTATGAACGAGTATCATAATTTAAACCATATGATACCGTCAGCAATAAGTACGAAACCCGAGTGCTACCTGCCCCACCACTGCGTCACTCGTGCTGAGTCAACCACTACAAAGTTGCGTGTTGTGTTCAACGCATCTGCTAGATCATTATCTGGACATAGCTTAAATGACATCATGTACCGGGGGCCCAACTTGCAACAAGACCTGCAGGAGCTGATTTTAAAATGGAGGCAGTACCAGTTCGTCTATACTGCTGACATTGAAAAAATGTACCGACAGATAATGGTACATCCGGAAGACCAGTCGTACCAGAAGATATTATGGAGAGACTCACCATACCAACCCATTCAAACATACCAACTTACAACAATAACTTATGGCACAAAGCCAGCACCATTTTTGGCTATGATGTGCTTAAAACAACTAGCTGCCGAAGAAAAACCAAATTTCCCCGATGCAGCAAAAGCATTGGAAGAGTGTTTCTATATGGACGACTACTGTGGAGGAGCAAATACTGTGGAACAAGCAAAACAGCTTAAAGCAGACCTAATAAAACTACTCAGCAGGGGTGGCTTTAATTTACGAAAATGGGACACAAATGAACCAAAACTACTCGCTGACTTAGAAAAAGATATGCGGAACCAACAAATCTACGAGTTTAAGCAGCCAGACTCGACGAAGACATTGGGGCTAGGATGGAACCCGCAACAAGACAAATTCATCTTTGACTCGAAACTGGAGCCAGCATCATTACCAAAACCAACCAAAAGATCGCTTCTCTCTGACATTTCAAAAATATTCGACCCATTAGGCTGGCTCACACCATTAACTATCACCATGAAAATGCTATTCCAAAGTGTCTGGTCATCAAATCTTAACTGGGATGACGCGCTACCAGAGGATATCAAGACCAAGTGGCAAAACTTAAGAGGAGAATTAAAAGACATCAACACCATAGAAGTAAAACGATGGTTAGGAATAAAGGAAAACCATAGCTTGCAACTACACGGCTTTTGTGATGCCTCGAATAAGGCGTATGCTGCTGTAATATATTGCAAAGTCAGTGACCAAAATAATGCTAACGAAGTAACTCTAGTCGCCGCAAAATCTAGAGTAGTGCCTGTTAGTAAAGACAGTACAATACCAAGGTTAGAGTTAATGGGTGCCCAACTATTATCGCAGCTGATGCACAAGGTACAGACCTGCTTGCAGTCGCATAACCAGGAAATATATTGCTGGAGTGATTCAACAGCAGTATTAGGATGGATTCAAGGAGAACCAGCGAGATGGAAACCATTCGTCTCAAATCGCGTGAAAGCTATCACCAAACTAATAACAAAAGAAAAGTGGAGGTATGTAAAAACCAGTGAAAATCCAGCCGACTGTGCCAGCCGTGGATTGACGACCAAACAATTAAAAAACCACGATCTGTGGTGGCAAGGGCCATCATGGATTCAACCATTCCAAAACCATGACATACCGCAAGCCACCTATGAAACCAGCTTAGAGATAAAACGGTCTAATGCAGTAGTTGCGGAAAATTACCAGAAAACAACCATGACCATACCAAACATTATAAACCATTTATTACACAAATTGAATTCCTTCGCAAAAATTGTACGCGTTTTTGCATGGATACTAAGATTACCTACTGCCAAGGCAGGCCGTCAACATTATCTCACATTACATGAACTCCGTCGCGCAAAACTGCTGATTATTAAAAGTGTGCAACATACGGAGTTTGCCAGCGATGTCAGCCACTTACTTAAAAATGGAAACGTGCATTCGAAAAGTAAACTTTTACCATTACACCCTATCATAGACCAAGATGGTATTCTGCGAGTAGGGGGCAGATTAAGAAACGCAGAAATAAGTACAGACATGAAGCACCCAATCATATTACCACACAACCATCGACTGACCACGCTAATAATCCAATACGCTCATGAGCTCACCTACCACGGTGGAGCGCGTCTTACTTTATCAAACATTCGGAAAAACTATTGGATAATCAGCGGATATTCTGCTACAAAGAAAGTCCTACGACAGTGTGTTACATGCAAGAAGCAAGAGCCCATCCAACAACATCAGCTCATGGGTGACCTACCATCATCCAGAGTGAACCCTGAATCCACCTTCTACCATTGCGGCGTCGACTACACAGGTTTTGTGGACGTGAAAGCAAATAAAGGACGCGGGATCAGAACTACCAAGGGCTACGTAGCGATTTTCGTATGTATGGTGACGAAGGCTGTGCATCTGGAACTCGTCTCAGATTTAACCAGCTCAGCTTTCTTAGCCGCAATAACCAGAATGGCAGCACGACGCGGAGCTCCACGTCATATTTATAGCGACAACGGGACCAATTTCGTGGGAGCCAACAGAATGCTGCAGGAAGAATACGACCATCTTCAAAATGTTTTCAATGAATCATTCTTTAGAGAGATAACAGAGCTACAAATAGAATGGCATTTTAACGCACCTTCCTGGCCTCATGCAGGAGGACTTTGGGAAAGAGCCGTGCGAAGTCTCAAACACCACCACAAACGTGTGATTGGACAACAAAAATTGACGTTCGAGGAATACACCACACTACTATCAAAGCTGGAAGTTTGCCTTAATTCACGACCACTTTGTGCGCTATCAGAAGACCCGGAGGATCTAAATTTCCTCACACCAGCCCATTTCCTATCAGCACGACCAGGTTTAACCATAATTGACACACCAGACGACGCCAGAACCAGGTGGCATCTAGTGTCAAAACTATTCGAAGATTTATGGAAGAGATGGAAAACAGAGTACTTAACTCAACTATCAACCAGAAGCAAATGGATGAAACAACAGAAGAACGTCAACGTGGGTGATTTAGTAATGATACATGACGACCACTTACCAGCAGGAAAATGGCCAATGGGTCGTGTGATGGAAGTCCATGCAGGAAAAGATAAACTGGTCAGAGTAGTCACTCTTAAAACTAAAAACGGCTACATGAAGCGCCCAGTTGTTAAATTATCAGTGCTACCTTTAGACCAAACGGAACCAACCATACCAGAACAACAACCACTACATCAGAGTACTGGACCAGAAAATAAACCATATAATCGCCCGCAACCAAACACCAGAACGTACAGTACCTATCCCAAGATAGTAAACCTTGCGCTAGCACTGTTACTTTTCTTAGGTATAATACTACCAACAACAGCTTCATATAATATCACGCAATTCGATACCAACAAAACGTTGTACTTTGACACTGTAGGGAAAGTACAATTAATTCGAGATAAGTGGAAACTAGTCACATATTTTGACATGTCTCCATACTGGCAAGGGGACAACGCCATTAAGGACTTTACGACCTATCTCGACAGAACATGCGAAACAATTATGGAATCAAGTCATTGTCATATGATACTCCTACAAATACGTCACGATTACAATGAACTGCAATACTACAACCAGCTGTTGCTTAGCCAGCATTACGGCGAGCGCTTACGAACACGACGCAGCCTTATCAACGCTGTCGGCTCAATTGCTAACTCATTGTTCGGAGTATTAGATGAGAGTTTCGCAGAAAAATACAGACAGGACATTGAACTTGTGCACCGTAATCTAAAACACCAAGGTCAGCTATGGAAGAACTTGACCTCTATCGTCGAAGCAGAGCATAATATACTGCAAAGAACTGAAGCCATAATAGCAAAACAACACAAAACCATAAATAAACATTTAACTGCCTTAGACAATGCTAACACTAGGATACAAAAAGAAATTGATGTGATGACACTACAACAAGACTTCACATTAGTGTCTATAGCAACCATTAATATGATGCAAAATTTGAAAAAGGTACAGGAAACTCTAATAGATACAATATCGGAAATATACCATGGCCAAATCAGTCTGCATCTACTGACACCAGCACAGCTCAAACGAGAGCTACAAATTATCTATGGGCAAATGCCTCAAGATTTAGCGCTACCAATTGAAAATATAGAGACAGACCTTCAGCGCATCTACAAGCTACTGAGAACAAAAGCGAGAGTTACCGAAAAATATATAATTTTCGAAATCACATTCCCGCTCATAGCAAGAGAAAGCTACCAACTATATAGGATAATACCAATTCCACAACAAACCAACTACAGTATGATTACCATAACACCAATATCGGAATATGTCGCAGTAAACCTGAAAAAAGATGCTTATTTCGTACCAACTATACATGACCTTGACACATGCTTGTACCACGAAGAATCTTTCATATGTGAGCTCTTCAAACCAATCCAAAATTTGGAAAATGACAAAAACTTCTGCGAAACAAGCCCAATAAACCAAAGGTGCAAAACAGAAAGAACAGTGTGCAAAAACAGATGGGTTGAATTACACTCAACGTCACAATACTTATATTTTTGCTGTGACACATATCCTATTAAAATCATATGTCACGATCAAGTTACAGTACGCCAGCTGACCCGAGCAGGGGTCATTAGCATGAACCAGAAATGCTTTATTAAAAGTAAAGATTTCACACTGTATTCTTTACAACAGCAATCCAACCAACTATTTTTTTCACCACAACTGCTCGTGCCAGAGCTAGATCAGATAAACCATATTGTGAACATCACATTACCAACGGAAACAGCATTACCAGAGGACATGAGTCTGAATAGATCTCTATTCATACTCGGAGAATAGATTAAAACGCTGAAAACCACCAAAGCAGAAGTAGACGTCGTATCAATCCATGACATCCACCAGTATACGATCGTCTACATACTGTTGGGAGTTGTACTATGCGCGGCAGCAGTCTG